>JAAONU010000017.1:0-382986 GCA_012932295.1 Cyclina sinensis | reverse complement strand
CGGGTAGAGAGTTACGGGTAGAGAGTTACGGGTAGAGGGTAACAGGATAGAGGGTGGACAGGGTAGAGGGGTACGGGTAGAGAGTTCTACGGGTAGAGGGTTACGGGTAAAATGGTTAGGGTAGGAGGGTAACGGGGTGGTGGGTAGAGGTTACGGGTAGAGGGTTACGGGTAGCAGGGTTTCCGGGGTAGAGGGGTTACGGGGTACAGGGTGACAGGTAAAGGGTTACGGGTAGAGGGTACGGGTAGAGGTGCCGGGTAGAGTGTTACAGGTAGATGGGTACGGGTAGTGTTTAGAGGGTAACGGGATAGAGGGGTTACGGGTAGAGGGTTACAGGGTAGATGGTTACGGGTAGAGGGTAACGGGTAGCGGGGTTACGGTAGAAGCGTTACGGGGTAGAGGGTTTATGGGGTAAGAGGGTTACGGTGTAAAGGGTGACAGGTAAAGGGTACGGGTAGAGGGTTAGCGGGTACGGGTAGAGGTACGGGTAGAGGGGTTTCTGGGTAGAGGGTGATGGTAGAGGGTTACGGGTAGAGGGTTACGGGTAGACGGTAACGGGTAGGGGGTAACGGGTAGAGGGTAACGGGTTATGGGTACTGTGTGATTTCAGGAATCTTTTCGAGAATGGCTACATGAAATCAAAGTTCCTTCATAATTAAACTAAACATTTCTGTGTACAGACTTCAGGCCTTCCATATAATGCATACGCCAAAAAATTGATTACTTACCTCACATACACCTTCATACACAATTTCTCGAAAACTTTTTTCTCCTCAAAAATAAGTATCCTTTTTCCCATAAAAAAAAATATTAGGGTAATTATCCAATTTTCTATAAAAAATAAATTTAAAATAATTATCCTTTTTTCCATATTTTTTTTTTCATAAATCGTATTATTTGATAAATATCCATTAAATAATTTTATTCTAGTTTTTCCTCTTTCTATTTACAAAATTCCATAAAAAAATTAATTAATTAAAAAACACATCTGCATACCATGAATGACGAAACTCAAATGAACAATACCCCCAACCAATACGCCTAACCCATACCCGTAACCGAAATGTTTTATTGACAGATCACGTGATATAAGTGGTTAGGATCTTTGTAATGGGTAACGGGGTAGAGGGTGACGGGTAGAGGGTAACGGGTAGAGGGTAACGGGTAGAGGGTAACGGGTGGAGGGTAACGGGTAGCGGGTTACGGGTAGAGGGTAACGGGGTAGAGGGTGACGGGTAGAGAGTTACGGGTAGAGAGTTACGGGTAGAGGGTTACGGGTAGAGGGTTACGGGTAGAGGGTTACGGGTAGAGGGTTACGAGGTAAAGGGTGACAGGTAAAGGGTTACAGGTAGAGGGTTACGGGGTAGAGGGTTACGGGTAGAGGGTTACAGGTAGATGGTTACGGGTAGAGGGTAACGGGGTAGAGGGTTACGGGTAGAGAGTTACGGGTAGAGGGTTATGGGTAGAGGGTTACGGGGTAAAGGGTGACAGGTAAAGGGTTACGGGTAGAGGGTTTCTGGTAGAGGGTGATTGGTAGAGGGTTACGGGTAGAGGGTTACGGGAAGAGAGTTACGGGTAGAGGGTTACGGGTAGAGGGTAAAGGGGTAGAGGGTGACGGGTAGAGGGTTACGGGTAGAGGGTTACGGGTAGAGGGTAACGGGTAGAGGGTAACATGTAGAGGGTAACGGGGTAGAGGGTGACGGGTAGAGGGTTACGGGTAGAGAGTTACGGGTAGAGGGTTACGGGTAGAGAGTTACGGGTAGAGGGTAACGGGTAGAGGGTAACGGGTAGAGGGTTACGGGGTAGAGGGTAACGGGGTAGAGGGTGACGGGTAGAGGGTTACGGGTAGAGGGTTACGGGTAGAGGGTAACAGGGTAGAGGGTTACGGGTAGAGAGTTACGGGTAGAGGGTTACGGGTAGAGGGTTACGGGTAGAGGGTGACGGGTAGAGGGTTACGGGTAGAGAGTTACGGGTAGAGGGTTACGGGTAGGGGGTAACAGGGTAGAGGGTTACGGGTAGAGAGTTACGGGTAGAGGGTTACGGGTAGATGGTTACGGGTAGAGGGTTACGGGTAGAGGGTGACGGGTAGGGGGTAACGGGTAGAGGGTAACGGGTTATGGGTACTGTGTGATTTCAGGAATCTTTTCGAGAATGGCTACATGAAATCAAAGTTCCTTCATAATTAAACTAAACATTTCTGTGTACAGACTTCAGGCCTTCCATATAATGCATACGCCAAAAAATTGATTACTTACCTCACATACACCTTCATACACAATTTCTCGAAAACTTTTTTCTCCTCAAAAATAAGTAACCTTTTTCCCATAAAAAATTATTAAAGTAATTATCCAATTTTCTATAAAAAAAAATTTAAAATAATTATCCTTTTTTCCATATTTTTTTTTAATAAATCGTATTATTTGATAAATATCCATTAAATAATTTTATTCTAGTTTTTCCTCTTTCCATATACAAAATTCCATAAAAAAATTAATTAATTAAAAAACACATCTGCATACCATGAATGACGAAACTCAAATGAACAATACCCCTAACCAAAACCCCGAACCCATACCCGTAACCGAAATATTTGATTGACAGGTCACGTGATGGAAGTGGGTGGGATCTTTGTACCAAAAGGCAGAGTCTTTGTACCAATTTTCGCATAAGACTCTTACCCTAACCCTAAACCCTAACCTCTAACCCTAACCCTCACCCTAACCCTAAGTTGGGTATGGCAAGTTTGAATCTGAGGTCAAATTTGAGCTCCGTGACCTACTTTTTGATGTCATATCTCAGTAAATTTTGACTTTTTAAACTAGGTCAAGGACGGTGTCAAAACAAAAATCTTGAGAACAAAGTTGGGTATGGCCAGTTGGAATCTGAGGTCAAATTCGACCTCCGTGACCTACTTTTTGATGTCATATCTCAGTAAATTTTGACTTCTTAAACTAGGTCAAGGACGGTGTCAAGATATGCGTTTGCACTCTTTTTTATAAAGACGGACATTTACAACTGTAGGGCATGGGGAAACTATAGACAATGTTCACCATCTGTTGTTCCGCCTGGTCAAGGTTTAATCTACACCTTAAGAAACCCTTTAGGTCGTTATTTTCCTGTTTGTTTGTTGGGGGCTGTGTATTGGACTGTTGCTGTTCTTGTTTGTTGTCACACTCCTTTCTACCGAAAAGAAAACAGAAAAACAAACAGCATACAAATAGACATTTATAAGTCATTGGCAACTTATCTCTATGTAGAACAACATAGATAACAACTAACAAACCATTATTGAAATTATTTGGAGTCCATCTTCATTTTTTTACTCAAGCGTTCTTTCAAAGATAACTTTCCTACCTGATTTTGTGAATCTCGTACTTCAGTCTGTTCTGTAAGTAATCCCTTAAACTCATGCTGTCAACTTTAGCACTTGCACAAAATATGCAGTCCTTTTCTCCCTGTTCCAACAAATCACTTAACATCTGTTTCCTATTGTTAGCATTGTCATATGTCTTAACGAACCACTTTACGTATGCTCTCTGTACAGGGTTTAATTTATCTGTGGCTGCCATATTTTCATTTCTTTTAAACGGCTTCAGTTTTTTCGATAAATGTTCAGGCAATTCCTCAAATGTCGTTAACGGTCTGAAAAGGAAAATATAAACATTTAACGGCTATATCGATGCAGCAACCGCATGCATTATCAGAAAAGAAGAGTGTGAAAACATATCAGGAACAGCAACCAAGAAAGTTAGTACTGTATAGTACTATTTAGTCTATACTAATTTATTTTAGTTCCACTGTGACGGAAGCTTTCAGCTTATAGAATCACTCTCGAATCCGTTCCTGGGACCAACCACTACTAAGCGATGAGGATTAAGTGTCTTCCTCAAGGAAACAACGGATGGTCGCTGACGGGGTTCGAACTCACGCCTTCACTAGCGATCCTTAAATTACCATCCCGACGCGCTAACCACTCCACCGACCGCTCCTTTGAAAAAGTTGTATTTCATTTACTTACCCGTCTTCTACAGAGGAATTGTTGTTCACATCAGGGCATTTCTCTTCCACAGGTTCTGAACTAGCAACCTCAACAGTTTCTGAGACTTATATCTTCTCATCCGTGGGATTGTAATTTTTCAATTACAACCTTTGGAGTAGAACTAGCCACCACTTCAAAAAAATTGGAAACATCTGCTTCACTAACGCTTATTAAGTCAGTGTCGACATAAGCACTGTCGTCACTTCCAAAAGTTCGGCCTATACCGGCAAGGCCACCATTTATAAATTTCGTCAGGTGATCATTAATACTGTCATTAATTTCCTTCGCTAAGCCAGTCTGTGTAAGTTCATTGAAATCTTTCAGCAGAGTTTCTACATGGGTGTCAGTTTGGTGACTCTTTATTTTGGCTGACTGAACCTCGTAATTTAGGACAGTCATTTGCCTTTCAATTTCTACTAACTGTTTCTGATCCGCCTTTGCGGTAGTGTCCTTCTGAATATTATCAAGGTTAGTCTTCAAACCATTAACCTGTTCTTCCAATTTTTCAATTCGCTTTCTCAAACCCACTCTGTCCTCAATCGACTCCTTCTCAACTTGCGTAACTCTTTCCTGCAACTTCCCAAACAAACATTCCAAACCCTTTATGGACTTCAACACCTCTGCAACCTGATCCACAACAAAGTCCTTACACTCCTCTATGGGATCTTTCTCTTCCTCCTCCATGGGATCGTTGTCTTCCTCCTGCAAATCTTGCTCCATTCTCATTCTTCTGCAACCAAATATAAAAGTCAAATCAATTACAATAGGAAAAAACGAGTGATGGGTGACGAGTTAGGGGTGACGGGGTAAGGGTGACGGGGCAAGGGTGACGGGGTAAGGGTAACGGAGTTATAGTGAAGGGGTAAGGGTGACGGGGTTACAGGGAAAGGGTAAGGGTCAAAGGGCGACGGGTTACGGGGCGAGTTAGGGGCTAAGGGTAACGGGGTGACGGTTAGGGGTCAGTTAGGGGTCACGGGTAAGGGTTGACGGTTAGGGGTAACGGGGTAAGGGGTAACGGGGTAACGTTTACAGGGTAAGGGGAAACGGTTTGGGTGACGGGTAACGGGGTAAGGGTTGACGTTTAGGGTTACCCGGTTAGGAGTGAAGGGTAAGGGGGTAACGGGGTAAGGGTTACGGGGTGACGGGTAACGATTAGGGGTTATGACTTAGAGGTGACGGGTAAGGGGGTAACAGGACAACGGTTACGTGTACAATCCTTACCCTCTTGTGGTTTCAGTTATGTTGCGGACAAATTACAAAGTGTAAAAATTAAAAAGGGCAATAACTCCAAAAATACGAAAGGCACAGTTACGATTCTTGTGCACTGCACTTCTCAATAAGATCTATGTACCTACATAGTTCATATCTCTTATAGCTTTTGAGATCTGTGATTGATATTTTCCTAAAAGGACAGAATTCCCTAAACGGGGTAGGGGTTACGGGGAAGGGGTTACGGGGTAGGGGTTACGGGTCACGGCTCAAGTGTACTTTGTACAATATCAGGACTAAAACGGGTTACGGGTTAGGGGTTAAGGGTTACGGGTTACGGGTTAGGGGTTAGGGGTAAGGGTCACGGTCACGGGGCACCCTTAAGGTTCGAGTATAGGAGCTGTGTAAAACCAGGAGTGGATAGGTATTAAATATAACTTTAAATACCAATTATTTGTTTCACAAAAATATTTATACTTTTGAAAAAATTAATCCTGAAAGTAGCGAGAAATTTTCGTCGTAAACACAATTTCCTACTCAGTTCGAATCAGGCTCTAAGCCCAAACACATGAAATCTCTACATTCAACATAGTTTGTTCAATCCATTCAATCCAGTTTGCCTGTCATATTATAAAAGAATAAAAAGTGTGTGGAGTATTTAAAGAAAAAAAACTTACCTTTGTATCCCTAACACGCTCTAAGCTTGAAATATTTAACACGATATCGAAAGAGGTTCACAAATTCTACATATGAATGTCCGGGAGATGTGGTCAGCTTACAGGTCTTCTACTATCTGAAAGTAGAAACAAATTTTGTACTATATAAGGACTGAAACCGGTTAAGGGTTACGGGGTAGGGGTTACGGGGTAGGGGTTACGGGGTAAGGGTTACGGGGTCAAGTGTAGTTTGTACAATATCAGGATTTAAACGGGTTAGGGGTTACGGGTTAGGAGTTAGGGTTAGGGTTAGGGGTTAGTGGGTAAGGGGTAGGAGTTACGGGGTCAAGTGTAGTTTGTACAATATCAGGACTAAAACGGGTTAGGGGTTAGGGGGTACGGGTTAGGGGTTACGGGTTAGGGGTTACGGGTTAGGGGTTAGGGGGTAGGGGTCACGGGTTACGGGCCAAGTGTAGTTTGTACAATATCAGGACTAAAACGGGTTAGGGGTTATGGGTCACGGGTCACGGGTTACGGGTTAGTCATTCCTTTTCTTTTTATAGAAAACTATTACATTCAAAATAGATAAAATCAGCTCTTCTACTATCTGAAAGCAGAAATAAAGTTTGTACAAAAACAAATACAGGACTAAAACGGGTTAGGGGTTACGGGTCACGGATTACGGGTTACGGGTCACGGGTTACGGGTTAGGGGTTAGTGCAACGGTATATTATGTAAGGGAATTGGGGGGAAATGGTTAGGGATAAGGGTTACGCGTTAGTCATTCCTTTTCTTTTTATAGAAAACTATTACATTCAAAATAGATAAAAATCATTTTGGGCACAATTTCATGTGGGGGGTAGAGTTTGCCGAGTGGACTAGCGCCGTCTTAATTTGCATTGCTATGTAGTCGGTATATTTCGTACGCAGTTCGAATCAGGCTCTAAGCCCAAACACATTAAATGTACATTCAACATAGTTTGTTCAATCCATTCAATCAAGTGTCCCTGTCATATAATAATAAAATGAAAAGTGTGTGAAGTATTTACAGAAATAACTTACCGTTGTACCCTTAACACGCTCCAAGTTGTAAATATTTTACACGATATGGAAAGAGGTTCACAAAATCAAAGTCGGACTGTACAGATGATGTAGTCACCTTACAGCTCTTCTACTATCTGAAAGCAGAAAAAAAGTTTGTACAATATCAGGACTAAAACGGGTTAGGGGTTACGGGTCACGGGTTACGGGTTACTGGTCACGGGTTACGGGTTAGGGTTTACGCGTTAGGGGTTAGTGCAACGGGATATTATGTAAGGGAATGAGGGAAAAGGGTAAGGGATAAGGGTTACGCGTTAGACATTCCTTTTCTTTTTATAGAAAACTATTACATTCAAAATAGATAAAAATCATTTTGGGCACAATTTCATGTGGGGGGTAGAGTTTGCCGAGTGGACTAGCGCCCTCATAATTTGCATTGCTATATAGTCGGTGGGGAACGGATTAGGGGAAACGGGTAAGAGTTTAAGGGTTAGGGGTGACGGTTGTGGGTGATTTTAAGGGGTTACGGTTAGGGGGTACGGTTTGGAGTGCTGTTACAGGCGATAGTTAAAGATCACGGTAAACGGGTAACGGATTAGGATAAACGAGTTAGTGACGGTCAGTGGTGACTGTTGAGTTGACGTGTTATAAATTAGGGGTGATAGGTGAGGGGTGATGGGTAAGGGTAACGAGCAAATGAAATGGAAAAGAAATACAACAATTAATGTGTAGTGGAAAAAGATCAAATTGAAGGAACTTGTTCCGATCAATATTTCTGATTCGACCTATTTTCGTTTCTTTAAAAGTTTCCAAAAAATTTACCTGTTTATCACAATAAAGCATCCACCTGTTCTCTAAGGGTCTTTACACAGGCCGAGCACCACCAAACAGACTCCAACTCTTTCGGTACCTCACAGAGTCTAATACTATATACATGTACAGTTACTTTTGCACAAAAGACACAAAACTTTTTCTGTTTGCATTCAGGAGGTATTTCTGTCTTTATAACAACATCATCTGTACCATCTGAGAGATTGTACTTCCACACTCGTACCAAAAACATCTGGAAACAAGACGACAATTTGTTGTAATAATTTTATTTGTAATAGCCGCCGTTATCCATTTAGAGAATTTATCGTTGAAATGGATTGTTTCATGGTAACGAATTACTTAGGCACAAAATAATATATTACTAATTACGAAAACAGGTTTAAAAATAATAACCTGAACTAATGTTTCTCTTTCTGTATCAGATAAACTGTCTTATAGAGTTCAAACAATACTAACCGTCTCTCTTTAAATATAACGGCACAAATGAAACGTACCTTTGCAATTAAACGTAACGGGTTAAGTGATATGGGTAACGGGTAGGTGACAGTGAAGGGGTGACGGGTAACGGAGTAGGGTAAACGGGTAAGAGGTGACGGGTTAGGGGTGACGGTTGTGGGTGATTAGGGGTGACGTCATTACTTAAAAGGAAAATATCTTTTTTATATGTAACTTACCAACAACATTCCTTCAGATGCGACTTAATTTAAGCCTCACTGATACCATTGACCGATCTGGAATACCCAATCTTTTACAGCCTGTTTGATACAATTCGTATTGCGCTTTAAAAGTGAGATGACCGTGTTCTTCCTTTATCTGTCCCAATATCGCAAGTTCTGCTTGAGTCCATCTTCGAGGGTGATTGCTTGGCATGTGTTCCACTGGAGCCCCTTATCACACGTTGTGCATCGTACAGATTCTCGTCGGCGGCAGACGGAATTCTATCTGGACCTTCATATTTGTCCTCTACGATTTCCTTCGGCTTACTCTCTTTTTTGTCAGAAGTGCTTGAGGCCGTACTTTTCTCGCCCCTTTCAAGTCGAAATGGTATTGAATGATGTAAACGCCAAAGGCGAAATACATTGAAGTTGTTTATTAAGAACTTTGACTGTATTTCAAGAGTTTGCAAACGGCGCTGTGTCACCGTTACAGGAAGGCTTTCAAGCAGGTTACGTAACTTACAATAACTGACGTATGCACCATCCATTAGTCGTGCTATGCAGGACAAAAATGTAAGAACAGTCACTAGATTGTCATCTGTTAACTTCAGTTCTGACAACTTGTCAATGCAAGGTCGAATCCACGGGAACACAGCATTCCTAAGACCTGTAGTATGGCACAATTTTCGGTTTTCCAGCTCCGTTATGACGAGTGGTGTTAATACGCTGGCCTTGATCTCTGAATTGTCAGCAGCCTCACGAATATCGGTAAAAACAAGTAGACCGTAATTCCATTTCCAGAAAAGACCTACATGTCTTTGCTGGTCGTGAATACGAACAGCCGGAAATCGAACGAGTTCCAGGTTACGGAAACCTGTTTCCAATACAGCCAAAACATCAACACCGTTCCTCTTTAGTAACTGAATCAAATAAACAGTTACCATTGGGTATTTTCCTTTTACTGCCAGGCCAACGAGGTTTGCTAGCTGCCTATGACTTGTCCCTCCCACGATTCTTTGCGAGCCCAAAAAACCTCCGGCCTTCAGACTAAGCAGGAATGTCTCAAAATTACATGCAACCTCGCCAATTTCGTGAAGATCTTTCAGAAATATAATGACTAGACGACGTCCCATGCTGCTTATACTCCCGCCTTCGACTATATCAATAAAACCAAAGGTTTTCTTCATTTGCTTTTGAACTACTTCAGTTTTCGAGTAAATATCAACTGGTGGACTACTGTATTCATCAGTGCAAAACGCTGTACTTTCATTTATAGCAAGAAACCCCAGCATATCTGTTTGACTCCTACACGGGTACGCTTAGCCAGGTCCCGAATTCACCGAGTAAAGGTTGGAACGGGTACACAAAGGGTGTCCCCAAAGGAGCTTTTCTATCGTCAGTTCCAATTGGTACGTTCTCCATACCACTTCAATGTTCGCGCTCCCTCTCCACTTCTGTAAAAGAGCTTTCATTTCGTTCACTATTTCCATACCGACTCCCTGCAATAGCTGAATGAACTGTGCATCAAGAAATGGTGAAAGCAATGGGTACCTTTCCAGTAGATTGCCCATTTTTTCAATGCGCAGCAAACTTCCTGGTGCAATCTTTTCACAACTATCTGGCAGCAGTATAACCATCTCGAGACGGCAGCAAGATCTAGTAATCTGAGCAAAATTATTAGAGACTTCGGAAAGATATTTCTCGGCATCTTCGTCTACACCTTCTCGTTTCTTAATTAGCCCATGCAAAAGAGCAACAGCACCAGACACTGGCTGAACACGGGTTTTAGGTCGTCTATGTGGCATATCTGCATACAACTGTACAAATTGGATTCTGTTCGGATACAAACACACACTTCTTAGGTCGCCTGATACATCAATCTCTTTCCCATCCAAGTTGGACTGGAAATTTGCACATTCCTTGAAAGAAAACGCGCTTGTCAGTATGCCCCTGTTTCCTACAATCTCCTGTAAACCAACTCGGCTCCAAAATAAATCTACATTCATCGACTCGGACCCATTATCACTGATGTATTTTCCATATAGTGTAAGACCAATATGGGCCGTGACATTCTCTACACAACTGCGACTTCTTATAGGCAAAGTCATGTCACTTTTTAATTTCTCTCCAAACCGAAAAGAAAAAAACAATCTTCTTCATTCCTTGTACGCACACATCTAAACTATCGATCGATGACTGCAGCAAACGCATAATTTCATACTGGTCACCTGGAAGAATTCTAACGTAGCTCAAATTGTTTAGATTATTCTTGGCTAAAGTACTGTCCACTAAACACTTTCCAATCTGCTCCTTCATGCAACGCTAAAATGTCATTTTCAATTGGGCGAATGCTTTCCGTGACATTAAGGTAAAATCGACAGACTGCAGCTCGTTGTCTAGGTCAAATTCCGGTATAAAAGCAATCCACGTCTCCCAACCACCACTGTAACTAATTTGACTTCCGACACTCCTTTTCAGAACATTCAATGCTGCATTACTGAATCTTCGGAGGTCTAAATGTTTTTTCAAAACACCCTACACACATTTCAAGGATCCGTATCCACGTCGTAGAAACTGTACGTATGGTACTTCAAAATCAATTCCTTCTAAACTACGCCATTCTATAAGTACACCGTCTACATCGTGTTCATAAAACAGTAAATCACTTTGTTCAAACGCGCATGCAGAAGTGCTACGCACGGGTATATGAGTCTCTTCTTAAAAATCTCCACACATCACACTTATTACTGTTAAATACATCACAGAACGTTGAACCGTTTTCAATCGCTGTATTCAGAAAAAAGAACAGATTTTCCTCTTCCTCTTCCATCTCTTCATCACTTGAGACATTTCGTTGGTCCATATCTTTTGTTCTAATAAAAAAGACAACTGCATCCAATGAGTGACATAACTCGAATGAACAATACCCAAAACCAATACCCGTAAACCATACCCCTAACCGAAATATTTCATTGACAGGTAACGGGTAGAGGGTAACGGGTAGAGGGTTACGGATAGAGGGTAACGGGTAGAGGGTAGAGGGTAGAGTATAACGGGCAGAGGGTTACGGGGTAGAGGGTTTCGGCGTAGAGGGTTACGGGGTAGAGGGTAACGGATAGAGGATAACGGGTAGAGGGTAACGGGGAAGAGGTCACGGGTAGAGGGTTACCGGTAGAGGATAACGGGTAGAGGGTTATGTGTAGAGGGCTACGGGTAGAGGGTTACGGGTAGAGGGTTACGGGTAGAGGGTTACGGGTAGAGGGTAACGGGTTATGAGTGACAGTTATGGGAGACGGTTAGGAGAGACAGGTTACGGCTATGGTTGATGGCTTATAGATGACGTTTAAGGGTCAGGGGTAACGGATTAGTGGTATAGTTTACAGGTTAGGAGTATTGGTTAGGGGTCACAGTTTAGCAGTATGGGTTACAGGTAAGGGGAATTGGTTAAGGGTTACAGGTAAAGTGTATGGGTTGGAAGTTAGGTGTAAATGTTGCAGGTTATGGGTATTGGTTAGGGGTTACAGGTTGAAAGTATAGGTTGGATCGTTTGTCAAATCGTTAGTTTGAACCCCGTCAGTGCCCGTCTATGGTTTCTTTGTACTTCACTTTTATTCCTCATTACTGTGTGATCCCAGGAATCTTTTCGAGAATGGCTACATGAAATTAAAGTTCCTTCATAATCAAACTAAACATTTCTGTGTACAGACTTAAGGCCTTACATATAATGCATACGCCAAATAATTGATTACTTATCTCACATACACCTTCATACACAATTTCTCGAAAACTTTTTTCTCCTCAAAAATAAGTATCCTTTTTTCCATAAAAAAATATTAAAGTAATTATCCTATTTTCCATAAAAAAATTTAAAATAATTATCCCTTTTTTCCAATATTTTTTTTTCATAAATCGTATTATTTGATAAATATCCATTAAATAATTTTATTCTAGTTTCTCCTCTTTCTATATACAGTATTCCATAAAAAAAAATAATTAATTAAAAAACACATCTGCATACCATGAATGACGAAACTCAAATGAACAATAACCCCAACCAATACCCCTAACCCATACCCGTAACCGAAATGTTTGATTGACAGATCACGTGATATAAGTGGTTAGGATCTTTGTAATGGGTAACGGGGTAGAGGGTGACGGGTAGAGGGTTACGGGTAGAGGGTTACGGGTAGAGGATAACGGGTAGAGGGTAACGGGTAGAGGGTAGAGGGTTATGGGTGACGGGTAAGGGCTACGGGTTAGGGTGACAGTAATGGGAGACGGTTAGAAGAGACAGGTTACGGCTATGGTTGATGGCTTATAGATGACGTTTAAGGTTCAGGGGTAACGGATTAGGGGTATAGTTTACAGGTTAGGAGTAATGGTTAGGGGTCACAGGTTAGCAGTATGGGTTACGGTAAGGGGAATTGGTTAAGGGTTACAGGTTAAGTGTATGGGCTGGAAGTTAGAGGTAAATATTATAGGTTTTGTATCGGTTAGGGGTTACAGGTTAAAAGTATGGATCGTTTGTCAAGTCGTTAGTTTGAACCCCGCCATCGGCCGTCCATTGTTTCTTTGAACTTCACTTTTATTCCTTAGTACTGTGTGATTTCAGGAATCTTTTCGAGAATGGCTACATGAAATCAAAGTTCCTTCATAATCAAACTAAACATTTCTGTGTACAGACTTAAGGCCTTACATATAATGCATACGCCAAATAATTGATTACTTACCTCACATACACCTTCATACACAATTTCTCGAAAACTTTTTTGTCCTCAAAAATAAGTATCCTTTTTCCCATAAAAAAATTATTAAAGTAATTATCCAATTTTCTATAAAAATTTTTTTTAAATAATTATCCTTTTTTCCATATTTTTTTTCATAAATCGTATTATTTGATAAATATCCATTAAATAATTTTATTCTAGTTTTTCCTCTTTCTATATACAAAATTCCATAAAAAAATTAATTAATTAAAAAACACATCTGCATACCATGAATGACGAAACTCAAATGAACAATACCCCTAACCAATACCCCTAACCCATACCCGTAACCGAAATATTTGACTGACAGGTCACGTGATGGAAGTGGGTGGGATCTTTGTATCAAAAGGCGGAGTCTTTGTATCAATTTTCGCATAAGACTTATACCCCTACCCCTAACCCTAACCCTAACCCTAAACCCTAATTATGGTTTTTTTCTCCCGTGGCCCTGACCTTCTTTGACCCTGGGGGAGTCAAACTTCTAGTCGGTAGATGTTGATGAAACTTGGCACACTTGTAGATCTCGATCAGGGGGAGTCTAATTCGTCGAGTTTTCCCGACCGGGTTAACTTTCTCTAGGAGTTATGCCCCCTTGACTTTAGGGCCACCGGGAGACCTCAAAAATTGACCCTCCCGCGATTACGTAACACTTTTAGTGACCTCTAATGGTCAATAATTCATGACCTTGACCTGACCTATAACCCTGCACCAATAAAAAAGTTCCCTGCCCTTGGCACAAATTTTCGATTTTGCCACCCTTCCTAGGTTACATTTCCAACCCTGCATAAGTCTGCAAATTTGAACGAACCTTGACTGAAATTTTGTTTTATGTTCGATCCTGGGTTTCTTGGTCTCAAAAGATGCGGGATGTCGAGACCTTTCCATCGCTGGTATTAGCCAGGTCCTCCGCCTCCAAATAAGGAAATTATGACATTTTTTAAGTCGATTTTGGGGATACTTTCTGCTCTCCCGTGGCGTTTATCCAAATTTGGGCATAAAAAGTATCCCCTAATAAAGTTTTGATCGGAGTAAATTGCAAAGCGTAGAGCTTAAAAAAACCTTCAAAATGACGTAAAAATCTTAGTTCTAGCCCGTCGGGTTCAATAGTTATAGCCAAAAGATAGCCAAAATTTAATGATTCGACGGTTTTTTTCACAAAGTTTCGGCAATTATTTCTAAGTATATATATACAACAATTCAGATATTCAAACATTTTTGTTACGGTGGACGTAATACAGTGGAAACTGACCATAAACCTATTGTATCCATAATTAAAAAAAAACGCTTATAAGTTCACCGCCCCGACCACAGAGAATGCTCATACAATTACATCAGTTTGACATAGATGTCGTGCACGTGAGCGGAAAAAATATTCCGGTTGCCGACACGTTGTCACGAAACTTCGTCTCAGATACATACCCTGAGTTAGCGGACGGATTAGATGTACATGTTCACACAGTCTTAAGATGTCTACCTGTAAGTGACAATAATTCTGGAGGGCAGTAACGGTGACAAAGCGCTGACATCGCGCTTGAATGACAATAAACCGGTCCTCACGCTCAGTTATGGACCTCTGACGCCCTCCACCATGCCTATGCGTGGCATGCCCTAAGTTTGCAACCGTCGCTACATCCTGGCAACGGTGCTCTGGAACACCTCATGGAGACCTGCCACGTGCCGTTGGGAACGCCAAGCCTCAAGCATCCCTACCCCCTATTCATCTCTTCATCGTCAATGCGCCGTCTTTGCTGTAGATTTGCCATGACCAGTGCTAGGTTCGATATAAACGTTACCATGCACAAGCGAAGTCTGAATAAAACGGATGTCTACATGAAGGTACATGCCCGCGGTGCACCATTTTTCCAGGGGTAACGCTTTTCCCGTGCATCTCGAGCCATGTACCGGTAAACAATCAAAAACTGCTGGAGAGGTCGGCTTTGCCATATGAATAAACTACATGTATGAGAAAAAATAAGTTATCTTGAGGTTATCATTTAAAAGATATTTAAGAAATAAAAAGTGATCCCTATCATATTTAAAGAAGCATATATTTTGTTAATGATCTTTGAAAATCTTACTGCATCAATCTTTTCATATATAAATAGATCTATTGATATTCTTTTAATAACATTTTTATACACTGAAAGCATTTTATACATTATTTTTTAAAAAAGGGAGATGTTGTATAATCAGTAACCACATTGACCTTTCACTTGACCGCTGTTTTGCGCATGCTTGGAAACATGCACTACTGACCACTTACATTCGGCGGAATAAAATTAAGATCTTGTGCTTTAAACACGTGTTGTGTTATTCTTTACTTTCTGTATAAGTTGCACTTGATTAAATTGAATATATATAAGAAAACAGACAAACATTTACAAATAATGGGTGTCAACATTTTGATGCATTTCATTATATATTTAAAAACATAAATGAAGAATAAATTTTATTGGTTTTTCTTCAAGTATGTACCAAATATCTCAGATGAAAAATCTCAGGCACGGATTTACGGGGGAGGGGGGTTATGGGGCCCAACACCTCCCCACCCAGCTGACCCGTTTGTAAAAAGAATAAAAGGGCTCATTTTTAAAGACTATAAAACATTTTTTCAGTTCGTAACAGAAACACAATCAACCTTTCAATTTGCAACTGCCATGCAATATTTCGTAACAACTGATAACGAGTTTATAACTTTATAGCCGTGTATATTATACGATATACCGTATATTCGGTGGCACGGATTATCAGAGAGTTCTCCAGACTGATCATAATGTATAGTTTTCAAGCGTCTATTAACCTTGACGTATTTGATAAAGTTGTTAAATGAGTGTCTGCTGACCATAAAGATTTAACGGCTGCCAGCTTGGAGTTTTTTTACAGCGACATTCCTTCGCCTCTGACATTGCAGGCTGACATTGACTGTTGGAGACACTCTTGGAAGAGTGAAGTTCACCCACTATCAGACTTCAACATCGAAACTCTGTAATAAGAACATGTACCCTAACATCCATACCATATTGACTATTGCAGCCACTTTTCCTGTCACATCATGTGAGTGTGAAAGGTGCATCTTAAGATTTGGACTTGTGAAAACAAACCTTAGGCTTACAGGTCTTTGTCTCATGGCAGTCCACAAGGATATAGACATTAACATCCAAGATGTTGTAAAAAACATTTGCACAGATTCAACCACGAAGATTGCAGTCGCCAGACATTTTTAGCAGTGATTTGGAAAATGATGTGCTAATGCTTTGATACATATGTACTACAAAGGCGATTGTGATTGTAATGATGACTGTGATGACTTTTATGTTGCTAACAGTGATGTAAAATTTTTGAAGTTTGATGATGCTAAGTTTGCTTCTGGTGATGAGGCAGATTTTTCACTGTTTCCTGTACTACCTAAGATTCCATAAAAATAGCATTCTAATTTTTATAATAATCATTTTTCAACAGTTTTGATTTTTTGGCATAGATGACTCACTTTGATATTGATTTAAATTTGCCTATTTGTCAAAAAGTATGGGACGACTATCTGTTTTGTGGGCCATATCAAATCCTCACAACCATGGTGATGATAATGATCATTGAATTTGTGGTGGCACTTTAATGATTTTAATGAATAAGTATGACTTTGAGGAATGATTATTGTATGATTATGATGATATTGTGATGACATTGTTATTTGTTATGCCAATTAATGTATTGATAAATTATATGTTTCAGAGGACTTTATAAATATAAAATAAAATAAAAAAGTTAAAACTTGTCATACCGTATTTTTTGTTGCTTTAGTTGAACATTTCAAAGAATACCAGTATATTTCTTTTAAATTCTCACACAAATTTCATTACATTTTTCTGCCTAAAATGCACCAAAATGCGCCATTTACTCCACCTTTTAAGAAAATTTCCTTGGGGGAGGCCCCCAACCCCCTACGGAAGGGGGCTCCACTTCCATACCTTCCCCCAAGGTCAGAAATTTCTGGATTCGGCCCTAAATCTTATAGAATATCTGAGAGATATGATACTTATAAAGAAAGTAATTAAATAATTATTTTATTAATGTGTCATATGTAAACATATAAATATACAAAACAGCGTTAAAACAATGATTTGAAAACAAGTGAACAATTTAAAAGGAAAGTGTAGAAAGTAGATACATAAAATGAATGATTTAATTAACCTATTGAATATGTATAAGTATTGATCATAACGGCATCAACTGAGTATACTATAGAAACCTATTTTACTGAGAGTTATGCCCTTGAAGTGTTCGAAAATTTTAAAGATCTATATTGAGAATATTTTAATATACAAGAAATGATTATACTATGACAAAATGTTTGAAATACTGTTAGGGTGAATAAAAACTGCATATTAGAGAATAAGCCGTTAAAAATATTAAGTTCCAGTAATCACATTTTATTTTTCAAATAATTTCAGACTCTGCAATAAATTGCAAACGAAGTCTACACAGGAAGCATTGACCAGACTGAATTTCACCTAATGATTTATTTTCAGTCAAAACATTTCTTGCTGATTAATATACAGTGCCCTTTCTAAGAGTTTAGATATGATACATAAAATGCTTACAGGTCTGTATTTACCTGCTTGAGATCTAAAATGTTTTGAACAAAGCAGGTACGTTAATATCTGTACCGGAACAAAGGTTTATTTGTTGGTAGGACTATTCTGTTGACCAAACACCACTGACCATTGACCAATTGAGCAAACTGTCTACTCTATTGACCACTGACTAATTGACCAGGTAAAACTAATAATTTATAATTAAATCTTTTAAAGGCTATTTTAAAACCTGTAAATTAAAAAAAAAAGTTTGATTATATAGTCAGTATTCAGTTAATGTATTTAAAATGTTCGAAAGGATGTTTGTAATAAAAAAAATGTAATTAAAATTATATCAAAAGCATAGTGGGAATTATAAATTCTATATTAATTGTTTGAAGTTGAACTTAAATGTTTAATTTGAACACCAAAGAACTTATTCAATAGTTTGTATCTTTGTTGTTATGTTTTCTGTTACTTCAGCTGGTAGGCTTTGTTATCTAATAACTGTGTATTAAAATCACACATGGCAAAATGATGATTGTTGACAGTTACATTTTTAGAACAACTGCAATTTTAAGACAGACATTAACAGGAATTTTGTAAGACATTTGTAACTTTATAAGTCTTCATAAAATTGTTTTGTTCTGTCTTAAAGCCTCGGCTAATAAATAAATTTGTAGACTTCATTTGCCCTAACCCTGCAGAATCTGAAATTATTTGAAAAATAAAATGTGATTACTAGTACTTAATATTTTTAGCAGCTTATTCTTAAATATGCAGTTTATTAACCCTATAAGTATTTCAAACATTTTGTCATAATATAATCATTTCTTCTACATTGAAATATTCTCAATATAGATCTTTCAACATTTCGGACACTTCGTAACTCTCAGTAAAATAGGTTTCTATTGTATACTTAATTGATTTAGTTTAGATCAATACTTATACATTTTATAACGAAAATTAAACCATTCATTAAAAGTATTTATTTTCTAAACATTCCTTTTAAATTGTCCACGTGTTTTCAAATCACTGTTTTCATGTTGTTGGTGTTATTTCATGTATTATATTTAGGAAATAGATTTTAAGTTTGAGTGATATACCGTCTGATATATCACGGTGTCGAGTTCAGATGCGTAGTAATTTAATCACGAAGGCCGTAGGCCTGAGTGATTAAATAATTACGCATCTGAACTCGACACTGTGATATATACGACGGTAGATCACGAAAATGTTAAAATCTATTTCCATTCTAACACGTACGTATATTTATAAGGGACGTAAGTATGTGCTCTATTTAACAGTGGCGTTATCAGTGACGTCAGCGGGCGCGCGCTTGTATTCAGCGTGCTATACTGCCTGATATATCACGCTCAATTCCTTCTTTGTTTATTCTCGGTAAATTGCGGATAGTGTTAGAATTTTTGTTTTATATGATTAAATATGACACATAAGAAAAATTGATATTTATTTACATACTTACTTTATAGGTATCATATCTGTTAGAAATTCTATAAGGTTTTATAAATTAAATTCATGTCTTGTTTTTACCTGGCCACTAAGTAGGAATAAATATTTTAATTATAGAAGTATTGGTGAAATCAGTTAGTCTCAATTAGCCTGTTTATAGCTATAATTGGTTTAACACCTTGATTCATACCTTCATTGCCTGTATATGACATATGAATTGTCACGTGATGTGCGCGGTAATGGACGTAAAATTTGAAATGTGATGAAAAATTATTGTTTGTATGGAATTTTTAACCAGTGCTTACTTTGTAACATTCAGATTGAGTGAAATATTGATTGTGGACAAATGTGTTCTTTAATGGATAATGCCAAAAAATAGGAAGTTAGGAGTTAAATAGTATTTGGACGGCTCTTGATGATCGTGTCAAACGTGTGGACGACAAAGTTGATAGGGTAGAAAATAAGGTAGACGGGTCAGACATTAATATAGCAATGATAGCAAGCAGAGTAAAAACTTTAGAAAAGCAACGACAGACTCTTCAAGATGATATGTCTTACATGAAGTCGCAGTCTATGCTCAACAATCTTGTGTTTACGAACATACCAGAGGGCAAATGTATAGTGTCTGATGATGATGATGATGATGATGATGATGGTGATTCTAGCGAAAGTGAAAATAAGGCAAATGGTGCAAGCAGTCATGTTTCTGAGTCTGAAGTTGAAGGTGAAACACAGAACGAAACGCCTGAACAGACAGAGGCAAAACTGAGAAAGCATTTGAAAGATGTTCTTAAGTTAAATAAGAAAACAGTAGACGCCATAAAATTTGAAAGAGTGCATAGAACGCCTAGTTATCCGGTTAAAGGCAAAGTGCGGGCAATTGTTGCCAAGTTTACTTATTTCAAGGACCGTGAACTTGTACGTAAACAATGGAGAAACCTTCAAGGTACAGGGTACTTCATGTTTGAACAATTTCCGAAAGAAGTATCTGATAAACGGCGTAAGCTCGTAAGTAAAATGAAGGAAGCAAGAGACAAGGGAAAAAAGGCATGGATTGCATATGATACCCTGTATATTGAGGGAAAACCGTTAAGAGACTAGGGGCATGATGGGGATGAACTTAAAGTTATCTCCTGGAATGTTCACGGACTTACAAAAGAAAAACAGTCGTCACAAGAATTTGTAAATATAGTTTCTAATAATGATATTTGTTTTTTATATGAAACTTGGACAAATGCTTCCAGTAATATTTCATTAAATGGTTTTGTTTGTCATAATTTTTACAGAAAGTTTCAAAACCGCAATGCACGTAGATGCAGCGGGGGTATAGTTTTATGTTACAAGGATCATCTAAAAGGTGGAATTGAAATTATTAAAAACCACTTTGATACGATATGGTTAAAATTAGACCATAACTTCTTTAATACCGTTGAAGATATATATTTGTGTGGTGTTTACATTTGGGGTCAAGATTCGCCAGCTTATAATACTTTTAACGTTGACCTGTTTGACACGCTTGAAAATGATATATTTACATATAGTAATTTAGGTTCTGTGTTCATCTCTGGCGATTTTAACAATCGTGTTGGAAATAAAAATGATTTTGTTATTTATGATGGCCTAAATTCATTATACGATGACCCAGATTATGTACCCGATAGTACATCTATACGGGCCTCTGTTGATAGAATACATAATAACCATGGTTTAAAGTTGATTGATTTGTGTAAATCATCCTGTCTTCGTATTATGAATGGAAGAGTAGGTAAAACTGATCAGTTTACTTTCTTTGGACATAACGGTTGTTCAGTAATAGATTATTTATTGTTGTCTGAACGTCATTTTTCAATGATCACTGATTTATTATACTACCGTTCAATGAATGGAGTGACCATTCTCCTTTGTGTTTTAAGTTGCTTTGTAATAACAGATCACCTGAGAAACAAGATTACTTAGAAACTAAGTATAAATGGAATGACAGTTATAGAGAAGAATTTCGCTCAGGTTTAATTGCCAATCTGCCAGTTTTTAACCATATTGTTAATACTATAGATTGTTCTTGTAGAAAATTTGTAAATGATTGTGTAAATAAGTTTTCGGATATTATTCGTTACGTAGCTGACCCATTATTTACAAAAACCTTTGTTCACAAAAATGTTCCTTATTTTAACGTAGAATCTAATTTTAAAAATTCTGAATGGTTCGACAGCGATTGCAGAGATGCACGGCGTTCATATTTAGAAGCGTTAAATAATTTTAATCACGAAAAAAATCAAAACAATAGACTTCTTTTATGTGAACGTAAACGGGTATATAAGAATATTATACGTAAAAGGAAAAATGTATTTTATAAGAAAAAGATGAAAGAAATTGAAAATCTTAGAAAAGCAAAACCGCGAGAATTTTGGAGATTTTTTAAGTCAATGTCTACGTCTGTTAGCGATCAAATACCAATAGAAAATTTTAGAGAATATTTTTCAAATATTAGTAATGGCGATTTTGAGTGCATAAACAAAGAAGCAGAAAACTTTTAAATAATAATTTTGATACCGAAAATGCTTCATTTCCGGAACTCGACAGACAAATTACAGTAAGCGAAGTTCAATCAGCGATAAAATTATTAAAGCGCAATAAAGCATTTGGCAGTGACTGTTTACTAAACGAATATTTTATTGAGAGTATCGATATTTTGTCTTCTCATATTTGTGACATATTTAACAGTATTTTGAACTCTGGTTTTTACCCTCAAAAATGGATGGACGGTATAATTATACCGTTGCACAAAAAAGGTTGTACAGATGATGTAAATAATTACAGAGGGATTACGCTTGTAAGTTGCATGTCAAAACTATTTACTACAGTGTTAAATAAACGTATCGAAAATTTGTGTGACGAAAATAACATAATTTCGGACGCACAGTTTGGATTTCGGAAAGGGCGTTCTACCGTAGACGCTATTTTTATTCTTCACTCTCTAGTACAAAAGTATTAAAATGAAGACAAAAGGTTGTATGTTATATATGTTGACATGATGAAATGTTTTGACACTATCAATAGAAACGCCCTTTGGTTAAAACTGTATAAATGTGGTATCCAGGGTAAAATACTTAGAATAGTAAGAGATATGTATCAGAAAGTAAGGTCGTGTGTTAAACATTGTTCCATGTATTCAGATTATTTCAATTACGCTGTCGGTTTACGTCAGGGAGAAGTTATGTCCTCTTTGCTTTTTTCACTTTTCGTAGAGGACTTAGAACTATTTCTTCAAAATGATATTCATTCCGGTTTACTTCTAGATGACATTATGCTATTATTATTGTTGTTTGCTGATGATATGGCAATTGTTGGTAAAACACCACAAGAAATCCAAAATCATTTAAATAACCTTTTTTTCATATTGTAGTCTTTGGGACCTGACTGTTAACACTTCAAAAACAAAAATCATGGTTTTTCGTAAGCGCGGAGGTTTGTTACCTACAGAAAGTTGGACATATAACGATAAACAGTTGGAAGTTGTTGATAATTTTAATTACTTGGGTACTGTTTTTAATTACACGGGAAACTTTGTTTTAAATCAAGAGCATTTAATTGGTAAGGCGTTGAAATCTTTAAAAGTACTTTTATGCAAGTGTAAAGAATATGACTTGAGTCCGAAAATATTATGTCAGTTGTTCGGTGCTTTTGTCCTGTCAGTTCTTAATTATGCTTCAGAGATTTGGGGATATACAAAATCGAAAGAAATAGAAAGAGTTCATTTAAAATTTTGCAAACGCTTGTTAAAAGTTAATTATAACACGTGTACAGCAAGTGTTTATGGTGAATTGGGTAGATACCCTCTTTATATTCATAGATTTGTCAGAATTGTACAATACTGGTTGAAACTTGTGAATACTGATAATATTATTTTACGTACTGTTTATAACCAAGCTTTGACAGATTGTAAAAATGGTCAAATAAACTGGGTTTATAATGTTAAAAAGTTATTAAGTGATTATGGATACGCCTATATATTTGATATTGCCAACACTGTTAACATCAAATCATTTTTGCTAGAATTTAAAGGTAGAATTATTGATTGTTTTAAACAAGATTGGTATCGATCATTGAATAGCCCAGTATTGTTTTTCTACAGAGAATTTAAATGTCGTCTAGAATATGAATCATATTTAGATTTGTTACCAAAAAGTTTAAGGTTTTATTTTTGCAGATTAAGACTTTCGGTCCTACCTTTAAGAATTCAAACAGGTAGATATAACAGAAATCGAATTGTAAGAGAAGAAAGATACTGTCTGTGCTGTAATTCTTATGATATAGAATATGAATTTCACTTTGTTTGTAAATGTCCGTGCTACACCGATGTCAGAAATAAATATATTAAAAGGTTTTATATTGTTAGACCGTCTGTTTACAAATATATTCAACTTTTACAAAGTAATAACAAAAAAGAAATCATCGCTTTATCATTGTATGTTAAAGAAGCATTAACCATAAGAAATAACATTCTTAACGTTTTAAGCTAATTTGTTCATCCTCAAGGTCATTATTTATATTATTTTCTTTGTGTTTTCTTTGTATTTCTTTGTATTTTGCGTTGTCACGTTGACTATGTTGTTCTTTGTATATACATGTATTTATGTTACCAAGACAATGTACTTCGTACACGTCTAATAAACGTTCTGTTCTGTTCTGTTCTGTTCATAATGGTCAATTAGTCAGTGGTCAATAGAATAGACAGTTTGGTCAATGGTCAATTGGTCAATGGTGTTTGGTCAACAGAACAGACTCACCCCTATTTTATTTTTTGCAGATTTAACTCATCTGGGACTTCACTGTCTACAATTGATATTATACTTACGGACAAAAGTCTTGCACGGAATTTGTAAGCCTTGTTCGGCGACGCCTATATTTGGATAGTGTTTCATTTTGTACCATGCGTGGACGTAATCAATTTGGGAGAATCTTGGATCATTATCAATGTAAAAAAACCCGATTATTCTGTACATCACTTAAAATATGTCACTTCATAAATCGTATTTATTATTTTTAAAAATAAATTGATCCAAATCAGGTAAGTTTTTATTTTTAATTAAAAGTTTTTGATGCAAAAATTACAGATTTAAAGGTCATGTGACACGAATTTTTGACCTCGAAATTTTCATATGAGCGAAAAATATATATCTAACTATGACGGTTTTACAAAATTCCGCAGGTAATTTTCATCTTAAAGATGTTTTTATAGCAAATTAAAATCCATATTTTACGCTCTTGGTCGCGCGCACCTGTCAAGAGCGAAACCGGAAGTGACGCACATTTATCCCTTGCCACTTTACACAGCTGCCTTGATTGTTAACAAAAACTTTAAAATTATGATGGAAAGTGAAAATGTAGACTGAATATAGTAAAATAACAATATTGAACAAGTTAAGCTTACATCATGAAAATACATTGAAGATTTTTTAAATAAATAATTTGAAATTTTGATCGAATTCTGAAGCCAATGAACAATATAATATAGAGGCAAGTTTAATCAGGGTTAGAGAATTAAAAGATACATCAGTGAAAATATCTTGACTAAGAGATATTTTTCAAGTAACTGATCCAAAAATATTTTGAACATGCTCATTTTTATCCTATGTAGTTTGTTGGAAGACTTGATTAACTAACTCCACTCGAGAGATTTTTTTCCCATAAAGACATTCTCCTTACACATGTTACAGTGATGTGTTGCTTATTTGTCTGTGGTATATTTTGCCTGAGGTACGCGTAAGTTATCTTTGACTAGATCTATGATTTTTTTCATTATAAATGCATATCTTTTTTTTTTTGGCTTATTCATTCTACATTTTTTTGAAAAAAAAAAAACAATAATGATCAAAGAACAAATAATATGAAGAAGCCCTAAAACTATGTCAAAATCATAACACAAACACATTGTTTTTTGTTTTTTAATAATTTGTTCACATTAAGAAGTCGAATGATTTTTATTTTCATCATAAATAGATCTATTACATTTAATTATCTTATAAAAATATGTATCTGCATGGAAGCTTCTAAACTAAAAATCATTCAGACATGTTAATTGGAACAAGCTATTACATAATGTTTTGACAAGTGTGACTGATCAAAAGTAATTCAATCAATTTGTAAGATCACTTGCCATAAAATTTTGCTATTTGTCTCAACTTTATCATTGATTGGGTCATAAAAAATTAATTGCTTTGTTTTGACAGCTATGCAGAATATACAAGGGTCCCATTTGGGCAGGTTAATTTGCATAAATCCCACAGTATAAGGCGTGATTTATGGATCTTTGACATTTCATTGGATATTAATTCATAAGCAGACACAAATTTCTACTTTATGGACATGCCATATTATTATTTTTCAACCAATATCCTAACGTGAAAATACACTGTAGTGTGAATTTCCATTCCAGTGAAACAAATGTTAAAACATTAGATCACCTAAATTCATTTCAATTTTACTACACTTTAATGAAAAAGAATTTGTTTATGACGTAAACATCAAGTGAGGAAGATTTACGCAGCATGTAAAAACGTGGAGATTGTGTTATATAGAACCACAACATGGAAGAAATTGGAATATTTATTAAGGTAAAACTACAACCCGTTCTCCCGGCACAAAGTTTGAATTTACGTTTAAAAATCGAGAAGTAATCACATTATTTTATTTTATTTACAATTTATAGCATGTTATTTTTATGAGTGTGCCTTTATCGTGTTTCTTGCACTTGTGGTTTAGTGTTACAGTATTTTTTCATTTAAAAACGGTTGTGTTATGAGCAGTGTAATTCTGCACTGCTGCCTAGTACAGTAGGGATAAATCTACGTCACAACCAAAAATTGCGGCGGAAACTACCGATGTCGAAACGGAAACAGCCGATCATCAAAATCACGTTTTTTCTTATCAAAAGCAATATTTTCATAATTTCGCAATTAAACCATTTTAATCAGTACTTTATGATTATTTTGAATAGACAAAGTTGCTATAGTCGTGTCGACTTTCCAAAAAAAAAAAATCAAAGCGCTGCAAGTACTTGTGTATTCACCGCATGTATCTAGCAGTGTGTTGCTACTGTGAAATCATTTTTGTTTGCGCAAGACTAATTTTCGCGTATTTTGCGCTAGGAACAATGCGCGAATTTAAGACCGCGCTTTTATTAAACTAATAAAACATTTACGTTATCCGAATCTTGATCCTGTCCGAAATACCTGCATATATTTTTCCACTCACTTTTGACCATTAGTTGTTGTTTTAGCCAATATAACTTGAATAATCGGGTGTTTTGGCAAATTCTAAATATCTAGCAAAATTAAAATTAAACTTATTTTGTTTTCTTTTTAAGTATGTTTCGTTTGAATTTCATTGAATTGTTGAACGGTTGTCTGAAGCGTTTACTAATAATCATTATATCGTAGTCATCCACTTTTTCGATAATTCGTTAATTACAGTAATGAAAAAAGGTAATAACAACTTTTTTAGCGTAATTGATTAGGGACTGGTTACAAAAGACCTGTCGGTATCGATCTTTTAATCTGTGCACACTTAACCTGTGTCAGTTAACGTCAACTAACAGTTGGACCTGTCAGTTTGTATATTCGAAAGCGGACCGCGGTAATTGACAGGTATACACGCGTCGGTGGTGATCCAGCGTCGTGCAACTGTCGTCTGCTTTTTATGATGATTAAAAAGATTGAATCTGAAATTGAAAATGCGCGAATTAAGGACCGCGCGAACATACTTTTTTTGCCGTTTGCGCGAAATTTCATCCGAGCGAATTTAAATGATTTCACAGTACTTAATCTGAAATGCAAATCTTTGTTAATTCTTTCAACTATAGCTATATAAAGAAAAGTGAAGCCGAGTGGTTAAAAGGTCGGACTTGTAATCTAAGGATCGCTAGTCAAGACACGAGTATCGGAAGCACTGTCAGGTCGGCAACTCTCTTTGTTCCATTTTCAGAAATTTACTCACACTGTATTACTGCTACTGCTACACAAAAATTCGTTTCCCGTTTCCTACCAGAGACGGTAATTCCTTAGATATGATTTTCTCTTAAACACAGACCGGGGAAAAAAGCAAGATAACGAGGTGATATTAGATAATTTATAATTATTTAATTCTCTTCTACAGAAATAACCGTTCATGGATCTCAAATTCTCATTCTCTGTGGGAAGAAAAACATATTCTTGGAATTGTCATTCAATGTTTAAATTTGAAATTTTGACATGTCTTGGGCTGCCTAGAAACTTAGCAACCCTTTTCAAACTTTCCGATCACTGAAGTCATACTTGTTTCAATTTACTTAATTTGCTATTGATGGTTCCAAAATGTTCCTTGGTCAATCGCAGCAAATCTATATAAAGTATAGTATTTAATGTACGTTGAAGGCTTATGACCACTGCATGTGCATGTGTAATGGTATTTTCTTTATGCATACAATATAAACAATGAAAACATAACATTTCTTCAAGAAATAGATTGAAAATCTAAGTTTGTAAAAATTGGATTATATCCTGTCTATCATGGTTACGCAACCAGGATAGAATAGAAAAAGACACAAAACAGAAGGATTTAAACAGTCTAATATCATTAAAAAGGTATAGATTGTTGAAATAAAGCAAAAGTAGACATTTGGAATATTCAACTGCTGAATTGTGTCGCAGACGAAGAACACTTGATTATTATCCCAATTTTTAATTTTAAAGGGAGACAATATGCCATTTTCATAAAAAGTGAAAGATCAAATGATTTTTTATGAGAATATAGTCATTCATATCTGGTCATTTTGTTGAAGAAATGTGAATTCACATGATTTCACAACTTCAATAAAAGTGATTAAAACATGGATATAATTCAAATGTCCCCCTTATTAAAATCTTTTTACATCCCATCTGTAAATAACTTGATTATATCATCAAAATGTACAACATGTACTACACACGTGTACAATTGTTTAGGTTAATTTATACACTTATTATTTATCTCATTTCAAAACCATGTGCACCGCCTTTAATGCTTTGCATCAAGATAAATCTTGTTTTCTTTTGAAAAGTTACACTGTTTTTACTAGCATACCGTATTTACAAATGTCATGAAGATAAATTTAGGACACCACCTAAATTTTAGGACAGGTACCTTTAGGACGTCGCCTCTAGCACGTGAAACAGTTAGGCCTGTGTTCTTTGCGGTTGCATAGTGTTGAATTTCAGTTCACATATCAGTGTGTACCTGGTTGTGTGTCAATTAACCAAAAACGGAGCATTTTCAGATTGTTCACTCATTGACGTCAAAATGCATTTAAGTGTCGAAGAACGTAATCGTGCAGTGGGTCAGTTGCAAGCTGGGGTCACTGCAGCCGAGGTAGCTCATAGATTTGGTGTTCACGAACACACTATTCGTCGCCTGAGACAGCGTTTTGTTCAAACTGACAACGTTCGGGACGTCCACGTGAAACGTCAGTCAGAGCAGAACGTGCCATTGTTAGAACACACCTTAGAGATCGTTTAACCGTGCCACAGACTACAGCAAGAGCTACACGTGGTCGTACACGACAAAGTATCAGCAGCAGAACAGTTAGACGTCGACTTTCTGCGTCACAACTTACAGCACGTCGTCCATATTGTGGCGCTAGGCTTACTCCTAACCATCGAATAAATCGTAACAACTGGGCTCCGAATCACTCACGGTGGACCCTTGTACAATGGAGGAACATTTTGTGCAGTGATGAGTGCAAATTCAACGTGGACTTTAACGATAGAAATCAATATGTTTACCGACGGCGAGAAGAGTGTTTCTCTGACCCGTGTGTCAGAGAGTGATCGCTGGGGAGGTGCTAGCACAATGGTTTGGGCAGGAATATGCTATGGGCATAGAACGCAACCAGTGTTTTTTGATAGGGCCCCGGGATGCAAGGGGTATAACGGCCCAACGTTACGTCAATGACGTGCACCAGCCTGTTGTGGTTTCGTTTGTGCAGGCTCACCCACAGACTGCACTGCTGCACGACAACGCTAGGCCACATACGGCTCGTCTGACAGCTGATTATCTTCAGGCAAACAATGTGCGAGTACATCCGTGGCCAGCCATGTCACCCGACATCAATCCTATTGAGCATGTTTGGGCGGAACTGAAACGACGGTTATCGTTCGTGAACATTCAAACTCAGCAGCAGCTCCGAGCATTCCTTCATCGTGAGTGGGCAGCACCGACGCCTCACTACATCAGGAACCTCATGCGATCTATGCCAAGCCGCAGTCATGAGCTTGTAAACCAAAATGGCGGCCAAGTACACCCACTACTGACGGTCACTCAGGTGGTTTTGAAACAGTGAAAATTGTCTCCCCTAATTTGTGATTTCTCATTATTTCCTCAAAGAATCAATGAATTGAAATGAAATATTTTCCAACAATGTGAAACATGTCTGTCCTTAAATGGCAAAAAGTAAATGCACTGAATTTTCTTTGTTGCTTTGTAATTTGTCCGTAAAGTTATACCGTGCAAGTCCACGAGTGTATTGATAATGTAAGTAACGGGATTTTTATGAGATATTATGAAGACAAGTGCTCTCTGTGACAGTAAGTTGTGATAACTCTTTTAAAAAATCTTCGTCTCTGCCACATTAATCCGATTTTATCGTTGGGACGGATTTCGGCTAAACCGAGTCATGTTTCATTGAGATTCTTCCGGAAGTTGTTACCGTTTGTCGTGGACCAATGAAATCCCGACAACACATATGCACCGTCCACGTTTGGAGTACAACCGGCATTTCAATTTATTCTATCGCGGAAAGAAATAGACGTTGTCATGATCCTCCCGTTTTCAGTGTTAGTAATTTTGTCACTTGCGAGTGCCAGTGATGTCTTAGAATTCACTGACAGTGACTTTGCTGACAAGATAGATGATCATGATGTCATACTTGTCGAATTCTTTGCTCCATGGTAAGTAAAGTAGCGATTGTTAGTTTCTGGTTCACCTTATTTGTACTTTAAATTAAATATGTCAGAATTAAACATTTCAGAAAAGTTTAAATCCATTATGTTTATCTAGTCCGCCCTTTTTTATGAAAATGATGGCCATGCGCAGGAAATACAGGAAAATTGCTCTCTCTTGTTGTTTTGAGCAGTTGACAGTTGAGTTGAGCAGTTCTGGGGTGTGTTGGCACACCTGTCTGAATTTTTGAGACTAAGCAGATACTTATTTATAGTGTTGTACCGATAATAGGATATAATAAATTAGCTGCATTTAAACACTTGCTGATTCTGATGATTGATGTCAGTTTCTAATAATCTGTCATCGGAAACACATGCATTACTGGGCACAAAGTTTTATCTACTACATTTCCAAAGGATGTAATTCTTACTCATTAACTGGGGTTGTTATCGGTATGCAGGTGCCAGATTTAGCTAAATAAGTCACTGAACCCCGCGCTCAGTGTGGCATCAGATGTAACTGAAAATGCAGTTGAAATTTATTTGCATCAATTTATGCATAAACGTTCATGACGTCGTAAGAACCACAAGATAACAATTCTCTCTTCACCTCTCTGTGTTAATCCAGTTACTTATTTGGCAGTTTCATAATTTTACAGTTAGTTATTGACAGTTGAATCAGGGATTTCCACAGGCGCTTTTAGCGCATCGGTGCCAAAGTGCTTTGATTTCAAAGTCTAAAAACCCGGTGCGCTTAAAATTACATTAGCGCTTAAAAATTGGCCAGCATGTTCATTTCACTTGCCGTAACATGTTTTGATAGCTGAGATAAAAATACACATATTACACATAATACGATAAGTGATGCCGTAACATGTTTTGATAGCTGACATAAAAATACACATATTACACATAAAAGGATAAGCTTTGCCCTAACAGAGAACTGACAGCAAGTGAGCAGAAACGTCAACCAATAACAACTCTAGTTACATTTGATTATATTTTGTACATCTGTGTCCGTATCGTGTGAATTATAAATAAGTTGAACAAATAAATGTCTTGACAAATTAATTGAATGCTTAATTCCAAAGGTAAAAGGTAAAACATGAAATCTTTACCAATGTTATAATTATCTGTCAAACAAGGTACCAGAAAATGGCCAAAATTTTTCCGGTGTTTTTGTTTTAATTATCAGATTTATTTATAAGAAAAAGTCAAGAAGATTTAAAAAAAAACTTAACAAAATGTAGGCAACCAACTCCAGCAAATTCTTAATTCATTAAACATGCAGCAGCGAGTGAAAATCTCTGATCAATTTCATTTGTCATGTATTTCTGCGACCCCATTGTCTTTTAATATTTATGGAAAACCGTGCCTTGGAGACTTTTTACAAGCCAAACTTAAAACATTCAGTTGATTTATTAAGATAAGTGGTCATGATTTGATTACCGTATATACTCACTTATAAGAGGAATTTTTAGGAATCATATTATAAGGTTGTCAAGGTTTGAGCGTCTTATAAGCGCGTCCTTCAAGAGAAAAAAAATCCCAACAAGAATCTGGCTTCTACAATCAAGATTTTGGCAACCGTAATGTGCTGCAAACTGTTCGATAACTTACCGGTGCTAAACGAAAAATACAAAGCAAAAAAATACCATTCCTTTAGAAATTGATCAACGACTTTTAATTAGAATATAAAGTATTGCTAGATGTTCTTGTTTTGGTCTAACAAAGGCTTTTTTCTCCTTTTTAGACAGCGTCAGCGTTACTTTCATTTCAACATCAGCCATTTTGCTAGGAGTGCTAAAGCGCATCCTGGGCCATACCGCACCATTTAAATTATGCTCAATCAGCGTATACTACTCGTTCTTTTTTTAACATTTTTTATGTTTTTAAATAAAAGAATGTTTGGCAAAAAGTTAATTAATATTTAATTCTTTTTTTTTCAATTAAAACATCACTTTAAAAACTGTAAATCGCAATTATTGCTTCAAGTCACGCTAACAATAATGTTAAATTCTCACATTTAAAAAACTGTGAAATTTAGTAAAAGGGTCTCACTAATGAACAGACTGTTATTTCAGTGATTCGCAGGAGTTGATAGCTGAGACCCTTTTACTGTTAATTGGCATTGTATATTAAATATACGCCAATTAGATGCCAATTTTCAGCAATTTCTTATCGAAAAACGTAATTGTTGTATAAACACAACTAGCTTGTGATTGCCTAATTGTGTCTTCTATTGATTGGTTTGAATTTGCTGATTGACAGTTCAGTATGCATGACTACCTGCTCAGACCGCAACATGATTGGATGATATATCGATATGGGCATGTTTTATTGCTGATACTGCTGTTGGCGTTAGTGAGAAAATGGTTCGTGACTGGCAATCCAAACAAAGTTAATTGATGACTGTGATAGCGCGGTCAGAAAAAAAATTCGTGGTTGAAGTTAAAAGTGAAAGATTAGGTTAATGACATGGGAAATAGTTGACCGATCATGACTACCTGCTCAGACTGCAACATGATTGGATAATAAATCGATATGGGCATGTTTTATTGCTGATACTGCTGTTGGCGTTAGTGAGAAAATGGTTCGTGACTTGCAATCCAAACAGAGTTATTGATGAATGTGATAGCGCTGTCAGTAAAAAAATGACGCAGTTGAAATTAAAGTGAAAGACTCGATAAATGATACGAGAAATAGTTGATCGATCATTACTTGTGCTGCAATACGATTAAGGGCATTTCAGCTTGCCAAATTTTAACTGTGGTGTAGTGAAACCAATTAATTGTCATTGTTATAATTGGTAAATATGGCAATGTGATGAATTATTAGTGCTACAGCTTGTATGATCATACCTTTAGGTAATTAAGTATTAAAAATAATTAAAATACGGTACCAGATGTATACAGTTGCTATTAAGTGATGGATGTCACTGTATTTGTAGGAAATTTTTCTTGGGGTTTAAGAAATGAAATTAATTCAGCCTTTGTCAAAAATTAAATAAAATATGTTAAAATTAATTTTGTTTAAATATTTTCAAAATACCAAAAACAAATACAACAGTTGGGTTTCCAAGTGAAAGTTCAAAATTTCATGAACCCCGTGACCTCGGACGATGTGAAAATCTGACCGCGTCTTATAAGAGGGTCAATGCAAAAAGTACAGATTTTCAACTCAAAGTTAGGGGTGCGTCTTATAAGCGAGTATATACGGTATAAGTACCAGTTTGCATCTAAGTAAACATTATCATACAAAGTTTAAACATTGCATAATGTCTAAACTAAAGAGAGAAAAAAGAGGCTCATATTGGTAGTAACGTAACTGTGAGTGAAAGTAAAGTATTTTTGGTTGTTGTGAGTAGTTCTAGTGATGTGATCCAGCCATCTTCTGTACACTGTCAAAACAGGGTACAAATGTTGCAAAGACAAACTGTGATACATATTGCTTTAATATTTTAGTTAAGAAATTATTCTCCTGTGAAAGACTTGTTTATTTGTTTTTAAATATTTTTGAAACAACCAACAGTTGCTTGGAAATGAGTACTCGGCTTTTTTTTGACATGAACCACTTTGTAGAAGGTGACCTTGAGCCTCGAATAGCATATTTGTTTGCTGAGTTTCAGTACATTTACCTTGAAATTATGTGAAGGCCATGATAAATTGATTGTGTTGTCCAATCTGGTTGGACCAACTTGGTGCACAGAATTCTCTTTATACTTTTAAGATTTCTTTTTTCCTTTTTTTTGTATTTCTGTTTTGTTGTCTGCTGTTCAGAGTTTATTGATTTCAGTAAAAGAAATAAAACTTTAAGTTTAAGAAGCTTGTGATTGGTCAGGAACCTCCAGGTTATTTGATGGTAATAAAGCCTGGCTAAAACAAGCTAATTGTTCAAAAGTAATCAGTGAATCTGTGCCTCTCACCATATTTATGTGTTACAAAAGCCTACTAGCACAAAGCAGAAGAACCAATGGGTACATATAATTATATGAAGCTAGAGCTTGGAAAGATGTTTCTACTAATGTCTAGTGAGAACATGAGTTATATTATTAAATATTTGTCAAAATGATTAATAATCAGAAGTACCAACAGATTCCAACACAATGTTTCAATTTTCAGCTGATGTCCCATCACTACTTGATTATTTCAGGTGTGGACACTGTAAAAGACTTGCTCCTGAGTACGAGAAGGCAGCAACAACTCTAAAAAGTAATGATCCTCCTGTGCCCTTGGCAAAGGTAATTTTGTGCATGGTAGCTTTAATCTGATAAAGGATTTTCAATTTAAATACTGTAATCAAAGAACAAGCTCACATGTTGAGACCAAAGGTTGGTTGGACCATTTCGTCTCCAGCGTCTACTTTTAAACTCTTTTGGGGATGCAGTTTGGACTGCTCTGTCTTGATTTGCTAAGACTTTAAAAATTGTCATCTTTTGGACAAACAGAAATAATTTTTTTGTCAAAGATAGGGAAAATTGGAGTACATAGTATATAGTTTTACTTTTTGAGCACAAGTACTGGTTTAAGTCCAGGATGTGGGACTACCAGTAACATAAGTTACAAGAATGTAAAATAGGTTCCAGGTAAATGAAGCTAATTATACAAGCAGAGATAAATATTGCTGTCATCTTACTTATATGATGACCTATTGCCTACTTTCTACTTTTATGCTGTATTTTTTTCATTGTCATTAACCTGTTTTTACATTATCTTCTTGAAAACTGACCTGTATAGGTAGATTGTTCATTATATGAAACTGTCTGCAAGAGATATGGCCTGAAGAAGTATCCAACTCTAGCTATTTATAAAAAAGGAGAATGGGTTGAAGAATACAATGATGAAAAAACTGCTGGTATCTTTTGGTTATAAGCACTAAGCACATTTACAATATCTCACAGAAAAAAATCTCCAGATATGTTGTTACTCTGAAGTACAGATTTCTATATAAGTTGTTACTCTGACGTACAGATTTCTATGTAAGTCGTTACTCTTATATACAGATTTCATGTAAAACAGCAGGAAATGTTATCTCTTATTTTAGACTTTTGTTTCTGTAACATATTTATCTCCATTGAAATCTGAGATACCAAACACTGGGAGTTGTAGCCGGCATAGATAGCAAACTATCTGGAGACGTTTCATTAACTTTACATATTTATGAGTGTTGTTTTCACATTGCAGAGTAAACATCAGTACTGTCTTTAGAGAATTGTACCAAATTTTCATGAAACTACAGATGTAACAACTGCAATGCCTAGTTGTGCATTGCTCACTAATTGTCCTTTAACTTTCTGCACATATGCTATTCTGAACCATTTCTCCTCAGTCCCTAAATGGAACTTAAGAAAAAGAATCAGAAAAGTCCTGCAAATTTTTGCATAATGTGTGTAAGGATTTTGAAGTTCATACTACTATAGTCATACTGTTTATTGTCTAGTTGAAGTACTCTAAAACTAACTAGCTTACACTATTGGTTTAAATCAAAGGTTGATTGTGATGAAACTATTGAAGCTTTTTAATTGCCTTAGAGACACAACCAAATGCACACATGAATACTGATTTCTTGTCAAAGAAGTTTGTGATGTGTTTCTTATTCGTAATATGATTTATTTGATAACTGAGACTGTTATATCTATTTATATATGTAAGATTATTATTTTCTTTTATTTTGCACTTAATAAACAATGCTGCCTATTAAGGCCATCCCTCTCAAAATTGAAAAAGAAAATCTACCAGTCACTGCACTGATACTAAGATACACATAGTACACTATAACAAACTTTGTGCTGTACCATGAGTGATTATATTGGCCATTCTAATTTATGACATTAAATTGCTTGTTATTTTCATTCTTCTTATGTTGTTTTGGTAAGTCATAGAAGGAAACAAGTTTGTTAAGTTTGCTGATCTAATCAAATATTTCATCAGGTTGATTGTACAGCAAATACAGAGGTTTGTGGCAAGTATGGTGTTAGTGGATATCCAACCCTGAAGATATTTAAAGGTGGAGAGTTGGCAGAAGACTACAATGGTCCCAGGGAAGCAGGTACAGTTTAAAGATGGGCCATTTCTTCAGTATTGCTTTAATTCAGAGGAATGAAAATTGCACTTTGTACTAGCAACTGTCATCATGCTTTTTCTGCTGAAGTCTGGCAGCTTAAGCCTGTTCTCTCTTGCAGTGTAAAATTCTGTCTTTCACAAGTGATCAATTAAATACCTTTAATATGAATCCCATATCATCATTTGTTTGTAAATGAAGTTGTGAAATGTACTTGTGGACCTGTAACAAGTGCACGATCGACATGTTCATAACCTGGATGCTTATGCTAATGAGTCAGTAGGTATTAAAAACTTCCTGTTACTAACACTAAACTTAGTAATTTTAGTAGAATGTATTGTTCAATGTTAGGTAGTCCCCTACCTCTAGAGTTATCCCTTAGTCCATTAGTCTGTTCATCTGAAACCAGATACTACAATAACTCAGATGGTATTAAAACTGAACTCATGAAACTTTGTATGTTGTTAAGTACCACTTTGTAGATAATGAATTGTGGTTTCTTGATTTCACCTTGTTTTTGACTGTGTTTGCATCAGAAATCAAACTCTGATCTTATTCTATAACATGTAATAATTGGTCTGTCTGCTTGTCCAATTTATAACTCGAAATGTATTGAAGCAAATTTCATGAAACTTTCTGCTAGGATTATATAAGTTTCAAATTTGTTTGGATCCATCTGTCTGTTCATAAAGATATCTTTTCAATAAATCATATAGTACTAAAGTTACTTAAAAACATTGTAGTTTGATAGATAGCAATAATAGATTATGCATATGAGTTTAAACTGTTCTTTCCAGTCACATACTTGTCTGTCTGTCTGTCCAACTTGTAAAACTCAAATTTTGCATAGCAGAAAGTCATAAAACCTTATGATGGTGAATTACAGTATAAAGTTCATAATTTAGGGGTTTCTTTTTCATCCATGCATTTTTGATTTAATAAATCTGAATTCTGCATTTATTGATAAAAATAACAGAATGATGTGTAAGCATGAAACAGAATCTTTTAAAATATATTTTTTTTTTGATAAGGTCTGTTACTCAAAAGTCAGGGTCACACTGAGATGTTTAAAGTTAAAAAATCATTGCCTTGTGGTGTGTCATTTTGAAATACTATATAGCTTATAAGAACCAGGTCTGAGCCGCAAAGGGCAAGGTAACCCTTAGAGGGTTAAAGTAAATAACAAGTTGAGTTTATCTTGCGAGCTTGAAATAACTTTGAACAAACGTTTTTTGATGTGGAGTTAGTGTTGCAGGATTGATCCAGGTCTGTTGCCTAAGATGGTGTCTAAGGTAAATTATAAGTGAAATATAGCTCTTCGTAAAGACAGATTTTTGTGAGCTCAAAGTACTCTCCTGTTTCCTCTAACTTACTGTTGTACTTCACATACTTTATATCACAGCTTATATATCACATGTACATGTGCGCTTTGCTGAATATCATTAAAAGAGCATGAGTAAAAATTGTACACATAGTAACAGCTGTATGAACTATTTACTTCAGTCTCAGTGTTCAAATCTGTACTGTAAGTGCATGCACTGTCAAAGTATTCATATTACATTTTTAAGATGAATGAAGTGATGAAATAAATGACTCTGAATTTTAAAGGGATAAATAATAGAACAATGATACTGCTGCAAATGATAGGTTGCCCTTGAAAAGTACCATGTTTGTTTTGAAATTTCAAGTACTAAAATGTTTTTAAATTGTAAAAATACTGGTTGTGAGAGCAAAGAGGTTTTGAATTCTGACATCAGTTTGATAATTTCTTGCTATGACTCAGATGGTATTGTGAAGACAATGAGATCAAAGGCTGGTCCTGCTTCTCGTGAACTACTGACAGTAGCTGATGCTGAGAAATTTTTGGACAATGCTGATTATGGTGTTGTAGGTAAGTATCCTCTTCTCTGACTTTATTCATATGGTTATTGATAAAAAATGCCGTGAACGGTTACTTTAATAACTGGTCTGATAATTTTGTATCACTTCTTTTCAGCTGAGAGAGCATTATTTTAAATAAACCAATGATGCACTGTAGATATATTTTATTGATCATTTCTGTGAAATTAAAAATATTTAATAATGGTCCAGAACATATTTCAAAGGACAATTCCTTGAATAAATTGTAAAACTTGGAATCCACTCTGTAAAAAGAGAGCATTCAGTTAAACTGTACAAATTCGGATTGAGCACCTTGACATAGTTTTATGATTCACTCCTTTAGTATCCTCTCTTTTATATGATTTTGAAGCAATTGGAATGCTCCAAAATTTGGGGTATGCCTCTTTCAGGTAACCAAAATATTTAGCTTTGTTCAGCTTTTCTAAAAGAAAGAATGACTTACATAGATCTGTTTTTCTTATGTCAGCAGGAGTGGTATGTTGATACTTGCTATGCAAGGCTATTCTTGATATAACTGCTCTAAGCAACAAGTTTAGTTTTATTGATTGCATTTATGTCTTGCAGGCTTTTTCGAGAGTGATGATAATGAAATTGCAAAGACATTCCAGAAGGTAGCCACTTCTTTAAGCAGTGAGATGAGGTTTGCTCACACAACCAATGCAGACATCAACAAGAAATATGGATATAATGAGTAAGTAGGTTCAACTGTTCAGCAGCTCCAGTTATAATTATGTCTCCCCCCCAGAAATGGGGGAGACGTATTGTTTTTCCCTCGGTTGTCTGTCTGTCCGTCCATCCGTCACAAAATCGTGTCCGCTCTGTATCTTCCAAAGCCCTTGAAGGATTTTTATGAAACTTGGGTCAGATGTTCACCTCATCAAGGCGACGTGCAGAACCCACTTTGCGGGTGTGGTGTTTAAAGGTCAAGGTCACACTTGGAGGTTAAATGTCAAATGTCACAAAATCTTGTCCGCTCTGTATCTTCAAAAGCCCTCGAAGGATTTTTATGAAACTTGGGTCAGATGTTCACCTCATCAAGGTGACATGCAGAACCCACTTTGCGGGTGTGGTGTCTCAAGGTCAAGGTCACACTTGGAGGTTAAATGTCAAATGCTACAAAATCGTGTCCGCTCTGTATCTTCAAAAGCCCTTGAAGGATTTTTATGGAACTTTGGTCAGATGTTCACCTCATGCCCATATCTATGTAACAGCACTGCCATCGACATGATTCCAACTTGCTACAGGTACTAGACTGAATGAATACAACCATTTTGTACAATATGAAACAAGGTTTCTGCTCAATCCTTTCTTGACAGAGTATGAGTTTCTTGTTCATCATGTACATTTGACAAAAATATCCCCCTAATTTTACAATCGTCTGACTCAATACTGCAACTGGCTGCGGGGAGACATATGTTTTTGTTCAATCAAAAACCCATTTCTAGTTTATATATAGTAATTGATAGGGATGCCAAGAATTGATTAGCAGAGCAATACAGGTACTCGTGTGCCCGTGATAGTGACAGATATTGTTTTGACATGCATGGATCTGTACATTGAAATATATTCTAACTTTTGAGCTCACCAGAGCACAACTTCAGGGTGTTCAGGAAGAGCTTTTGTGATTGGTCTTGTACGTCTGTCATTGATCGTACATAGTTTGTTGTCTTTATATTAGTATATAGCTCGAGACAAATTTTTATACAGCTTTAATTACAGTTGCTCAGGGCTGTTTCTTTAAAACAGATACAGGGTTAGGTTTGAAGAAATTACGTCAGGAGATGCAGACTTCCTGAAAGTTTGAAAAAATGTCAGACAGTTGGTCTGATGAAGACTGAAATTTTGTCAGACCGACAAATAAACTGTCAGGCCAACATATTTTATAAATAACAAAATCAAGGTATTAAGTGATATTTTCTGTTTATCTCAACAGATTTCACATGACAACCAAACTCAGTCTCTGGTAAACAACATCACAGATTCTTGTGCTTTTCTGTGAACTTATGACTTTTTCATGATTATCAATTGTTGAGGTTTGAAAATTAGACCATCCAAAATAAACATGTTGGTTGACCTTAAATTTTCATTTTTCTAAACGCTTCCACTGTAGAAATTAACGCAGTCTGTACAGCGCATTACTTGCTTTTGTTCATTGTAAATAACCCATTCCCACCCTTCCTTCCACTTATCACTAAATTGCCTGTCTGGTTGATGTTTTTGTAACCCTTTCTTCTCTTTTTGCTCAGATTCCGATTATTTTCTTTTTACACGGCTGAGCTCCATCATATTTCAACGACACCATGTTTATAGCCTTGGTTAAAACACAGTATGTACTACTGTCAGCCATTGGTTTATTTCATGATATCAGCAAATGGAAATATGTCTTACATAAGACATTCAGTGAAGGCTACTCTCGGTAGCAACATCGGGGATTTGTCAATTTTAGTGTCCCTTGCCCCCCAAAAAACTGCTGGTCTGTCCGACCAACTTTTGCTGAAAAATTATCGGACCTTGCAAAAATTTGTCGTTCAGGTTCGTTGGTCTGACAGTTTTCAGAAAGTGTGAGGATGATCTTTTATAGGGGATGGGGCATCTCTTGCAGACTTACTATTTGTAAGTCTGATTTTTGGCATGCAGCATTCGTCTTTGATTTATTTTGATAATTGCTCTTTGTTTTATTATGCCCCCAAAAGAGGGCATATTGTTTTCAAACTGTTAATCTGTCCGTCCATCCATCATTCTGTCTTATGTTAACCTTGACCCCTGAATGACTGCACACAACAGCCTTTTTGAAGAAATGCAATAACCTTGACCATGAGGTGAAATTGTCAAAAAAAAGCACTTCTTTTGAATTAACATATTAAGTTCATGTTTGCACACAACAATCCATTGGGAGAGATCTTCCGAAATTTTTTAATGCCATATATTTTTTTACATCGATCCTTAAACGATCTTGGTTATGAAGTCAAATTGGTGATAATAACCACTTGTTTTGAAGGATCTACAATTTACAAAATGTATCATCTGGTCCTCAGCTTATTGTTACCTTTACAGCATTGTTATCTTATAGTGACAGTTCTTGTTTCAATCCATTACATTGCTCTTGTTGAAATGTCAGTTAAACTCAGGTGAGCATTAAATGACCATTACGATCTTTTTGTATACTGTAAACTACTATGATTAATTCATATCAACTTGTGTTTTGGCCTGATGGTTTGTTAAGGAATATGTCTGATATACTGCACAAATACAGAGGAAAAAATACAAGATTTGTATGTATGGTAAAAATGAAGTTCATTGATACAATAGGTGTAGAACAAAAAGGTATAATCTTGTGAATCTAAGCTGAATAGAAGTGTACATCAGTATGTGTGAAAGTTGTATCTCTTTCTTGCAGTGATATAGTATTATTCCAACCTAAGAGACTGCAAAGTAAATTTGAGGACGAAGTACAAAAATACAAGGATGAAGTTACAGTGTACAAGATAAAGAATTGGATCTCTACTCAAAGGTAAACCTGCTGCAAGTATTCTAGCCTACAGTACAGCTTACTGTGAAGAATATTTAAGAACTTGAAGCATATTTAACCTTTTGAGCATTTAAATTGTAGCACTCTTTGAAATGAAAACTTATTTTCTTATGTTTTTAAAAAAATATATATATAAAAGATGTCGAATCAAGTCAGTGTTACCAAGACAAGTTACTTTTGGAAAAGTTGCTTTTGATCTGTTTTGGGTATCTTCTTCTGAGGAAAAATGACTGCATATTGTAAGTTCCTTTGTAACATGTTGGATTTTATTCTTACAGTATTGGTTTGTGTCCACATAGAACAATGGATAATGCAGATAAGCTTAACAAACCTTTGGTTGTAGCTTTCTATGATGTGGATTACACCAAAAATGTGAAAGGAACAAACTATTGGAGAAACAGGTATGCCCTCCCTAGCGTCATTTGTTTTCATTTTCTAAATACTTAGTAGAGTGCATTGATACTGTGGATTGGGAGTTGTTTATTCAGGTTGAATGTTTGTGTAGAAAACCAAGTAAAACTAAGAGCAGTTGTTCTAGTAATGACACTGTCACTTAATCCTGTTTTTTTGTTAGATACTACAATATATCACCCTTTGAGGTGATATTCGTTCTATATAATGTTTTGAAATACTGGAAAGGTACCATATTCAAGAACAGCTTTCACTTCCCTCTTTGTTACAGGGTGATGAAAGTAGCCAAAAAATTTAAGGAAGCTGGAAAAACTGTCTACTTTGCTGTCAGCAACAAGGATGATTTTAGCCATGAGCTCAGTGAATTTGGATTGGAGTCTGCAAGCGGTGATAAACCAACTATTGCTGCACGAGATAGCAAAAATCAAAAATATATCATGACAGATGAATTCAGGTAGGTTCATATATTACTACCTGTCATCAGTGCTTGCTAATATTGCAGTAAGATAACCAGGATTAAGGTCCGATATTTTACTGAGGAATCCAAATAAAGATCCAATAATCTGAATTTTGACAGGTCAATTCAATAAGAAGACATGTACATGTGTGGTCTAACTTGTATTCTTATAACTGTATATATAATTTTAGTTTGAGAGAAGAAAATTTTGCATTTTTTTGTAAAAATGAAATTATATATCTGAGTGAAGGCTTTGATTTTTTCCCTTGTTTCTAGAAACAGCTTGTGAAAATACTACAAAATCTCTTTAATTTGGGAAAATGCAAAAACTTACTCCATCAAGAAAGTCAGAAACTTACACATCCAATAAAATCCGAAAGATTTCTCGTTCCTACGTTTACACATCCAATAAAAACCGAAACTTGTCTCGTTCCTACGTTTACACATCCAATAAAGTCCGGAAGTTGTCGCGTTCCTACATTTTTTTCTTTTACAACTAATTTTTTCCACACAGCTTTTTTCAAGTCCATAAACCCTTGAGAATTATATTTTTTATGTTACATGTATGATGCTATGCAGTTTTAATGATAAACTAAAAGGCTATACTGGCATTGGTGCAGCTAAATTTGCTACTATACAAATTATACAAACATGATGAAACACCCCAAATCAGTCATTTCACTTACACTGGTCAGAAGAAAAATCACTGAGAAAGTATTTTTTAAAACTTTTTCAGATTAGAAAACAAGTTGGAAGTATGAAACTTGCTATTTTAGAACTGTTGCAAGTAAACATCTTTCAAATAGGATTCATGTGGTTTTAACATATTGAACTCTTCAGGAGGTTTAATCTCAAAAGAACCTTCCATTTAGACTCCAATTTTGCATACCAACTTAGACTACCAAGATTCCTAAACTAGCCCTGATTTTTGTGTGTGTTTGTTATGAAATTAATTACAACCTGATAAAAGTGTCTTACAAATGATTGCCTATTGTAGACTCTTATATATGATTGCCTATTGTAGACTCTTCTATATGATTGCCTATAGTAGACTCTTCTATATGATTGCCTATTGTAGACTCTTATATATGATTGCCTATAGTAGACTGTTCTATATGATTGCCTATAGTAGACTCTTCTATATGATTGCCTATTGTAGACTCTTCTATATGATTGCCTATAGTAGACTCTTCTATATGATTGCCTATAGTAGACTCTTCTATATGATTGCCTATAGTAGACTCTTCTATATGATTGCCTATAGTAGACTCTTCTATATGATTGCCTATAGTAGACTCTTCTATATGATTGCCTATAGTAGACTCTTATATATGATTGCCTATTGTAGACTCTTATATATGATTGCCTATTGTAGACTCTTATATATGATTGCCTATAGTAGACTCTTATATATGATTGCCTATAGTAGACTCTTATATATGATTGCCTATTGTAGACTCTTATATATGATTGCCTATTGTAGACTCTTATATATGATTGCCTATTGTAGACTCTTCTATATGATTGCCTATAGTAGACTCTTCTATATGATTGCCTATAGTAGACTCTTCTATATGATTGCCTATAGTAGACTCTTCTATATGATTGCCTATAGTAGACTCTTCTATATGATTGCCTATAGTAGACTCTTCTATATGATTGCCTATTGTAGACTCTTATATATGATTGCCTATTGTAGACTCTTATATATGATTGCCTATTGTAGACTCTTCTATATGATTGCCTATAGTAGACTCTTCTATATGATTGCCTATAGTAGACTCTTCTATATGATTGCCTATAGTAGACTCTTCTATATGATTGCCTATAGTAGACTCTTCTATATGATTGCCTATAGTAGACTCTTCTATATGATTGCCTATAGTAGACTCTTCTATATGATTGCCTATAGTAGACTTTTCTATATGATTGCCTATAGTAGACTCTTCTATATGATTGCCTATAGTAGACTCTTCTATATGATTGCCTATAGTAGACTCTTCTATATGATTGCCTATAGTAGACTCTTCTATATGATTGCCTATTGTAGACTCTTCTATATGATTGCCTATTGTAGACTCTTATATATGATTGCCTATTGTAGACTCTTATATATGATTGCCTATAGTAGACTCTTCTATATGATTGCCTATAGTAGACTCTTCTATATGATTGCCTATAGTAGACTCTTCTATATGATTGCCTATTGTAGACTCTTCTATATGATTGCCTATAGTAGACTCTTCTATATGATTGCCTATTGTAGACTCTTCTATATGATTGCCTATAGTAGACTCTTCTATATGATTGCCTATTGTAGACTCTTATATATGATTGCCTATAGTAGACTCTTCTATATGATTGCCTATTGTAGACTCTTATATATGATTGCCTATTGTAGACTCTTATATATGATTGCCTATTGTAGACTCTTGCCTATAGTAGACTCTTCTATATGATTGCCTATAGTAGACTCTTCTATATGATTGCCTAAAGTAGACTCTTCTATATGATTGCCTATAGTAGACTCTTCTATATGATTGCCTATAGTAGACTCTTATATATGATTGCCTATAGTAGACTCTTCTATAGGATTGCCCATAGTAGACTCTTCTGTATGATTGCCTATAGTAGACTCTTCTATATGATTGCCTATAGTAGACTCTTCTATATGATTGCCTATAGTAGACTCTTATATATGATTGCCTATAGTAGACTCTTATATATGATTGCCCATAGTAGACTCTTCTATAGGATTGCCTATAGTAGACTCTTCTATATGATTGCCTATAGTAGACTCTTATATAGGATTGCCTATAGTAGACTCTTCTATATGATTGCCTATAGTAGACTCTTATATAGGATTGCCTATAGTAGACTCTTCTATATGATTGCCTATAGTAGACTCTTCTATATGATTGCCTATAGTAGACTCTTCTATATGATTGCCTATAGTAGACTCTTCTATATGATTGCCTATAGTAGACTCTTCTATATGATTGCCTATAGTAGACTCTTCTATATGATTGCCTATAGTAGGTAATATATGTGTTTGTATGTCCATCTTGATGATTGTGTAGTTAATGCAACAGTGCGTCTGTTTTCATAATAATTATTTACCCAGACTGATAGAAATACAAGCTGATATTCATTGGCAAATTTGATGAAAAAAATCACTACATTGGTATCAATTGTTTAAAGTAAGCACATGAATACTTAAATGAGCAATATAAGACAGTCATTGTTGCCATTTTATAAAAAGTATTACAGGTTGTCGCATATTAATGCTGAAATCTGGTTGTATTGCAGTATGGAGAATTTAGAAAAGTTTACTAATGATTTACTAGATGGAAAGTTAGAGCCGTACCTTAAATCTGAACCTGTACCAGCTAGTCAAGAAGCTGTCAAGGTAAGCTCTTCACCTCTTAATATTAAATATGCCATTTTTGTGCCTGTGACATGAAATTCTGTCAACTTTGGTCTTTTGAAAATATTTATTTCATTGAGATCACTTGCACATCTCACATTTTAGAAGCACCATTTGAAGGTCAAAAGCCATTTAATTCCTTTCAGCTCCCTATCTTCTGAACCCTTTCAGGATAATAATGAAACAGATCAGATGTTTATCACAATGAGGCCATAATTATAAACAACATATCTGGTGTAGTTACATTGATTTTGGTCAATTCATATATTGGACAAAGATCATTCAGTGTCAGTACCTCTCTCCCTAGTATTAGAGGAGCTTTTGGTACATTTTGTTATGGTTTCATGGCATATTTTTTTACACAGCGGTTCTGACCTTTGGTCAGAATGTTGGTGTGCAAGAAGTGAATATAGAGGGCACAGTTCAGTTGTTACGAGGATTTTCAGCTGATAAGCTGAAACCAGTTGATCAGTTTTATTCTCTGATTTTAGGTTCAGATTTGTTAACATCAGTTTTGAAATAGGGGATCCACTTTTTCTGCTTCAAATTAAAGTTGTTTATGTTTATATGTGGATTCACAGCAATGTTTTGTTGTAACTTGCTTCTTTCTACTCAACTTAGTGCTGGTTGATTATGCTAGACTTTGTACTGATTGGTACATGCTGTAAATGTTGTTTAACAGCACACAAGATAACACTGCACTGTTCATATACCACAAATGTTAACCATCCTGAATGCCACCTTTCATCACACACAAAGGTCAAGGTTTTCTATTAAACTAAGTACATGTTACTTAAGGGTGGCAAAAAAGGGGAAACAAATATACCCAGTAACTAGTGATAACAATAAACTTCATAACATAGAACTATGTTGAGAAGCTAAAAAGATAAAAATTCATGTGGATTTAATGTATTAAATCATTCGTGTGGATTTAATGTATTAAATGATTCATGTTGATTTAATGTATTAAATGATTCATGTTGATTTAATGTAATAAATGAAGTTGTCATTAGTAGGGGTTTGATATATATAGGGGTTATACTCATGGAGGACCAGTAAAGTGACAGTTAACATTGATACAGTTAACATTGATACATTTAGTTGGTTCAAGAAAAAGTTCTGGCTTTTGTCTGGTTAGGCAAGTTTTTATGAAATATCTAGGGATGTCATTGAATACCAAAAACAGTATTTTTAATACTCATTTCTTTACTGTTAACTGGTTACTTGTTACATTTATACATGTCTATATACACATGATTTGACTGCATAGTATCGGGAGCTGTTCCAATAAAAGAGAAATGGAATATTTCTTTCATAGGTTGCTGTTGCCAAGAATTTCCAAGAGGTAGTACCAGATGATAAAGATGTTCTAATCGAGTTTTATGCTCCATGGTGTGGACACTGTAAACAACTAGAACCAAAATATAAAGAACTTGCAGAGAAGGTATTTTTTCTTCTAAACATCATAACACTGTTTACTCTGGAACATTAATGCTATAATATGAGAAATTTTTTGTTTCTTTTGAGTCATTAATTCTACTTTATATTGACGTTTATTGTAATTATCTCCCTTTACAAAAGACTAATGTTTGGAAGGGAGAAAGCTAGAAGACAGCTTTAGAGGTATGAATACATACAGAATGTTTTGATAAAACATTACACCAAAGCAATCAAGTGACCAGATAGATGGATTAGGAAAGGGATAGAGAGATAGAGGCAGATAGCAGTTAAATGGCTGTTTGGTTGTAAGAAATAAAGTTGATGTTGCCTGTCTGTTCTGTCTGTCCATCAGTCAGGATAACAACTTGCCTGTAAAGGCAACAAACTAAGAAAAATGTAAAATATTAAAGTGTGAGATACAAGAATCACTTGAAGATCAAAGTCATAAATGTCTTAAGAAATCAAAATTCATTTGTGAAAAATTTTCTGTCATTAGCTTAAGTATACATCATTTCAAGCATTGTGTTGTACCATTTTAGTTAAAGCATGATTGACTCAATAAATAATTGGCATGTTTTTTTCTTTGCCAGCTTTCTGAAGAGCCAGAGATCGTAATTGCCAAAATGGATGCCACTGCCAATGATGTACCTTCACCATATGAAGTTCAAGGGTATGTATGTACATGTTATAGTCAAAATGGTCTTCAAACCATAGTGAACTTCAGACCAACCATATTGAACTTCGAACCAAGCACATTGAACTTCAGAGCACATTGAACTTTGAACCAAGCACATTGAACTTCGAACCAAGCACAGTGAACTTAAAACCAACCACATTGAACTTCAAACCAACCACATTGAACTTCAAACCAACCACATTGAACTTCAGAGCACATTGAACTTCAAACCAACCACATTGAACTTCAAACTGCATTGAAATTCAAACAAACCATATTGAATTTCAAACCACATTTAATTTCAATCAAACCACATTGAACTTCAAACCACAATGAATTACAAACCACAATGAACTTCAAATGAACCACATTGAAGTTCACACCAACCTCATTGAACTTCAAACCACAATGAACTTCAGACAAACCTCATTGAACTTCAAACCACAATGAACTACAAACAAACCACAATGAACAACAAACAAACCACATTGAACTTCAAACCACAATGAACTGCAAACAAACCACAATGAACTTCAAATGAACCACATTGAACTTCAAACAAACCACAATGAACTACAAACAAACCACAATGAACTACAAACAAACCAAAATGAACTACAGTCCAACCACAATGAACTTCAAACAAACCACAAAGAACTTCAAACAAACCACAATGAACTTCAAACCACAATGAACTACAAACAAACCACAATGAACTTCAAATGAACCACATTGAACTTCAAACCACAATGAACTTCAAACAAACCACAATGAACTACAAACAAACCACAATGAACTACAAACAAACCAAAATGAACTACAATCCAACCACAATGAACTTCAAACAAACCACAAAGAACTTCAAACAAACCACAATTAACTTCCAACCACAATGAACTACAAACAAACCACAATGAACTTCAAACCACAATGAACAACAAACAAACCACAATGAACTACAGACAAACCACATTGGTTTTTTAAACCACAAAGAACTACAAACAAACTGCAATGAACTACAAACAAACCACAATGAACTTCAAACCAAAATGAACTACAAACAAACCACAAAGAACTTTAAACAAACCACAATGAACTAAAAACAAACCACAATGAACTACAAACAAACCACAATGAACTTCAAACCACAATGAACTACAAACAAACCACAGTGAACTACAAACAAACCACAGTGAACTACAAACAAACCACAGTGAACTACAAACAAACCACAATGAACTACAAACAAACCACAGTGAACTTCAAACCACAATGAACTACAAACAAACCACAATGAACTTCAAATGAACCATATTGAAGTTCACACCAACCTCATTGAACTTCAAACCACAATGAACTTCAGACAAACCTCATTGAATTCAAACCACAATGAACTTCAGACAGACCTCATTGAACTTCAAACAACAATGAACTTCAAACAAACCACATTGAAATCAGTGCCTCTGCTAGTAGTCAGATTTACTAAAAAAGTTCTGGTCTGTTTCACATTTGGGAAAGCAGCAACAAATAGAGAAAAACAGAAATTAACTTTTAAAAATACAAGTTGTGGGACAGCCTGGCAGTTGCTGCTAAAAGGTGTGATAATAAAGCATTTCAGAGCAGCAGATCTGCACAAGATGTGAAATTAAAAAAAATGTCTTTGCATAAAGCATATTCACTGTTTCATCTGGCTTGAATCAGCTTGAATATTTTCATCCAAAAAAGGTATTCATTATGACTTTTTTTCAAAATGTCCAAGACTCAATCTTACCCCTTTATGTATAAATACAGTCTTTACCATGATGTCCATCACTCTGAAAAGTTATTTTGTCACATTTTAAGGTATACTGCTGCAGTTTGTTTGCCATCATTTTACAATTATACTTTATAAATACACAATAAAAATGTCATTTTGACTGGGATACTAGTTCTACCATAAAGAAAGTTCAAATTATTTCTTAGAAAACAATTCACCATCCTAATAAACAACAGTTTTTTGTTGATAAATATTCCACTAGTTCAAAATGTGAAAAATGAAAAAAAAAAAAAAACATTTTTTTTCTTCATTGGTTTTATGAAGAATTTTTCTCATCATTAGTTCTAGACATAAACACACTTAGTCTAACTAACTACAGATTGTTCTTTGCTTCACTACTTCTAGTTTTTTGACCCACAAATCCTTGACACATACACTAGATAAGCCAGACAGACCTCAGTGATATGCTTTTTTATATCGGATTACTTTGGGGATAATCTTATCTTTATTTCCTGCTGACAAAAATATCAGACTAACAGAACAAGTATAAGAAGTTAGCCTTATACTTAAAGAAACTTTTTTGACCAGAAAATTTAATTAGTAAAGAACACATATTATCTTGCACTATGTCAGTGGATCTATGTATTGAGTTACCTACAGATGTAATCATTACATAATTTTGCAGTGCATATATATTTCTGCTTCAGTACCAAGTTTGTAATCAGTTATGTAAGATGAAAGAGAACCTTCAGTATTGATGTGTATCATCTATATGTGTGCTTTATTGACAAAAGCTGTTTTGTTCCATGTTTGTTACCCAGTGAAAGTTCTGGGTAGTCTTAAAACTTACTGAAGAGAGAATCTTAAAACCAAATAAGAAGGTTGATCATAGGAAAGTGGATGACCACTCTTCATAATTGGCTCTGTGCCAAAGATTAATATTATATACTAACAAATGCTTGGCTTTGTTGGAGATCACAGTTTTCTTTTTGTTTCAGATTTCCAACAATTTATTTCAAACCAAAAGGATCATCACCAAAGAAATATCAGGTGAGTTTAGTCCTGAACATTGTCTTATTATTTTTATTTAAAGATGTACTAATGTTGTAGATCTACTAATGTTGTAGATGTACAAGATATTGAGTCTAATATTTTGTCAGGCTTTTAAAAAGTAGATTCTACAAACTGTTTTGCTGATTTGGATTACATTTTAGCACTTCTTTTATAAATTATGAGATACTATATATGATGTAAATTCAGTTTAAGCAGTTAAAAAGCATACATAGAGTAAAAAATAGTACTGCCAAGGCCAAATGCTAGAAAATTTAATGAAGTCTATTTCATTTTGTCCACAGGGAGGCAGAGAAGTATCTGATTTTGTGAAATATTTATCTAAAGAAGCTACTGAAGAGTTACAATCTTACAGTAGAGATGGGAAGAAGAAGAAGAAGTCAAAGAAAACAGAGCTGTAGAAGAGCTAATGTGCCACCATATTAAACTGTATTTGATAACTATCAGATGGAATTCCATTGCTTTTTTCTGAAATTCTTTATCAGCACACATATTTTTGGGTACAACAAGTTGTGACCTGATTTTTGTTGGTACATTTGTTATTTTTACACATATTGAAGTCCTGTTATTGAGGTACTTACTCATGTGTCATAGTTTTGTGCGGGAAACAGTTAAATATTAGATTGCTTTTCATTGTTTTAATTTTCCTTCACACTGTCAGTGTTACTGTAGTTTATTTAACAGTTTTGGCATCTTGCCAAGAGCCTTTCTTCTTTTCTGAAATATGTATCCATTTAAGAAATGTGCACAGAAATTTCTCTAAAATGTTGTCTTTAGAAAAGAACATTATGACGTTACATTAGCTTACTAATCTGTCAGCTATTCAAACATTTCATATATAGCATTTTTCACCCAACTTAGCAAAAGATAAATCTGCAACATGTATAACCTGTTTGTTGGAATCATGTCTTTAGATTAAACAACTGAAAAAAGTTGGTGTTGCACCAAATATGTTGTTAATGAGAAACAGTCTATTTAATGTAGCAGCTTGGCTCGATTTCTATGCATGCTGAGCTTCTGCTATATGTGGTTCACAAAGATTGCAACTAGTTTTGACACACACAATCTATAGCAGTCAAGTAATATCACAATGAACCAGTGTCAGAATACTTGATAGAAGAAATTCTCATTAAGGAGTGGGTTTACTTAGATTACAATTTCTTTGACAAAAGGTAGAAGTCTCCAGGTATTCAACATATTTTTATTGGGTATCAACAAAAATATCTGCGGAAATTGCCTTTCAATACTTGATATAAAGATAGGACTTTTTTTCTGTCTGGCTAAATGTATAAAGCTAGTAGAGTTATATGGAAAACTGTGACAAACATTTTACTTGTACATGTATATCATTTGAATAGTAATTATACAAATGCTGTATTTTACACTAGATGTTAACGCTAGTACTAGGAGCTAGCTTAAATCCTTAACATACAAAGTAAAGGTAGATACTTAATTTCACAGGCTTGAAAAGGGTCTTGGCTGTGTTCCAAGTGAATGTATATATAAAGTATATTTGCTGTAGATGTGTAGATGGGTCTATTTAGCATCAACAGTGTGTGTTGAGAACATGTGAGTGTGAATGTAGCATCTTAACTGTGTACATTTATTGTTACGGGGTGCTGGTATTTATTGCAAAGTGCTGTAGCAGGGATTATCCTATTATCTGTTTACCAGTTGAGACATGGACCATGAAAACTGATGTTTGTTATTTGCACAGACTGCCTTTTACATTTTTGTTCTGTCCAGACAGAACTATTCACAAGTAGGCAAATAAGTTTCTTACTTATTATATTGAAATTGCAGTGAAGTATAATATGCTGAATATATGGAATCATGATGAATAAAGTGTAGAAGGGGTTTGATTTTTCAAAATTTTTTGTAAGTTAAGAGGAACATAGCAGAATTTGAGTCAAAATGCATTTTTACATTAGTTTAAGGGCCATTGTCTTAGTCTGGTCTTAATATATTGGTATATTGTGTTGAGCACTTGTGGAATTTTTTTTAATGTTTAAACAGAGTGCCAGCTTAGCTCTGCCATTCTACTAGAATATACCACCTAATTGCAGGGAATATTAGACTGTTTTTACCTTCGTATTGAACTTACATCATGTATACTTCTATACTTACCTGCTCAATGAACTTAAATGATACGTACTGTGTAAAAAATGTGTAAAAAATTGGCTAATATAAACTAAGGTATGAAAGAGAATTTATGTAACTGAAATTATGTAAGAGAAGAGAAAAATAAAAATACAAGACAGTATGTCAAGTTTTCATATATACTCCTGATTAGAAATGCCTGTTTTGAATTAATGATAACATTCCCCTTATTTTTAGCTCAACTGATCACAAGGTGCTCGTGTGAGCTGTTGTGATCACATGCTGTCCATCGTTGTGTTAGTGCATCAACATTTTGATTCAAATGATATTTCCTCTGAAGCCATTTGGCCAATTAATTAAAACTTGTCAGGGATGTTCCTTGCATGAAGCTCTACCAAAGTTGTTCAAAGAATTCAGTTCCATGCAGAACCCTGGTTGCTATGGCTACCAAAAGAAGAATCTTTAAAAATCTTGTCTGAAACACCTAGGGCTTAGATATTTGGCATGGTGTATCATCTAGAAGTCCTCTACCAAAATTATTCAAACTATGTCTTTTGGGTCACCTGTTTTACATAGAAATACATAAAAAACTTTAGGATTCTTCTTCTCTGAAACCATAAGGCCCTAAGTTCTAAAATTTTGCACAAAGTATTGTCTAGAGGACCTCTGCCAAGACTGTTCAAATTATGTCCCTGGGGTCAAAATTGACCCCTCCCTGGGGGTCACTTGTTTATACAGAGGCATGTATATAAGGAAATCTTCCAAAATCTTCTTGTCTGAAACTACAATGCTTTGTGATTTGGTATTTGACATACAGGTTCACCTAGAGCTCCTCTTCAAAGATTTTACAATTTGTGCCTCTGTGGTCATAAATGGCTTAAAAAAGGCTAATATAGGAAAAACATCTTTCATATGAATCATTGAGTTCTTTTTTATATCTTCTTCTATGAAACCAGAAGGTATAGTGCTTAGATATTTTGCACAGAGCATCATCTAGAAATCCTCTACCAAGATCGTTCAGATGATCCTCACGTGTTCAAAACTGACCCCACCCCAGGGGTCACTTGAATTTTGTAAAGACTTGCATAAAAGAAATTAAAATCTTGTGAGTAGCCACAAGGCCTAGTGTTAAGATATTTGATATGTAATCTGGCCTAGTAGATCTCTACCAAGTTTGTTCAAATCTTGGGCCTGGGGTCAAAATTGACCCTGCCACTGGGTAACCAGGGCTAAAAATAGATTTTCAATTTTCATCATAGAGCCTTAGTTTATTGACAAATATCTTAGATATTTGGTGATATTGGCACCTTGCATGAATCTTTGCCATTAACTTGGGTCAAGGTCACTGACATTAAAAACAGATTTTTGTACTTTTCCCTCTAGAGTTTTCATTTATTGGTCAATAGAGATATTTGGTATGTAGGTAACTTGGAAGGACCCCTACCCTTAGGTGGAGTTTGAAGTCCCTGGGTCAAGTTCACTAAGACTAAAAATAGATTCTTCTACTATATGTCATAAAGCCTTTATTTTAAATATTTGGTATATAGACACCTTGTATGAACCTCTTCCATTAAACACCTTGCATGGACCTCTTCCATTAAATTGGGGTTAAGGTCACTGAAGGTAAAATAGATTTATTTACTTTACCTCATAGAACCTTCATTTATAGACCAATATCTTTGATATTTGGTATGTAGGTTCTGTATAGACCTCTAACCTTAGGTGGAGTTTGAGGTCACTGGGTCAAGGTCACTGCAGTTAATAAAAGATTTTTTGTACGCCTGTTGAAGACGGGACTTATTATGGGATCAACCATGGCAGAAGGACGGGCGGCGTCCTTCAGAGCATAACTCCTACACTATCAAAGCTATTGACTTGAAACTTCCTAGGTGGATAGATCTCATTGAGATGGAGTGCAGTGCACAAGAACCATCACTCTGCACTTCTTGATTTTGGAGTTATTCCCCTTTGCTTAATTTTCTTGTCCAGAGCATAACTCCAACACTATCAAAGCTATTGACTTGAAACTTCCTAGGTGGATAGATCTCTTTGAGATGGAGTGCAGAGCACAAGAACCATCACTCTGCACTTCACGATTTTGGAGTTATTTCCATATGTTTAATTTTCTTGTCCGGAGCATGACTCCAACACTATCAAAGCTATTGAATTGAAACTTCCTAGTTTGATAGATCTCATTGAGGCAGAGTGTTTTGCACAAGAACCGTCACTCTGCACTTAATAATTTTGGAGTTATTTCCCTGTGTTTCATTTTCTTGTCCGGAGCATAACTCCTACATCATGAAAGCTGTTGACTTGAAATTTGATACATAGATAGGCTTTATTGAGACGAAGTGCACTGCACAGGAACCGTAACTCTGTACTTAATGATTTTGGAGTTATGCTCCTTTGTTTAATTTTCTTGACCGGAGCATAACTCCTACGTTATCAAAGCTATTGACTTGAAACTTTTTATAGGTGGATAGATCTCATTGGGACGGAGTGCAATGCACAATAACCGTTACTGTACACTTTATGATTTTGGAGTTATTCGCCTTAGTTCAAATTTTGTACTTTACTGGACCATACTCCTGTATTTTCAAAGCTATTGACTTGAAACTACATAGGTGGATAGATGTTATGGAAACAAATTGCTCAACTGACGGGTGTATTTTGCTCCGTCTTGCGGCGCTCTTGTCAACTTTCGGTCATAGAGCCTTTATGTATTGACTGATATTTTCCATTTTTGGTTTGTAAGCATCTACAGATCTTAAATTAGAAAATGTAATACTGCTTCTGATGATTGCGTAACAGCGGACCCACAGACAAAGCACTCAGGTTAGTGAACCATCATGGCCCTCTTGTTACCTCATTCGATGATGATAAATAAAATTATGTAATCAACACAAATAAACTGATATACATATATACCTATAGAAAGAAGAGTTAAAGTGCTGTGAAATCAAAGTACCGGTACACACAATATTAAAGTATGGAATCCCATATGGAAGACCATCATAGCTGACCCTTAATTTAATTATATTACTGTGTGTGGTCCTTGTTCATTCTTATGCATTATCATTGTTCGTGAACAGTTCCTTTTTCTTAGTCTGCTCCTAAATCAATAGATAACTTGATGAAACATAATAGGAATGTTGCATGAAAATCTCCTAAAGTTGCTACTGATCTGTGTAGAACTCTCGTTTTTATGGCTTCGAAAATCTTGTTTGAAACCATAACACCTTGAACTTTTACCTGGAAATTTGGTGTCAAGGTTTGTCAAGTTGACATCATAGCAAAATTGTACAAATTATTCCGGGGATCATTATATCCCACCCAGAAAAAATATACACAAATCTTTAACAGACTTCTGAAACTGCAACGGCCATACCATTGAAATTTTGCATGTATCATGTGATGCAATTCAAACAAGGTTGTTCAAAGATTTCCTGTGAAGTCATTAGTTCAACCCTGACCCTAAATGGCCAAGGTCAAATTGTGTTCAAGGTCAAATATCAGCTTGTCAAATGATAACAATGTTCAGATGATTCATATATCCGATGATAAAGGTTAAAGCTTAAATATCAATGAAGTTAAAAAGGCTTAAAAGTTTGACCTATTGATCCCCGGGACTAGGACAATTCAAACCCGTGGGTCATGCTTTCAATAAACTTGCTAAAGATCCATTAGGGAATGCTTCATGCAAAATATCGAAGTTCTAAGCCATGTGGTTCTGGAGAAGGTGATTTTTAAGTTTTCACTATTATACCTCTATTATTATAACACTGTGCCCTTGGTGCGAGGCAAATTTGAACAAACTTGGTACATGTCCACTAGGTAATGCTTCAAGCAAAATATCAAAGGTCTAGGCCTTGCAGTTCTGAAGAAGATTTTTTTAAAGTTTTCACTATATATATCTCTATATAAAACTGTGTGCCGCTGAGGCGAGGTCAGTTTAACCCCAGGGGCCATTATTTGAACAAACTTGTTAGAGGTCCACTAGGTAATGCCTCATGCGAAATATCAAAGCTCTATGCCTTGTAGGTCTGGAGAAGATTTTTAAAGTTTTTTCTTATTATTTCTTTTGGCTTCCATGGCAACCAGATTTCTGCACGGAATCAAATTCTTTGAATAGCTATGGAAGTCCTTCACTTAAAGAACAATCCTGCAAAATTTGGTTGAAATCTGACTTGTGGTTCTTAAAAAGATTTTTGAAGTTCACTATATAACGGACACACACTCACAGGTCAATCGCTAGATGCCACCGCATCGCAGATGCCACTGCAACTGGTCAGTTTATAAAAGCAACATATTATTTGTAAGTATTCTCTTAAACCAGCAGTATACGTATTCCTGTTTTTTGTGTGTCTTATTATCAATCTAGATTTTGCATTCCTGCCATTTTCACTAAATCTATAAATGAATTCTCTGAAGAAAACATCACCAACAAGTAATCATAAGTCTGTTTTCTTAAACTAAAAAAAGCAAGTAATCTTATACACATTAAAATTTGTCGGTTGTTTAACCCTTACCCTATACCCTTCAATAACCACGATGGTTCCCTGCTGGTACCATGACGGTACCTTGTTAGTATCATGCTATTGTTAGAATGTGCCACATGTACCGTAAATGTTAATATTTGTCGTTGTTTTGAAAACAAATTTAAGCCTTTGATGGTATCCTTTGCCGGTACATGCACAAGAGCAAAGCAACCATTAGAAGGCACAAAAAGAGGATCGTGATGACACTATTTGTCCTCCTATGTATAGATTTTCGGTTTCAAAAGATTACTGTAAAAATGATCTCTTCTTCTAAGCTGCTAAAAAGGGATTGTTTTTTTGAGCCGCCAGGCTCCTTGCAGTCAGTTTACGGCCGGACTTGTTTTCCTTCTTTACTCAACTGATTCGGCATTTTACCAACATTGAGTACAAGTACACTAAAAAGTAGATCAGTATGAAACGTCTAGAATTTCGAAAGCCCGATCACAGCAGTGTTAAAATTTAATCTTAAAAAAGTAATTTATTATGAATATAGAAGATGTATGCCTGTAGGCCAAAATTATTCTGCATTTCACCAAAAAATTCGTTGGCGGAGCGACTTCGCCGATGTCAGCAATCCGTGAACTGAATTTAGCCAATCAAAATCGTAAGCGTCATTTGACATGGAAAAAAAGTGGCCAATGTGCGTACTGCAAATAATCGGAAAGCAATATAAGATTGTGTTATCCCCCCTAATTCGCCCCAGTCTGTGGTCAACTTCAAAAGGAAAATAACGGGTTATAAACTTATAATCATTGAAAATTAAAAGGAACAGAAGTGAAATAAAGTGTCTCATATAAATGAACAAAGCGGAAGAGAGAATGGCGCAGTAAACAGAGCATATCATTTTTTGTTTTGCTTGCTTACCGGACTTTTAAACCCGGCATTTAGCTATTGAGATTGTTCGACATCCGGGATTTTGACGTTTATTATTATTATTATTATTATCATATAACTTAGTGTACAGAAATCAAAATTAGACTCTTAGTGTACATAAGCAGTTTAACAGGAACTAAGTGCACTTTTTATCTTGAAGAGATAGTAGAGTTGTTAGTTCAAGTTGTTATTCCAGAGAAAGTACAAACTGGACACGACATGCAATGACTCGACAGATGCGATGACTTGACAAAAAGGCGATCCCTCATACTAATTTGAGTCATCGCAAATTTACTGTACATTTAAAGCATACATTGAATATCTTGGACATAGAATACTCAATGAATTTCTTGGAGACAGAAAACTCTGTCAATTCCTTGGAGATAGAAATAAACAGTATATACCTAATTGTCATAGACACTGGTAAATTTCTTAGAAACAGCTACAGACTGAAAGTTTTTTACGTGCAGTTATACAGTAAAAATGATAAGGTCACCTGTTGTGAGGCATATAGATATCAGTAATGGGCATAGATTTGGTGTCTTGGCGGGCCAGAGAAATCTTTTTTGCCCGTCACAGCATGGAAATCTGCGGCTGTTGAATAAGAAACATTGTTTTCAACAAGTAGTGTGGCAACATATTGTATTTGCTGGTATTTTTCTAATGTCACTTCTACTTTTTCTTGCTGGTGACATTGAAACAAATCCAGGTCCTGCACTGCGTCGTCTTAAGTCTTCCTTTGCATAGGAGTCATCACCATGGTTCAGACATTTACAACTTATTCTCGTATGGTAAACAATGTGTTGGGTGTTGTGTTGTCACGTCACGTTTTCCTTCAGGATATTTCCATGAATCATAGAAGATATGGACAAAATTTTGTATATCATTTGGCGGCTCTCAGGAACTTCAGTCCTTTGATTTTTTTAAAATTTGTTACCAAAGAAAAATTTTGACGCTTGACCTGGGAGAAAGACATATCGAGGCCTGAGTAAAACATGTTTGTTCTATAATGTTAAAAGCTGTATGTTGAGGAGGACATCGTAAGTATCAGAAGCTTTGCGGTCATTAAATACCTTGTATACTTTAAGGCCATTATATGAGCAATCTGAAACAATTTTTTGCAATAACGAAATCTTTATGTACGCGTCAATCGTCATGTATGTGATATATTTCTATTCTTTTACATCGGTCACAAATACGAGTTTAATTAAAAAATACTGGCATATCACTTTAATGTAAAGAGGCTTATGGACAGAGTAAGAAATGATCAATTCCAAGACTTACGACAGGCATACTAAATAAAAAAAATCTAAGTATGTTTTAAAACATTCTACGTATAAGAAGCTTTGAAGCACAAAGTAATCCCTAACACATAAATGTTCATATGAAATAGTTTAATGCAGAAAAAAACTCAATATTGTAGTTATAAAACTGTCACCAAAAGTTTTTTTTAAAGTACACATCCAAAATATTTGTTATATTAATCCAAGATTTCGCCTAATCCTTCTAAGTCCCCTTGTACGACCTAATCGTTTAAGACGGGATAGTGTTTTGCATAACTGTTTTCTTGAAGAAAGCTTTCTAATAGCGCGCTCAAACGTCGAACCGTATGGCAAAACAGTTTGTCCTCCGTCTAATCTTATCAACTTTTTACCAGCGAAGAAATCTGAGTCTGTCCAGAAGATTAAGGCCTTCGTCTCTGAAATAAAGTAAAATGTTATATTTTGGCAAATATTTCAAGGTATGACTATTAAATGTTGGCATCAAGAATTGTATTTAAGGAGAGAGGGTTTCATTATTTACTTGTTTATCTTGTAACCCTGGAGAGGGATGCGAGTTCGACCACCTGGACCTCTGCTGCAGCATGCGTCTTTTAGATAAGATGATAAAACCATGGTCCAATATATAAAGCACGTAAAAGACAAGAGATACTTGTTTGTATTTTGCACCATCCCTTATAAACCTCGTGAAAATTCACTCTTTGAAACTTGATGCAAAATGGACAACCGCATCCAAAATCGAATAAACTTAAAACATTTAAAGAGTTGTGAAACAAGTACAGAAACTCTTAAGCTGATTTCTTTTATCTTAAGTCATATAAGATTTTGTCGACTGTGTATCAGCCTGCCTGTTTAAGCTGATTTCTTTTATCTTAAGTCATATAAGATTTTGTCGACTGTGTATCAGCCTGCATGTGACTTCCGTGTCAAATCACGGTCAATATACATAATAACTAAATGTAATCATTCAATCTCCTGTAGTGAACTCCCCATCAGTTTTCGGAAAAGATCACTCCCGGCACGGGTTAACTTTAGCTCGTTTCCAGCCATGTACATATGTATGAACTTTTTTTTAAAGTAATTATTTTGTCTCTTACTTTGTTTAATTATAATTGGAATTACGATTTTACATGAATAGTTATAAAATTAAAAACAAAATAATTTGAAAGCATTTTTAACATTTAGTGTATCATCTTAGGACCTCTGAAAGAGAAGTAACTCCTGCTTGGGGTTTGGTAATCATAAAAAAAACAACAAACGTTCTTTCACGTCTTGAAACAATGTCTTAAATTAAAATAGTTATATTTACAAAGAAAAGAAAGCAAAAAGTCAATATCGCAACAAAAATTTCATTTTTGTTCTAAAAACTAAAGTTGATAATGATATAAACGAAACCTGCTTAAAGAGAAAAAAAGAGCAGGACTGTCAGGCTGATTGTTCCATAACTTAAAAGATGATTAAACGCTTATGGTTCATAACTTAAAAGATGATTAAACGCTTATGGTTCATAACTGAAATATGATTAAACGCTTATGGTTCATAACTGAAAGATGATTAAACGCTTATGGTTCATAACTGAAAGATGATTAAACGCTTATGGTTCATAACTTAAAAGATGATTAAACGCTTATGGTTCATAACTTAAAGATGATTAAACGCTTATGGCTCATAACTGAAAGATGATTAAACGCTTATGGTTCATAACTGAAAAGATGATTAAACGCTTATGGTTCATAACTGAAAGATGATTAAACGCTTATGGTTCATAACTGAAAGATGATTAAACGCTTATGGTTCATAACTTAAAAGATGATTAAACGGTTATGGTTCATAACTTAAAGATGATTAAACGCTTATGGTTCATAACTGAAAGATGATTAAACGCTTATGGTTCATAACTTAAAAGATGATTAAACGCTTATGGTTCATAACTGAAAGATGATTAAACGCTTATGGTTCATAACTTAAAAGATGATTAAACGCTTATGGTTCATAACTTAAAAGATGATTAAACGCTTATGGTTCATAACTGAAAGATGATTAAACGCTTATGGTTCATAACTTAAAAGATGATTAAACGTTTATGGTTCATAACTTAAAAGATGATTAAACGCTTATGGTTCATAACTTAAAGATGATTAAACGTTTATGGTTCATAACTTAAAAGATGATTAAACGCTTATGGTTCATAACTTAAAAGATGATTAAACGCTTATGGTTCATAACTGAAAGATGATTAAACGCTTATGGTTCATAACTTAAAAGATGATTAAACGCTTATGGTTCATAACTGAAAGATGATTAAACGCTTATGGTTCATAACTGAAAGATGATTAAACGCTTATGGTTCATAACTTAAAAGATGATTAAACGCTTATGGTTCATAACTTAAAGATGATTAAACGTTTATGGTTCATAACTTAAAAGATGATTAAACGCTTATGGTTTATAACTTAAAAGATGATTAAACGCTTAGGGTTCATAACTGAAAGATGATTAAACGCTTATGGTTCATAACTGAAAGATGATTAAACGCTTATGGTTCATAACTGAAAGATGATTAAACGCTTATGGTTCATAACTTAAAAGATGATTAAACGCTTAGGGTTCATAACTGAAAGATGATTAAACGCTTATGGTTCATAACTGAAAGATGATTAAACGCTTATGGTTCATAACTGAAAGATGATTAAACGCTTATGGTTCATAACTTAAAAGATGATTAAACGCTTATGGTTCATAACTGAAAGATGATTAAACGCTTATGGTTCATAACTGAAAGATGATTAAACGCTTATGGTTCATAACTTAAAAGATGATTAAACGCTTATGTTTCATAACTTAAAGATGATTTAACGCTTATGGTTCATAACTGAAAGATGATTAAACGCTTATGGTTCATAACTTAAAAGATGATTAAACGCTTATGGTTCATAACTGAAAAGATGATTAAACGCTTATGGTCCATAACTTAAAGATGATTAAACGCTTATGGTTCATAACTGAAAAGATGATTAAACGCTTATGGTTCATAACTGAAAAGATGATTAAACGCTTATGGTTCATAACTGAAAAGATAATTAAACGCTTATGGTTCATAACTTAAAAGATGATTAAACGCTTATGGTCCATAACTTAAAGATGATTAAACGCTTATGGTTCATAACTTAAAAGATGATTAAACGCTTATGGTCCATAACTTAAAGATGATTAAACGCTTATGGTTCATAACTTAAAGATGATCAAACGCTTGGAAACTGCTAATTAATTTGCTTTTCGAGCAGATTATAAAAGATGTATTTTACATGCTAGAATACTTAAAGAATACCTGGTCCAGATTCTATGATGGAGCATGAACATTTTTCATCCATTTCATACTTGACAAGTCTGTTCACTGTAGTTTTCCTTTTAGTTCGTAGGTCAGACAACATTTTTATTGAATACCTTCTTGGTCTTCGCACAATTGCTTTGTAAACTACAAGAAACCACAAAAATGTCTTAAGCATTGTTTCCGGCATAACACACTGACAAACGTTGAAATAACACTAAGTAACACACTGACAAACGTTTAAATTACACTTAGTAACACACTGACAAACGTTTAAAAAACACCAAGTAACACACTGACAAACATCGAAATAACACTAAGTAACACTGACAAACGTTTAAATAACACTTATTAACACACTGACAAACATTGAAATAACACTAAGAAACACACTGACAAACGTTTAAATTACACTTAGTAACACACTGACAAACGTTTAAACAACATCAAGTAACACACTGACAAACATTGAAATAACACTAAGTTACACACTGACAAACGTTTAAATAACACTAAGTAACATACTGAGAAACGTTGGAATAACACTAAGTAACACACTGACAAACATTGAAATAACACTAAGTAACATATTGACAAACGTTGGAATAACACTAAGTAACACACTGACAAACATTGAAATAACACTAAGAAACACACTGGCAAACGTTTAAATAACACTTTGTAACACACTGACAAACATTGAAATAACACTAAGAAACACACTGAGAAATGTTTAAATTACACTAAGTAACACACTGACAAACGTTAAAACAACACTAAAAAACACACTGGCAAACGTTTAAATAACACTTTGTAACACACTGACAAACATTGAAATAACACTAAGAAACACACTGACAAATGTTTAAATTACACTAAGTAACACACTGACAAACGTTTAAACTACACCAAGTAACACACTAACAATCATTGAAATAGCACTAAGAAACACACTGACAAACATTTAAATTACACTGAGTAACACACTGACAAACGTTTAAACAACACCAAGTAACACAGTGACAAACATTGAAATAACACTAAGTAACACACTTACAAACGTTTAAATAACACTTAGTAACACACTGACAAACATTGAAATAACACTAATTAACACACTGACAATCGATGAAATAACACTAAGAAACACACTGACAAACATTAAAATAACACCAAGTAACACATTGACAAACATTGAAATAAAACTAAGTAACACACTGACAAACGTTTAAAGAACACTTAGTAACACACTGAGAAACGTTAAAAGAACACCGAGTACTTGATGTATATTTGTATAATCACAGTTTCAGCAAGAACACCACAGGGCGGAGCATTATATTCCCGAAGGGTTTGTTTGCTAAGTATGATGCATTTGTGATATAAGGGAGGAAATCTTAGGCTTTGGAATTAAATGATTTGCTTTAAATTTTGAATTTTTTTTTTAATTTAATATATTCTGATTTTAACATTTTATAATTCTAATTAGAGAGTTTTATAGATCTTTATCATATCTGAATTCTAGGTTTTATAATTTGTATAAATGTCAGTCTTAATAGAAGTCATGATAATAATGCAAGGTTATCAAGTTATAGTGCAGAAATGTTGATTGTTTAGTTGACTGTCACCTTGACCTTTTATGTACTTACCCCAAACAGTCTAGGGGTCATGTAATCAATGATGGCAATCATTCTATGAAGTTTGAAGTCTGTATGGGAAGTAGTTGCCAAGTTATACGGCAGAAATGCTTTCAGTGTTTAGGACATTGCAACCTTGATATCTGACCTACTGATCCTAAGATGTATGGGGGCCATTTTTTTTCAATGTAATCTATCATCTAGAAAGTTTGAAGTCAGTACTACAATTGGTTGTGAAGTTACTGAGTAGAAATGGTTTTCTATATTTAGGTGAATGTGAGCTTGATCTCTGACTCCGAAATCTATGGGGCACATTTTTTGAATGTAAGCAATAATAATATGAACTTTGAAGTGTCTATGAAAAATGGTAATAACATTTTACAGCGGAAATAGTTTTCAATGTTTAAGTCACTGTGACCTTAACCTTTGACCTTTTGACTCCAAAATCAATAGGGGTCATTCACTCAATGTGTGCAACCGTTAAATGAATTTTAAAGTCTCTAAGACAAATAATTGTCGAGTTACAGAGTGTAAATTATTCTGAAATACTTTAAGTTTTGGTTTTTACCTGACTTGGCATCACAGACCAATTCTTCAAAGTCGGAGACTTCTATAGTGTCTGGACAGTCAGGGCATGTCTGCAAATGTTTAACGGCAAAGTTAATTATTATGATTTGCAACTAATCGCCATTATATTCATTATAAATTGTGTTTATGTCATCTTTAAGATTTATAGAATGTAGAATGTTTTCAATGTCAGATACAGGTTTTTTAATCACTTGAAATGATCAAGTGGTATGTTTCCATCTTCGAGGTATTCACAAGAGCATAATTCAAACGACATCATGTCCAAGGCTCGTAAAATTCATCAGAAACTTGTGTCCTTTAACGTGATTAGATTAAACAAGCTCACGTATCATTTGTCGTTTTTTATATTATTATTTATGTAGGAACAATGTACGTCACAACAACCTTTTGGTGGTTTTAACTTCCCTTATCAAATTTGGTTAGTTGTCTCACTTTATTGAAACAAAGTTTAATATTATCTGATAAGGATTTTAGTTTCTCCTCACCATTTCAAAAGGATTTTCATCAGTGCATGGGATGGTGCTGCAGTTTTCACTGATTTCACATGTTGTGTCTATGGAATAATTCACGGTAACACTATATCCTGTTATAAAAAAGAACACAAATAATATTTGAAAACTTAGGTTACGATTTTTTCACAGATTAATTCACCACCAAGTTAAAAGAATACACAAGTAAACGCAAATGAAGAGAAATTGTTACTTAAATATTTTAAAAAGAAATACAACTTACTGGCGTATTAAGAATTTAAATAAACTATCTAGGCCTATCTCTTCTGTAATGATTTTTGTCGAAGAGCGATTGCTTATAAATATTCTTAGCGTAGAATAAATCGTCTTAGAAATTGACGCCATCCTGTCTTGATAAGAAATTACATTCATCATACTGAGGGCCAAGGAAACAGGTTTCTTTGAGATTCAACGTGGCTCGATTTCAAACTTATAAAAATTATCATAAAGCTAAATGGAAAAACATGAGAGTACCTGATGGTAGGGAATTCATAGACTGTGACAAGACGTAACTTTTTATCATAATCAACTCCTACAAAGGCTTTTGAAAACACTTGGAATAACATTTTACAGGAAAAGAAACTTGAAAGTTGAACAAGTATAACTTTTACCAGTTTCGTAGTAATCATAAACTTTGACAAGAGACGGCTTCGGGTTCATCACTATTTCTTGTTCCACATCAAAAGCTACACATAGTTTGTTATCTGAAAACTGTTATGGCAAACAGCTATTATATCTCACCGAGTAAGGTATTGAAAAAAATTCCTTTTTACATTCGATGGCTGCAAAATACAACGTTAAAGACAAGACTATTACGTGAACATGTAACATTACTATCACTCTCTGTAACGTTATGCTAGTGTATTACTAAAGTTGTTTAAGTCAAACAATATATATGGTATGTTTCAAAATAAAAGCATGCAAAATTGGACAGTATTAACTTTTTAACCTTCATTTTTTAAATCCGACAGTGTGTTCTTTACAAAGTACTTTTACTGTCAGAAATTCGTATTAATTTTCTTTCTAAAAATGATTTCTCTACAATCCAAAATGCTCGACAGACATCAGCATAACTGACTAAAATTGTTAGTAGATCGAGACTAAAAATAGTAGAGGGTGGAGAATAAATAGCTAAATCGTATAATAAAATCTTTTCGACTCTCAGAAAGAGAACAAAAGAAAAAACATTATATCATGTAATTTAGTTCCAGACCTCATCAATGTAAAGCTCCACATAACTGTTGTCCACTTCAAACTTCTGAATTCTGTTAGACTTGACCAGCTATGATTAGAAAATATAATATATAATTTAGACAAACTTCTGAATTCTGTTAGACTTGACCAGCTATGATCAGAAAATACAGTATATAATTTACACAAACTTCTGAATTCTGTTAGACTTCACCAGCTATGAATAGAAAATATAGTATATAATTTACACAAACTTCTGAATTCTGTTAGACTTCACCAGCTATGATCAGAAAATATAATATATAATTTACACAAACTTTTGCATTCTGTTAGACTTGACCAGCTATGATCAGAAAATATAGTATATAATTTACACAAACTTCTGAATTCTGTTAGACTTCACCAGCTATGAATAGAAAATATAGTATATAATTTACACAAACTTCTGAATTCTGTTAGACTTCACCAGCTATGAATAGAAAATATAGTATATAATTTACACAAACTTCTGAATTCTGTTAGACTTCACCAGCTGAGATTAGAAAATATAATATATAATTTACACAAACTTCTGAATTCTGTTAGACTTCACCAGCTTTGAATAAGAAATATAATATATAATTTACACAAACTTCTGAATTCTGTTAGACTTGACCAGCTATGATCAGAAAATATAATATATAATTTACACAAACTTTTGCATTCTGTTAGACTTGACCAGCTATGATTAGAAAATATAATATATAATTTACACAAACTTTTGAATTCTGTTAGACTTGACCAGCTATGATCAGAAAATATAATATATAATTTACACAAACTTCTGAATTCTGTTAGACTTGACCAGCTATGATTAGAAAATATAATATATAATTTACACAAACTTTTGAATTCTGTTAGACTTGACCAGCTATGATCAGAAAATATAATATATAAATTACACAAACTTCTGAATTCTGTTAGACTTGACCAGCTATGATCAGAAAATATAATATATAATTTACACAAACTTCTGAATTCTGTTAGACTTGACCAGCTATGATTAGAAAATATAATATATAATTTAGACAAACTTCTGAATTCTGTTAGACTTCACCAGCTGGGATTAGAAAATATAATATATAATTTACACAAACTTCTGAATTCTGTTAGACTTCACCAGCTGGGATTAGAAAATATAATATATAATTTACACAAACTTCTGAATTCTGTTAGACTTCATCAGCTGAGATTAGAAAATATAATATATAATTTACACAAACTTCTGAATTCTGTTAGACTTCACCAGCTTTGAATAAGAAATATAATATATAATTTACACAAACTTCTGAATTCTGTTAGACTTCACCAGCGGGGATTAGAAAATATAATATATAATTTACACAACTTTCTGAATTCTGTTAGACTTTACCAGCTGGGATTAGAAAATATATCATTTAAACAAACCTCACAATTGAGACTGGTTCTATACAGGAAATTATCTCGCTCACGAGACTTGTATGAGGTTCCAGACTTACAATGGAGGCCTTGTAAGCACTACCGTTCCTCTAAAGGTAGGGCATGTTTATGCTGGTATAGAGAATGCCACGCTTATGCGTAACATACTGTATAGTGCGGGATAGTAAGGGTTATATAAAGTATCTAAAAGTTTTTCTTTTTCAGCGGCAGTTCACTTACGAACACTCGTTAAGCGCACGTTGTCAGTAAAACGTTCAGACAGATAAAGGTACACAAATGATTTTGGATTTCCATAGAACAGAATGAAAAGTGACTGTTGTATTCAAAATTACGTGTCCTTATTATTTTCAAACAATAAACAAGTTGAGCACAAACAAACCTGTGTATCTAAAACCTTTTGATATAGATAATCAGTCAGGAAGTTTTACAGTGATGGAGTTTGATAATATACAACAACCCTTCATTATATTTCCTTGTCTTCATGCATCTTTTAGAGAATATTTCTTAAGACTTTCTGAGATAAACACACTTTTTCACCTGTAGACAGTCGTATAACGGTTGGGGTTAGGGTTCACGTGTAGCTGATCGGCCATACAGAAAGGAATTTCTAGTAGAATTTTATTAGGCTTCAGGTGGTTTTATGGTTAATTTTACCAGTATAGGTGTCAGAGAAAGTGCTATGTATGCGACTTTTTATTTGGTTTAGGAAGGAGTACCTTTAATCTGTGATATCAAGTAACAGTAATGAGCAGATGATCAGCAGTTGCATGACAAAGCAATTTAGTTTACTGGAATAAGTGCCCTTTGTTTATTATTTCATGTGCTCCAGAAAACACATCAAAGTTGAGAAATCCATGTCTCTTGTTAGTTTAACTTACTTCTTTAAGAGTTGAAGTGACTGGCGTCCATCCAGTGAGCATCTTTACTTCTATTATAGCCATATTTGAGACACCTTCTTTCAGGTAACTGTAAAATTTGATTTTCATATCTGTAACCTTTTCTCTGACAGCGTTCTCAATATATCAAAATGTTCTAAGCATTTCTTTCTAAAATGCAAAACAAATATTTAACTTTACTTTATTACATATGTTATAATCATATATAAGTTGGAATATTGTTACAATGTGTGCAGACTTATCCACCACAAACCTAGGAAGAAAATTTATTTTATGCCTACCAATGAAATATAGGGAAATATCAGTGAGATAAAAGTGATAATCCACTGTTTTGAATCAGTGAAATTACCATTTTGACAATCCACTGTTTGTGCCGGAACTAATTTCCCCACCAAGTAAATACGAGAGAATCCGCTGTATTTCAGACAGTGACAGCGAGTGAAATTTATTTACCTTGTTAAATTCAGTTATAATATTGAATTCCTGAGCCTAACTAGTTGTGAACAATGATGAAATTTGCCATAAATTATTTAAAATGTCTGATTTGTTTACATAACTCACATGGACAATATCCAATATGGCCGACTTTCAATTCAATTGATTGAATATTACTCGGTATTAATCCGCTTTTATAATTAAAGTATGTATGGCTAAAATTCAATAAATATCGATAAACTGTGTAGAGAAAAATAAATGTTATTTGATGAAAGTGTATTCAGTTTATTTCAGCAGAAGTAAAGTTATCATATGTATTGGAGATTGTCTGCACTTTTTTTGTGCGGAGTAACGGTTTGACCAAAGTACGCATTAACTGATTTGGGGCTCACCATGGGGAATTTATTGAAGGCCCTGAGTAAAAATGTCATAAAATACCCATTTTTGACGTGTTGGCATAAAATAAAAAGAATTTTTTTTTAATGGAAGATGGGAATTTATTTCATCGAGTGAACACCATATGTTTATATTTTCACGAGTGGCGCAGCCACGAGTAAAAATATAAACATATGGTGTTCACTCGATGAAATAAATTCTCATCTTCAACAAAAACAAACAAATATCCTCTATAAATTAACATAACCAGGGTTTATATACAACGATACTCTCCTGCAAATTGTGACAACACCTTTTAGTAAATAGTAAATGTGTACTGTATATTTCACATTTTCGCTTTACGAGAAGCATTTCACATGATATAAATGTAAGTTTTACATAAGCTAATTTCTTCTTGTTCTGTGGCTATATAACCTATATTGATTAACCTTTACATGAACAATGTTGCGGAAGTTTGTGAAAATACAAAAAGTAGAGTTACGTCTTTTGAATATGAAAACGGTACGGGTGTTCCGAATTTCTTTTTGATGTCATGGGGAAAATGAAAATGTATGATACTGAAGCATTTGTTCCAAAAAACTAACATTCAAGGAGGTTCATCCTTGACCCCTTTTTTACCAAACACAAACTTCGTGATCCACTGATGGTCTAGTGAACACTTTTGCAAACACCTATGTGTTTTTTTCAAGAGATATCCAGGTTTCCTTTTAAATTAAAAGTTTTTAAAGGTCTGTATTACACAATTTTAAAATATCTAATAAGACTTCATTCATGATAAAGATTTCTCACGAATTCATCAAATAGCATCACAGAGATTTTTTAAAATCAATTGACAGTTAACAGTTATTCCTACCTAGCACACACCTCCATGGTTCTCATGGCACAGTTGTTTCTATCTGACTTTGACGGGTACACTTCAACATCGACATCAAATGCAGGACCATGGTCTTTTTCCGTATAGACGTTAAACTTCATGTTCACCTATATTTTACAAAGGTTAAGAATATACACGTATAGACTTATTTTTCGGTAATTATGTGTTTCTACAGGTCCGTGAAACACATATTGGCCGAAACATAAGTCTGTAAGTCTTATATTATATAAACTATGAAATGTAGGGTGACAGGTTTAAGTGCGCATAAAAATTACACATTCTTATCACTTTTTACGGACCAGGCGTAGAACACTTTCAACCAGTGAAACACGTGCATTTGAGTACGGTATATAGAATCAACTATTACAAATTAAAAAAATGAAAATGTTTTTTTCTTAACAATAATACCAACACGATTTACTTTCATTTAACAGTAAAATATGAACTGTAATTATCATTGAAAACCAAAATCTAACATAAGCACCTGGATCAATACACATCCTGTCCCATATGTTGATATTTCGAGTGCACCCTGAATTGTTTCAACATCTTCAGACTGGAGGACAAGACTGTTGCTTGGTCTCACAACAAATTTAAGATCCACCACCTCATTCTTAACCTCTACTGTAACAAACTTTTTGTCGGAGTATGTAAGTTTACCAAATAAAGCCAAAGCTTGCAAGGCGACCACCGTGTCCTGTAATAAACAAGAGGGCCATGATGGCCCTGGATCGCTCACCTTATTACTTTGGCTGTAGGTTTGCTGTTCAGCAGTATTTCATTTTTTAATTGAAAATATATAAATATATAAGTGCCTACAAACCAAATATGTAAAATATCAGTCAATAAATAAAGGCTCTATGACAGAAAGTAGAAATATCTATTATAAGCTATGGTGACCTTGACCCAGTGACCTCAAACCCTACCCATGGGTAGAGGTCCATGCAAGGAACCTACATATTGAATATCAAAGATATTGCTCTATAAATGAAAGCTCTATGAGGTACAGTAGATAAATCTATTTTTAGCCTCCATGACCTTTAACCTAATCTAATAATTTGAAAAAGCTTGATAAAGCTTGTTTCATGCCAAATTTTAAAATTCTAGGCCTTGTGGTTTCAGACAAGAAGATTTTTTAAAGATTTCCTTTTTTACATATTAAGGGAACCCGGGGCGGGGCAAATTTTGACCCCAGGGCCAACATTTAAACAATATTGGTAAAGGTTCATTACACAATACTCAACACTAAGTATCTAAGGTCTAGACCAATTTGTTTTGGAGAAAAAATATTTTTCATATTGTTCCTATAAAAATCTATGTAAACCAAGAGAACCCTGGGGCGTGGCCAATTTTGACCCAGGGAATATATTTTGAACAAACTTGGTAGACATCCACTAGACAATGCTACATATCAAATAACTAAGCTGTAGGCATTGTGGTTTCTGAGAAGAAGATTTTTAAAGATTTCCTATATAAGTCTATGTAAAATGAAGTTACCCCTTGGGCGGGCCAATTTTGACCCCAGGGAAATCATTTGAACAATTTTTTTGTAGAGTTCCATTAGAAGCTGCTAAATGCCAAATATCTAAGCTCTAGGCCTTGTGGTTTCAGACCAGAAGATTTTTAAAGTTTTTCCTTTAGGTTGGTATGGCAACCAGAGTTCTGCATGGAATTGATTTCTTTGAACAACTTTGGAAGAGCTTCATGTAAGGAACATCCGTGGCAAGTGTCATCAACTTTGGCCTAGTGGTGTCAGAGGAGATGTCGTTTGAATGAAAAGTTTAAGGACGGACGGACGCCGGACGGACTGCGATCACAAAAGCTCACTTTGTCACTCTGTGACAGGTGAGCTAAAAAAACATATAACAAAGTCATTATAGTTTATTAAAATCTAATTAAGACTGTAATGTGGTAAGACTGACGAGGGAAATCGTCATTCTATCTTTATTCAAGCTCATCACATGCATAAACCGTCTACTGATGCTTTTTAATTCTTGACTCGAAATGTCTTTTATAGATTGTGACTGTTTAAAATACCTAAGTCAACGTCTTTATAAACAGTAAAATGTTATTTTAGAAAAGATAATTCTTATGATGAATATAGGTTTAACTTTTTTTTCTAGTAATAGAACCAATGTCTTGAAACAATTGTAATAGCTAATTACACAAATACAAAAAACACTTGATTACTTGAGTTGATGAGAAACCACCGTACGAGTTTCTCTGCTTGGTCAGCCACTGGACTATTGGTAGAGCATCACCTATGGCATCTTGCCCCTCGACTAACATAGACAACAGTACGTACGCCGTCATCTCTACCTCGGCTGAAGGTGCACGGTACCACGTATAGGGGTTAGTTGTGTTTTGTTCCTCCCCTTCTCTTTGCCAGAATATTAATCCCTCTTATTAAGTAAGAAAAAAGAAAATTTGCTAAACTTCTTAAGAACTACACTTGAATAATTGTAAATGCTAAAAACATTCAAAATTAATTAATGCTTTAAAATTTAAATTATATAAACATAAGCTTTCACCTGTTAATTACTTTTTTGAAACGTAGTTTCGTGATGTCAGAGGATAACAGGTAATTAATACAATTTGAAAAGACAATAATCTCCAATTATACAGTTTATCTAGGAATACTTAGCAGAAAGTGTTCAAATAATGAAGTCTCTCGTTAAAGACAAATATTTCGTCATGTAAAAACTTTAGAACCAACAATGATAGTAAAGCAATGATAAATTAACAGTTTTTCTTTCTTTTAAGAAAGAGATGTAACATATGCGACTTACAGCAGCAATTCGGTAAGTACTACCTTTTCATAGTAATTTGTTTGTTATGCTTACTTCTGTATGCTCTTTTTCAGTTAATACCGTTCGTTTGGTAAGTACTACCTTTTCATAGTAATTTGTTTGTGATGCTAACTTCTGTATGCTTTTTTTCAGTTAATACCTATCGTTCGATAAGTAGTACCTTTTCAAAGTAATTTGTTTGTGATGCTAACTTCTGTATGCTCATTTTCAGTTAATACCTATTGTTCGATAAGTACTACCTTTTCAAAGTAATTTGTTTGTGATGCTAACTTCTGTATGCTCATTTTCAGTTAATACCTATCGTTCGATAAGTAGTACCTTTTCAAAGTAATTTGTTTGTGATGCTAACTTCTGTATGCTCATTTTCAGTTAATACCTATCGTTCGATAAGTACTACCTTTTCAAAGTAATTTGTTTGTGATGCTAACTTCTGTATGCTCATTTTCAGTTAATACCTATTGTTCGATAAATACTACCTTTTCAAAGTAATTTGTTTGTGATGCTAACTTCTGTATGCTTTTTTTCAGTTAATACCTATCGTTCGATAAGTACTACCTTTTCAAAGTAATTTGTTTGTGGTGCTAACTTCTGTTTGCTGTTTTTCAGTTAATACTTATCGTTCAATAAGTACTACCTTTTCAAAGTAATTTGTTTGTGATGCTAACTTCTGTTTGCTGTTTTTCAGTTAATACCTATCGTTCGATAAGTTATACCTTTTCAAAGTAATTTGTTTGTGATGCTAACTTCTGTATGCTCATTTTCAGTAAATACCGTTCGTTTGGTAAGTACTACCTTTTCAAAGTAATTTGTTTGTGACGCTAACTTCTGTATGCTCATTTTCAGTTAATACCGTTCGTTTTGTAAGTACTACCTTTTCAAAGTAATTTGTTTGTGATGCTAACTTCTGTATGCTCATTTTCAGTTAATACCGTTCGTTTTGTAAGTACCACCTTTTCATAGTAATTTTTTTGATATGCGTACTTCTGTATGCTCATTTTCAGTTAATACCGTTCGTTTTGTAAGTACCACCTTTTCATAGTATTTGTTTGTTATGCTTACTTCTGTATGCTCATTTTCAGTTAATACCGTTCGTTTTGTAAGTACCACCTTTTCATAGTAATTTTTTTGTTATGCTTACTTCTGTATGCGTATTTTCAGTTAATACCGTTCGTTTTGTAAGTACCACCTTTTCATAGTATTTTTTTTGTTATGCTTACTTCTGTATGCTCATTTTCAGTTAATACCGTTCGTTTGGTAAGTACTACCTTTTCAAAGTAATTTGTTTGTTATACTTACTTCTGTATGCTCTTTTTCAGTTAATACCTATCGCTATATTACCTAATAGTGTTTCTTTAAATTATTCCTTTGATATTTGTTCAATAAAAGATAGAACAGATTTCATTTTTTGCGCTAGTGTGATTAAATCAACATCTTGTTTTTTTCTGCTCATTTTGGTAAGAATCCAAGCAGTTTCTTTCCTAGCTATGTTAAGAATAAACTAAATTTTTCAACATTTAGATCGCCATTACAATCAAACTCATTATTTAAAGACTTGTGAGTCTTTTAGACAGTTTGTACAATACCTTGACTGGTTATGCCCCCCATCGAAGATGAGGGGGGCATATAGTTTTGCAAATGTCGGTCGGTCCGTCCGTCCGTCAGTAGATACTTCGTTTCCGATCAATAACTAGAGAACGCTTTGACCTAGGTTCACCAAATTGGTATGCTGGTTGGTCATCACCAGTAGATGACCCCTATCGATTTTGAGATTATTAGGTCAAAGGTCAAGATCACAGAGACTTTCATTCTTAAAACAGTTTCCGATCAATAACTAGAGAACGCTTTGACCTAGGTTCACCAAACTTGGTATGCTGGTTTGTCATCACTAGTAGATGACCCTATTGATTTTCAGGTCATTAGGTCAAAGGTCAAGGTCACAGGGACCTTCATTTTAAAAACGGTTTCCGATCAATAACTAGAGAACGCTTTGACCTTGGTTCACCAAACTTGGTATGCTGGTTGGTCATCACAATTAAAAGACCCCTATTGATTTTGAGGTCATTAGATCAAAAGGTCAAGATCACAAAGACTTTCATCCAAAAAACGGTTTCCGATCAATAACTAGAGAACGCTTTGACCTAGGTTTACCAAACTTTGTACGCTGGTTGTTCATTACCAGTAGATAACCCGTATTGATTTTGAGGTCATTAGGTCAAAGGTCAAGGCCACAGGGACCTTGATCCTAAAAACGGTTTCCGATCAATAACTAGAGAACGCTTTGACCTAGGTTCACCAAACTTTGTATGCTGGTTGGTCATCACAAGTAGATGATTTCTATTGATTTTGAAGTCATTTGGTCAAAGGTCAAGCTCAAAGAGACTTTCATCCTAAAAACAGTTTCCGATCAATAACTAGAGAATACTTTGATCTAGGTTCACCAAACTTGGTGTGCTGGTTGGTCATCACCAGTAGATGACCATTATTGATTTTGAGGTCATTAGGTCAAAGGTCAAGGCCACAGGGACCTTGATTCTTAAAACGGTTTCTGATCAATAACTAGAGAACGCTTTGGCCCAACGACAAGCAATTAGGTGCAGGTGGGGGGCATGTATGTTTTACAAACATTTCTTGTTGATGGTTTGTTTCGTAGCGGCTGAACTAGTTTTTGAAATTAAATTGTTGAAAATAAGATGGGAGACAATAGTTTGAGCCAAAACAGATATATTAATAGTTTGAACCCCGAGTCTTCTAAGAAATTTGTTTATAGGACCTTGTGCAGTCGTATATGAAAATGATTTTTGTTGTTTACGCAAATGAAAAATAAAGAAAATTGACTAGCATTGTTTTCCAAAAATATCAGAAGGAAACCAGCTCAGCTGACTTTTAGACCGTTTCAAAGCATGATATTTGCTTTTTTACGTTAGCTGCGTTTGTTCAGAAAACTAAACCAAAATATGGAATCATAACAGATGGATAATTTCATTGTTCCTTATCACCAACTTCACTCTAATACAACCTTGATATTTGACGTAACCGTACTATTCTAGAATGCTTAATTTTGCTGTTTAATGCAATGTCGCTCTTGTAAGTTTCGATAAGCATAGTCGGAGGAACGTTCAGGGGAACAGCGTTAAACATTTATCACTCTAAATCAGCAGGCAATATAACGAAACTTGTTCCTAACCACTTGTTACGTTATTTATAATTATAAGGTCAGCCTTGAGCTCATGAATTCAACACAGTTTAATTAACATTATATTACCAACAGTATTAAATATAAATGCACTCAAACAAACTTAATAGACCTCTGTTTTAATACATGTTTCCAAATGAAATGAAAATATCCAAACCATTTTGAATCTTTCTTGAGTTAAGTTCTGCCATAACTTCAGCACGACGTGCACTATCAATGTCATAGACAGAGTAGGCGTACAATATTAATGCTAGAGTGTAAGTGTCGGTAGAAGATACATCCAACTTGTCCAAACAAGAGGAAAATCCGTCAGAAATTGGCTTTGCAAACTGAAAATGTAAACATTCTTAAAAGACAACGTCGGTTTTATATTGCCATCAGTTCGAGTGTATCACAAAATTTTACTCTAGGATTTAAACCACTTTAAAATATTCTTGATCATTTCAAACTTCATCTGTCTTTCAAAGCATGGCTTTTGGGATTCAAATGTATGTTCATTAAAAAACAACTTTTACAGATAAATGAAAAATGACTAAACCATTTAAATTTCTGAAAGTTATTTCGCAAACTTTTGAAATACAGTCAATCAGAAAATATATTTACGAACAGTTAGAGATAGAATTAAATCTCGTGTCATACCTCTTGGTCATGATCGGCTTCTAGTAAAGCAATGAGTATAAAAGAAGTAAGTCCAGCAAGATTGCCCGCATTGAGTCCGCCCTTCAGATAAGAGCTGTGAACGTTCCCTACTTGAGGAAAGCACCCGTCGCTTTGCTGGGTATTTACAAGAAATTGTGCACTGTTGGTAACGTCATCCTGGTCAATTGTAATGTAGGGGGACGACTGAGCCATCGACTTAACAACAAAAGCTGTCAACCAAGAACTTCCAGAATGCTGCGAGTAGCTGTTCTCTCCCCATGCACTATAGGAGTAATTGCTATGTCGATACATCATTTGTCGTTGATAACCTTGATACAAACATTAAGTCACTTTAAGCCTGGTGAATTTTATCAATCACAGAAAGATTTAACGCTTCTTTAAGTTTAATCTTACCTACGATGCAACCTATTGTTAACAAAATTTTCACCTACATCTTTTTACTAATATTTTTTTTCCGGCGAAGACCAAATTAACATTAACATTTTGTTAAAATGTCGTTCTGTCGTACTGTCGTGTTTTCGTCCCGACAACACGACGAAACATAATTGCAGAAATCAACAAGGATATGTTGCTGAATGTTATGCATGTGCGTATGTAAACATATTAATATTTAAGTTCCCTATCATGATGACTTTATATATATGAAAATAATTTAAAAAGAAAGTAAGTCTATAATTAAGATTGAAAACGGCCTACTTTTACGGTCTTTACATTATTAAAGCTACAATTTGACTGGTTATCAGTGGAACGTATCAAAGATAATCAAGCTAACAACAAAGCTTTAACAACCGTCTTTTAAAACGAGAATTATATTCCAGAAAATTACAATAGTCTATTTCTGAACAAACAGCTATGATAACAATATAGAGTAGATGTCGATTTACAACAATTTCTTTTGCAGTTAAGATTCTTGTTCCATTTTGCAGTTTTTCAACAGAGGTTCTTAAATTTCGATATTTAAAGTAAATTCTTCTTATGAACATCTTCGCGACATATTTAGCATTGCAAAAGTATGCTTTTCCCTACACTTATAATCATGAACAGGTAGAAATGGTATGTGTTTGCGGGCATCAAAATCTAATTACGAAACGTGCTCCTTTCAATATATTAAAAAATAATATCTTTTACCGACTCTCATGTAGCCTTTGGCCTTTTCCTCGATTTCTTTTGTTAGCTGCCCAGTACTTTCTAGATACTGCAGAGTATAAATATTAGGTGTCCAGGACGCCATATTTTGCTCTCCACAGCCATAAGGCATTCGTAGCAAATTTTTAAGATTGGAAAGTGTAGGGCCCATAATGTCACCTGTTAACGACAATACATAAAAATAAAAAAAGTAAAGATGAAATGTACAATGAAAACAGTATATTATCTTGAAATTCATGGAAATGATATTCATAACAGTATTTCGTCTGTGTTTACCCTAACCCTAATCCCAACGCAAAATAAAAACACTTAAGTAATTGAAAGACAACCATAAGAATAAACATACCAATAACAGAGACAGTAGCTCGTTCAGAATCTATCACTGTGTCTGGTGGAAGAATCATGTATACAGTCTCAGTAATGACCTCTCCATCTGCCAACACAAAAAAATTTTAACAACCTAATGACAAAAGTCTAAATAAATGAAGTTTCTAAATCTATGGTGAAAAGTGAACGAGAAAATTGCCATATTATAACTAAAATAATGTATATAAAAACGCAATGCCATGTCTCCCACCACAAAGTCAATAAACTCCCGTAACTGTAAGGGAAGTGGTGCCGACAAAAGAAAATAAATCTATTAAATCCCAAAACTCGTGAAGAATCAGTCAAGCGGAAATCATAAAAAGATAAATAACTACACCAACTGCGCTAGGCACTGAACATTTCTGTAAGGTTTCTTGAAAATTCAATCATGCATGAAGGAGCACCTCCGCTGACAAAAAAATATATATCTGAACATCGATAAATCCTAACACTCCTGCAAAAACCAGCCAAGAGAAAAATCTTGCACCACGGTTTCAAACCCTTATCCGATGATGAATGCAGGAAGATGCAATGCATAGTAGAATACACAACCGAGAGCGGGATTCGAAGTCTGATCTTAGCTCATCGAAGACCAACACTAACCACTGAGCCAAAGTTGTTATACAATTATAGAAAGGTATGCACTAGACCGTAACACATCCCCTCTTGAGAAAGTCATCATTTGTGATGACGAAAGGGTTTGTGTATTTTTAGAACAGATGATCAGACAGAAAACCTGATTTTTTTTATTTAATTTTTATAACCAAGTCCAGGAGAGGTCTTCCCGGACGAGACCCCATTTTACGAACAAGAGAGCATAACAGAAACATGCAATGCACTGTAGAATTCACAACTCAGAGCGGAATTCCACTCTTAGCGCATCGAAGGCCAACACTCGAACCACTAAGCCAAAGAACTGATTCCCTGACAACTCTCTTCTCTTCACATTTTTTAAATCTCGTTTCCACAAGATACTAACTCGAGGGAACGACTTAGTATCTCGTTCCCACGAGTTACTAAGTCGTGGGAACGGGATAAAAAAGAAATGCAAATCTAAAAAAAGTATTGGATTTTAATAAAAAAGAGTAGCGCAAATAAAAAAAAAACGTGTTATAAAAAAACAGTTGCATGTTAGCTATGTCGAGGGAACGTCTTACTAACTCGTGGGAACGAGTTAGCTATGTCGTGGGAACGTCTTACTAACTCGTTGGAACGAGTAAGCTATGTCGTGGGAACGTCTTAATATCTCGTTCCTGCGTGATACTAAGTCGTTCCATCGAGTAAGTATCTCGTGGGAACGAGATAAAAAAGAAAGTGCAATTTAAAAAAGGTTTGCTTTGAAAAAAAGTGTAGCACACTATCTTGCTTTCTCGTTCCCACGACATAGCTAACTCATTCACTCGACATAGCTTACAGGTTACAACATGATTCCTTTTGTTTACTGCGCTACTCTTTTTTTTCAAATGCGATACTTGTTTCAGAATTTTACTCCTCTTTTTTATCTCGTTCCCACGAGTTACTTATCTCGTTCCCATGATTTAGTAACTCGTGGGAACGGGATACTAAGTCGTTTCCTCGAGTTAGTATCTCTTGGGAATGAGATAAAAAAAGAGAGGTGCAATTAATAAATAGGTTGTGCATGTCACCTCTGTGCCACCGTAGAATATAGTTGAATGTGTAAGCCAAAAATGTAAATGAATCATCTTGCTCGTCTGTAGAATTTTCAAATATATATTGCCGTTTTCAAGAAATGATAAAGAATGTCAGACACCATAGTTTTATGCTGCAATTTTATGTATTGTTTACTTTTTACATCCCCAATTGGTGTAACATCTTTAGATCTTTAAGACGCACGGTGTCACTTTGTCTGTCTGCCCATCTGCTAAAGCGCTAGATTATATACAATGCCTTTATTTACAATTATTCAGAATTATTTCATAGTTGCATGGATGGTCAACATTGATGTGTAATTTTGGTAGAAGAGAAAAAAACTATATGGCAGCTTTATCTGTATAAGTTTTCACTCTTTGTTATTCTGTATGGTGTTATATATACTGTTCACAAAAAGTAGTGGATATTGTAGGTAATATTGTTATTGTGAGTAATTAAGAGAACCCTTACCTTTCGATATTTATTTAATCAACTAAACTAATCCAGTCACACATTTTAATAGAAAATTTTATTTCTTCATGACATTTTAGGGTACTTTAAACAGCGTCCGAAATCAAAACGATAACGTCATCATTTTCACACGCCCTCAATTATGTAAACGTGTAGGACCACCTTTGTTGTATAAAACAGCTATGTAAAGACGTCTCATACTCACAGTAAGACGACTGATAGAGTGCTGAGGGATTCTGTTCCATTCTTCCTGCAGCACCGTACCGAGCTCACGTAACGTTCTGGGTGGAGGATCACGTCTTCGGACACATTTTCCAAGAATGTCCTACACTTGTTCAACAGGTGAAAAGGCCGGGCTCATCGCTGGCCATGGTAAAGTACGGATACGCTGCTCTTCAGGAACGCAATGACAAGTTTTCCCTATGGGCCCTATCGGTATCATCCTGGAAAATGAATTCTTGAGCAAACGGGACAACATGCAGACGCAACATGTTGTAACGGTAGTACTGGCAAGTAACACTGCCATGGCACACATGTAGCTGTGTTCTGGCAGACATAGTGATGTCATCCATACCATAACGGATTTATCCCCATATCAAACTTAGGTAACCCTAGCAGCGCTCGAAAACGTTCACCTGGGTGACGCCAAACTCTTCTTCGACCATCACGAATGTCTACATTGAATCTGGATTCGTACATCACGCGTGATTGGTTAATATTCCACCGACACCGATGTCTATAACACACCAAACGTTCATGACGATACCTTGCTGACAACAGCAAGACCACTTGAGGGCGCTCATTGTTAAGACCGTTTAAGTGAGGGCGATTTGAGATTGTCTGCGCCTGTGGCCGTCAGTGCTCAATTACGGAAAGCTTGATTAAAATTAAAATCTTTGACGTCCACTTCTTTGGATATCAATCACGTCACCAGTTGTTTGATAGCGCGAACACAATTGACAGACAACGAACTGTAAAACATTCAAATCATCTGCAGCCTGGGCCTGTGTACTTTCGGTCTGAAACATACAAATGGACTACCAACGTTGACGTTCCATTAGCGTCTCATAATTCCAATTGCAAATTTGATTGTGAATTTGTGTACACGACACAGTATTCTGGAAGTATTGCCCAACTAAAGTCACAATAACCATGATTTCGATCAATGTTAAAATTCGCGTGCTACCCCTCATGTCTTTAAGTTGCACGTGCAGCATAAATTTGAACGATATTTCTATATTTTAGTGACCACGCTATCTACACATGAACGACCATTGTGAAAATATACATAATGATTGCCTATAAGGAGTAGGTTTCCCATATCATAACAAAATAACATTATATCCCCTACTTTTCGTGAACAGTATATAATATAGAGTCCTGTGCAGCAAAAGACGCGAGTTTTTGCTCTCTTCCAATTAAACTTGGTACATATCATTCTAATGGTTCATTCTAATGAAGAATTAATGCGCATGACATATTTTCATGAGGGCTGAGATATGTTTCAGGGTAACTTGCTTAATTTAATAGTATATACATGTACCACAACTTTGGGGTTTTCAGCTTTTTGGCAGTAAACTTTATACACATCGTTTTATAAATGTCTGAAGTATTGTACTGTGTTTTGGCACATATTGTCTATCAATTTGTCAGTCTGTAAACTGTATTACCTTTATGGTTATTTCCTCCTTTAGTATTATCTGAAAAAATTTCTCTACAGCTGATTGGATTTAAAACTGATTAGACGTTATTATGAAGGTGAAAATATTGTGATAGCTTCCTTCATGCATATATTGCCCAACCTGACACTGGTCTTGTTTCAATCACAACAAGAACTGATCTGCACCTGAACTATTCTTTACAGTGGAACACAATGAAAAAGAAACATTTTTTTTTATATTATAGTTAACTACCGGTACTATCATAGAGATGCACAATATAAACATTTGGCAATAATATTTTATTGGAGACAACTCGAACAACAAAGGCTTTAACTGTGGAATGGTCAGTGTTACCACGAATAAAGATATAAATATTACAAAATTCCATACACAGTAAAATACTTCTTTTTGTTAGTGTGAAACGAAAAAATAACTGGGCATATCTATTGATACTTTAGGTGTTTCTTTTTAATTCCAGGAGACTGTTTCATTCATGTCATTAATTTCAAAGTTACTAAGCTTTTCAGACAGATGTTTTGTACGCTTATGATTTTCTTGCACTTTGAATCATTTTTGTTAATAAATCAGATACATCAGAACAAGCCTTTGACATGTAGGAAGATTTGCACTGACAAACTTTATGACAGACAGACGAAAAGACGGACTGACAGACGGAGAGACATACAGACAGGTGGACTGACAGACTGACAGAAAGAAAGACAAGTATGTGCAAAATCAATAAGCATAATACCCACTCTTAATAAATTGGAAAGACAAATTAACTTAATTTATGTTTTATATGAAATAAAATAATGCTAATAAAACCTTATGGTGTACATGAAACATATTTTCATGTTTTTACGTACTTTGCAAAAACATTTCGCAAGCTCGTTTGTCATGATCTTTGGTTATTTAGTCCATCACATATTACGCCGGGACAAAGCTCACACACGACAAAAAAATCACACAACAGGAATATCCGCTTTTGATTTTAAACTTAACACTATGTGTTAAAAATTTACAGTCAGCCAAAACACCAGCTGCAGAGATAATTTTTTAGTCTTGTTATGATGCAAATTATGACCATCTATTTTATAACCCTGTTCTTAAATAAAACAATGTCAACTTTTATTAGAGGAAACTGTAACTCCTTATTGCACACAAAATGAAATATTTTACTTGCAGATTGCTTCTTTTCTTCTATTATTCTTGTTGTCATAGTATGGAAACCCTAGCAAAAACAACAAGAGATCTTCATAACACGTTGATTTAAACTAAAATTCTGTAATGTGATCCTTTGAAAAAAAATCTTTTTGTCAATAATTTACACATAAATCTGTTCAACACAAGAATAGTGTACGCATTTGTTTTTCGAAGGGGCTAAATGATTATATTAGCTTCTTTTATTTAAGTTCTGATAGAAACACTTTGGCTTAATTTATATATGAATATATTTGTTTTATTTAAAAGGTCCACAATTTTCTAAACACGCAGGTGATTGATACTAACTCTGTTAGGGAGGACCATTAGTTAATGTCGACGTATATAGAAACTCTAATATAGAGTACTGTGGTTTAACCGCCAATACCTGTGTTTCACGGTAAACCTAGAATATCAAAATAATGATAATCATGAAATAAACAAGAGAGCCATGATGACCTGATTACTCTTTAACCTGATGACCATTATATAAATAAAAACAAGGTAATCTATGTATTGACTCCGTGACTTAGTTTTTCACAGAGATGGCCCATAATAAAACTTGACCTCAAGGCAAACATTTTGACAAGTTTCATGACATTTGGAAAGAAAATGTGGCCTTAAGAGTGTTCACAAATTAAAGTAATTCTTTGTTTTGACCCTGTGACCTACTTTTCGAGAATCGTTAAAATCAAACAAGTTCTATATATTATCAAGGCAAACATTTTGACAAATGTTCATAACATTTGAAAGAAAATGTGGCCAGCAAACGGCATGCATTTGACACCAGAAACTCCATCTTGTTTAGCAACGATTCAAGCAAGATTTTCTGTCCAAAGCATCTTGACAACAAGCAGTTTACCAAAAAGGTATTGTACCGTAACAACCCAGTGGCTGTTACGACATCTTCAAATAAAGTTCTAATCATTACAGGTTATCTAGTTTTGAAGCGAACTATGCTTGAGTAATTGTGCAGAAGTACCGTACTTCTAGTCCCATCATAATGAACAGTTCTAAACGGCCTTACTTAAATATCTAAAAACTCAAGCATTATGAAAGTCTTATTTCAGTGTTTGTATAAGGTCTGCAACAAAAACTTTGCATTTGAATTCTTACGCATTGAGATTCTTCTCACGTATTGAGATTCTTCAGACGCATTGTGATTCTTCTCACGCATTGAGATTCTTCCCACGTATTAATCATACCTCGAAATAAATCTCAAAGACTCTTGCTGAACACTCACCTATTGTGCAATGTCTGTTTATGGTTTTTAAACCACAAAATATTTTTTTTAAATTAGTGTCAGCCCTCCCCTCCCTTAACATAGAAAGACACTCCTTTCCTGACTCACAAAAGTTTTTGAAAATGGTTGAACTTTTGAATATTGATATTAACTAATGCAAAACTTTACAAATGGTTAATTCTGTAATTCTTTTTGTTGCAAGGCGTTTTACATTAGTTCGTGTACTTTATTAAATTGGTGAAATGGTATCTATTTGATTTCAACTTTTGATTTGAATTCCTTAATGTTTTGAGGATTATAATGTGCTATTAAAATCAAATACTTGTTAGCTATGTCCCAAACAATGAAACAGTACAACAAGCATGAAGAACCGCGGCTGGAAATAAGATACACAACTTAATCCGATGAAACCTAAAGTGTAAACAAAAAAAAGTACGCACTCTCAACACAGGTGTAGGAACTTTTTGTAAGATCTACGGGTGCCCCCTCTGCCTGAAAATAAAGAAAATCAGATCAGGTATATTCAGAGAAAAAAATGATCTAAAGATGAGGTGATTTTAACTATTGGTATCACATCAAAACGGTTAAAAGATGATATTCCTAAAACAACAATTTAATTTTAACAGTAACAGTTTGGCTTAAGTAAAGTTAGTATTTAACAAGTCTAGTATTCCGGCTTAGATTACCAGTGCTGTATTCCGGCTTAGATTACCAGTGCTGTATTCCGGCTTAGATTACCAGTGCTATACACGCTTATCGCTAAACTTCTTAGTCGAGTGCATACGCAAAAAAAATAATAGATTTTAAGCTTCTATAAGTTTCAACATGCTTTAACATGACAGTTTTAAGTGCCTACCTCTATAAGAAGTTTTCTTTGAACAATATCTTCAACTCCTTGATCAAGGTCACCAAGTACGCCCTTTTTACATAACCCATCTTTTTTTGTGGAAGCAGCCTTGAAACAAAAGAAATACCACCAATAAATATTCATTTCTAGAGATTATTTAAGAAAGAAACATGTCTTTTAGATTTCTGTTGATACTTTGACATTAACACATCAATAATATAAATAACTGGAATTAAACTATTCAGTCAGCAGAGCTTTATTATGAGTTAAAGCCATAATTTGTTTTAAATTCAATCTAGATACAGACTGTAACACGGGAGAAACGGTCCCAGATTTATAAAATCTTTTCGTATATCAGTAAAGTCATTCATATCATTGGCGGTAAAAACACCGAGATGGCATACCCCATGTACTCACTGGCATTGAAAGAAAAAAAAACGTGTTTTGGCAGGTAAAAAATAGAACAGCGCTCTTCATGAATAAGTGGAGAAGCTGCAATTCTTCACGGATAAATCTATAACAACTATTGTTAGACAAACTCTCAAGTATGGTATGAGAAATGCCGCGGGTACAGGCCTAGAAACTATTGTAAGTTAAATCGACTTTGTACAGTTTATAACATGCTGCAACTAGTTTTTAAAATAAATAAAGTTATATTAAAGGTAAAATAAGGCCTGTTTTTCAAACTGACTGGCATTCTGCTGTGACTAAACGGGTCAGGCAGAAATAAACTTATATATCACAAGCAGTTAAAACAGGATTGTTGTAAAACTGTATTGCCTCGAATGCAGCATTCAGCGTTTTCTTAATTCAGAGCTGGGATTGCAGCCATTTGTATAAAAATTGGTCAGTACGGGTGTTTGAACTATCACACTGATCACTGTATGATGAAATAAGAGCTAGTATGTTTGAGCTAGAATGATTCAGACAAGTTAATTTCCTTTAAAAATCCTTTTTGAAATGAATGAATGCTGTTTCAAATATACAACGTCGGCATCTGTTAGCTTGTAAAAGATAATTAGACCTTCCATCTTGAAGTATGCATTTGTATACCTTGGTTAGTGTGTGGAATGCTATCTAAGTGTGTTTTTGCTGTTTGATTTTCTTTATGGTCTCTTGTAACACTCACAATGATGGCCATTAATATATTTCATCTGATTTCAATGATACCAATGTATGTAAGTATATATACATATACAAAATGTATATGTAAATGGTGGGACTGAAAAAAGAAATGTTAAATTTGAACAAATGATAAATAAAAAAATCCAAATTACGTCGCATGAAAATCTTACTTGTCAAACATTTTTACTTAAATAAGACTTTAAATGTATAAACAAGAGCACCAGGCTCATTTTATAGTTATTGAATCAGACATTAATTGGAACCAAGTGCACAAATGGTTTCAGTTTTAAACTAGTATACCCCTCGTATCGTATCTTGAAGTAAAATTGTGAGGTGCGGAGATCAGTGCGTCAGACTCGGAGGTAGCTGTTTGAATCCAAGGAGGGTTGAGATTTTCAGGTAACTTTCCGCGGTCCACAATTTCGACACGAGTAATGTATAAATCTAGGAAACAGTCATCGGGTGGTATTTGAACAGCTCTTAATTGCAACATTTTGTTTCTCAAGCAGTGTGAGGTAAAACAATACAATTTAAGCACACTTCAAGAAAACTCTAAATAGAAAAATATCTATATCGTAATGGCAAATACACACTTGCATATAGCATTGCTAATACAATAATTTTTTGAGAGATTCCGGATGTAGTTCAACACGAAACCGGACATGCCAAACAAAAACGAAACATAAGTAAGTCAAATGGATAAACGGTATGCAAACCTGAATCTTTTACAAGCTATACAACAATATCCATTTTTCAATGTACTCTAGCAGTTTGGATCAAAAGAGCAATAATTTTGATTGAATAGATATCTAATGTATATATCATTTTACTTTATTTAAAAATGGTTAATATCTCTTTTTTAAGGTAACAGGTTGGTTAATAGGATTGGAACGAAATATTATGTCTTATTAAGTTCCTCTCCTAAACATAACATTATACTTCTTACTTTGACTTCTAGATCTATTTCGCCTATGACAGTTGGAGTGATATAAAATTTTGTTGATTCACTTTCTCCACCGCAGAGGCAAAAATGTCGGGATCTAATGCTGTTCTCCGAGAATGTAAAACCATCCATCTGCTTTAGGCTTACTCTGAGCTTTATTACAGAAACGAAAAAAAAAACGTTTATATATTCAAATGTTAACTAGTGCATACAAACAGAAACGTTCACATTGGAAGTAACAAGAAGGCTAATTTGACTCAGTTTAAAAGTCATCCCAGAGAGAAAAAAACAGTTATTACGTTAACAGTGTGAACTCTAGAGTGGTCAAGGTTACCTTTTCATTTCGGCTGGTGACCTAGTTTTGAACCTATATGACCAAGATTTGAGCTTGTCTAAGAGACCAGCAAGCTAAATGTGACCTCTAGAGTGTTTATAAGCAAAATAACCCTGTTTCGAAATCGCTCGTGAGAGCATAACAAAAAAACACACATTATGAACAATAAGAAGATTAAAAGGTTAAAATATCGTCTCTCAAATGTTAACCAGCTTTGTCTTTGATATACGCCTGTGACCTTGCTTATAAACTCCTTAGAGAAATTAAGAAATATTTCTGACAGAGTTTAATAGTAATTAAGTCATGATCTGATCTGCGCTGTTGACATGGTGTTCGTGCCAGTGTGACCAATTTTCGAAATTCTATGAGATATCATCTGGAAAACACTTCCGTGTAAGGGTACGGATGATTAAATTGATAAATATTAAGACAAAAACAGACTATTTTTTACGAATATCTTAAACATGACCACAATGGTTTCCGCTGGTTTCACCTAGAGGGATTTTTTTTATTAAATGTGACCTAGTTTATAGGTTTATGAGATCTCATCAGGAGAATGATTCTGATGTGGTTTCAAGAAGTTTAGGCCAACATTGTTACTTCTATTGTTTTCACAGAGTTTTTCACAGATCTGAGCCGGTGACTTACTTTTTAGGCCGATGAAACGCAGGATCGAACTCTCCGAGTCAACATAAGGACAATATTTTGCAACTTACTACAGATACTGAGGAATTTTTACGAATAGTGGGTAGAAAATGTAGCCGCAAAATTGTTTACAATTTTTTTTAGATTCGGGCGGGTAACTTTCTTGAATCCATATGTCAATGTTTTGAACTCATCTGAATCAGTTTATAAACATTTAAAGGAAATATTAGGAAGGCTGCATAAAATGTGGCCACTAGAGTGTTCATAAGCTAAAATGCCAAGATAATGGCCACTAGAGTGTTCATAAGCTAAAATGCCAAGATAATGGCCACTAGAGTGTTCATAAGCTAAAATGCCAAGATAATGGCCACTAGAGTGTTCATAAGCTAAGATATTGACGACTAACGAGAGTCGACAGACTGTGGACGATCACACAAAAAAGAAAGCAAATAAAAACACTTCTTCAAGATAGAAATTAAACTTATTTACAGATCTTTATTATCAAAAAGACTAAATTGATGCAATATGTTTAACTTACAGTTACGCACTCAGACAGATAGTTAAAGACAGTTGCAAGGACTGGTAGAACTTCGCCTCTAATTGCTGAATACGGGAGAGTCAGTGACACAAAGAATGGTTTGAAAGCTGTAACTCCTGTAATGTCTGTTACACCCACTCCGTCACTTTCATGTGTACAAACTGTGTTACCGACCCATTCAGTTATAGTGTCTGGGACTTTTGTTTCAAAAGATAAAGAGCCATCTTCTCTAGAAAGTGTTTGAAAAAATGTTACAAAAATAAAACTGAAATTGAAAGCATTTATACAAACGCTAGATAACGTCAGCATTTTATTTTCAACGATTCTTTATAGCACTCACAATACGAACCTCGATTGCTCTTTACTGATGCCAGTTATAATACATCAAACTTTATAGAAGCATTTAAGTTTTAGGAAAGTTTGAATAACATGTCCTACAGCATACATTTTGTGGATCCTCGATGTTTTCTGGCAAAGTCTGATTTATTTGTCATGAAATAGTTTCTTATTTCACCCATCCGTATATTATGAATAAAACACTGTGATATTGAATGTCTAGATTTTTTGGAACTAAGGAAAAAATATCAGAATATATCTTTTGAGGCACCCAAGTTATTATATATTTTTCCAGTTCTTTACAAGCGAAAACAATAAAGATGTTTGAAACCTCGCAACATATGTACATTTGAGTATTTAAAGCTTTTGAAAAAAGAAAACCTCAAAACACATAAAACTAAATTATATTTTGTCAGCATCATAAACTGATATCATATGTAATTAGAAAATATTTATATCTATCTTGTATATTGTCTCTCTCAAAATGTTAAAATTGTTAAAATGCTCAAGTATTATTATGCCTCTTTACTGAAAGAATTTTCAATATTCGCCATCTTGCCATGTATTTATAATTGCTCACATGTTTTATTGGTGTAATGCTGATGGATCTTGTTTGATTTATTGCATAACAAAGCTTCTTCTTCTTCTTTTATATTATCACTCATGCATTTTTATAAAACCTCAACCGAAATTCCATGTCAACAATAGTGCTTTATTCCCAACCCCTACTGATGTTTTATATATAATAAAATCCCCAAAGTGGTTTTGGAGATGAAGCTTGGACAAGATTTTAATATAGAAGTTATAGTAAAAAAGACCAAGGGCTCATAACACTGCCAAAATAATCCGACCAGAAACTCCTGACGATATGCACAGCTAGGTTTGGTGACAAACATTCCTGTGTAGTTTCAATAAAATCCTCCAGTGCTTTTGGTGATGAAGCGTGGACAAGATCTAAATATAGAAGTTATAGTAAAAATGACTAAGGGCTCATAACACTGCCAAAAATAATCCGAGCAAAAACTCCTGACGATATGCACAACAAGGCATGGTGACAAACATTTCTGTGAAGTTTCAATGAAATCCTCCAAGCGGTTTTGGAGAAGAAGTGTGGACAAGACTTAAATATAGAATTTAGAGTAAAAAGAATGACTAAGTGCCCATAACTCTGCCAAAAATAAATCGACCGGAATCTCCTGACGATATGCACAACTAGGCTTGGTGACAAACACTCCTTTTAAGTTTCAATGAAATCCATCAGGCGGTTTTTGAGAAGAAGCGAGGACAAGACGGACGGACGGACGGACAGTGCGATTACTATATGCATCCCTTCGGGGACATAAAAATGTGAAATAAAAGGCTAGAGTTTTGCCAGCTGTCAGTTTGTTTATTTTCTAGAACAAAATCATGTGAAACATTGACCTACCCTAAATATACAATATCCCATAACCAGGTCTCTGGAAAATATGACCGTATAGATTTGGCTTGATCAGGTTCGTCATTTTTGTTAGCCTCGCTTCTTGGTACTGTGTCATCATCAGTCTCATCTTCACTGTCAGTGGTTGAAGCAGCAGCTGATGAAGCATACACACTATTTGAATATGAGGGATGTGATGATGACCCGCCATCTGTATAAATAAATTAATGTTAATGTAGCTAAACATTCAGTTTTTTAAATTTTTTTTAGCTAAAGCGATATAAGAACGAAAATAAGAATCATAACTTTAAATGTAAAAGAAACGTTTCAGAAGAGGAAGAAAACTGTAAGATGTTTTCATATAAACAGTATTTTCTTCGTGCATATTTGTGATTGTGTGCATTCACATGTGAGTGTTTTGGGTGTTTTTCATTTCAGCAATAACAGAAAGTTAAAAGTATTACACGTTTTTCGAAAGTTAATCTAAACTAGAAAAAGTCAATTACCTTTGCCTTAACAAAACAGTTAATGTTTTCAATAATTATGTACTCTGCCGTTTATTTTAGGCTAATATTTACTTAATGTCGAGCACTTTTTTTCAAATAAAGACCATAACTTTGTGAAAACTGAATTGATCAACTTAAAAAAAGGAAGGTAGGAATTTCAATGTTATTTAAATGATTCTGACTATATTGCAATTTCTTCAATTTTTACATAGTGCAGTCATTTGAAATCATATTTGCGTTTTTTTCTGTTCTGTGCTAATTGACATTTAATACATAAAACATATCTTTTCTCATCATCATTATTTTAAAGACCAATTACGTCCCCTAAATGCTATTGTTTCTATTTCTCAAAAACTTTTATTTTTGATGTTCTTTTTCCGAAACCGTATCATTGGCCATATAGCTGAACCATCGACTGTTTCTTTTGTGTGTTTTGGTCACTATTAAAGTTATGGTAATTTAGTATTTTGTATGGAAGACAAAATACTACTCTGTTCACATTTTGCTTGTTTCATGACAAATCATTTGACATTCAAAGCTATTTTCTTCATATGATAAGCATCTAATAACTTCTAGATCCATTATTAACACATTATAAAACACAAGTTTGTACTTTCTTCAGAGGAAAAATAGTATTCATGTTAATGTCCATTAAATGGCTGTATCAGTGCTCCGTTAATCAAGAAATATAATCAGCCCCGATGGGGACAAACAGGGGATATTTTAGAAATACGTTTAAATTGTTGAAATTCATAATTTGACTTTTTTAATGTTCGCATTGTCTATAGCCGAGCTCGACAAGGTTGTTTAAACGGAGTACGCACACTATTGCTATGGGTTTTCAAATTTTATATTTGTTGTCCTGATGTTCCAAGAAGAACTGGTAAATAGAAAATGCAGAAAACTTTAAAAAAGCTATCCCTAACCAAAGATATGTAATACTCATGTTTTTTATTTTCCAGCATCTCCTACACCGAATTTTAAACAAGAAGTATTTGGTTTAGTATTGGCTTTGCAAATAATCTCAAAAGAGCACAGCATAAAACTACTATTTAACGTATCACTCCCCTTTTAAAGATGAATATACCTTACAAACTGGACTTCAAAGATTTAATGTACTGTATTTGGTACGATTGGGCTCTACTTGCTGGATCCGTTAACCATCACAGAACAGTATCAACGTCACTAAATTTTACATGTTAAATGTAACACTCACAGGAATATCTATTTTCATGACATGGTCTGGTCTGCAAGTTAAGGTCAGTCTCCACCCACAGATGTACATCCTGTGACAACACAAGAGAAGTATAATAAAATGATACAATTCACAGGATATAATAATCACCAAATGTCAAAAACTTTAAATTTCCTTCCAGCAGTTCAAACGTTACAGAGCCGGTCATGTGCACAACAACTCATTATAGTTAACTTTTCTGCCGAATTATCTCCGTTCCTTCTGTCCAAGAGATACGGAGCTTACACAAAATATTCATACTATGTCAGTAAGATATGCAGCCTTTAAATGTTAAATTGACCGCGATCCGAGGCAGCCAAGCCATGCACAATGAGCATCATATCAGTATGGTAAACATTTCTGGCACCTAGTATCAAATTAGAGCTGACATAAAATATTCACACATCATATCAGTATGGTAAACATTTCTGGCACCTAGTATCAAATTAAAGCTGACATAAAATATTCTCACATCATATCAGTATGGTAAACATTTCTGGCACCTAGTATCAAATAAGAGCTGACATAAAATATTCACACATTATATCAGTATGGTAAACATTTCTGGCAAATAGTATCAAATTAGAGCTGACATAAAATATTCACACATCATATCAGTATGGTAAACATTTCTGGCACCTAGTATCAAATTAGAGCTGACATAAAATATTCTCACATCATATCAGTATGGTAAACATTTCTGGCACCTAGTATCAAATTATAGCTGACATAAAACATTCACACATCATATCAGTATGGTAAACATTTCTGGCACCTAGTATCAAATTAGAGCTGACATAAAATATTCACACATCATATCAATATGGTAAACATTTCTGGCACCTAGTATCAAATTAGAGCTGACATAAAATATTCACACATCATATCAGTATGGTAAACATTTCTGGCACCTAGTATCAAATTAGAGCTGACATAAAATATTCACACATTATATCAGTATGGTAAACATTTCTGGCACCTAGTATCAAATTAGAGCTGACATAAAATATTCACACATCATATCAGTATGGTAAACATTTCTGGCACCTAGTATCAAATAAGAGCTGACATAAAATATTCACACATTATATCAGTATGGTAAACATTTCTGGCAAATAGTATCAAATTAGAGCTGACATAAAATATTCACACATCATATCAGTATGGTAAACATTTCTGGCACCTAGTATCAAATTAGAGCTGACATAAAATATTCTCACATCATATCAGTATGGTAAACATTTCTGGCACCTAGTATCAAATTATAGCTGACATAAAACATTCACACATCATATCAGTATGGTAAACATTTCTGGCACGTAGTATCAAATTAGAGCTGACATAAAATATTCACACATCATATCAATATTGTAAACATTTCTGGCACCTAGTATCAAATTAGAGCTGACATAAAATATTCACACATTATATCAGTATGGTAAACATTTCTGGCACCTAGTATCAAATTAGAGCTGACATAAAATATTCTCACATCATATCAGTATGGTAAACATTTCTGGCACCTAGTATCAAATTAGAGCTGACATAAAACATTCACACATCATATCAGTATGGTAAACATTTCTGGCACCTAGTATCAAATTAGAGCTGACATAAAACATTCACACATCATATCAGTATAGTAAACATTTCTGGCAAATAGTATCAAATTAGAGCTGACATAAAATATTCACACATTAAATCAGTATAACACCAGGCCTTTCAATATGACCTTGATCCAAGCTGACCGAAACCTGTGCTCTGCACGTAAAACATTTCTGTCATATAATTTCAATCGAGTCGGTTCAAGACAAATAGCCCGAACAAGAAATTGCTAAAGGACGGACGGATAGAAAATAGGAGCAAAACATAAAACGAATAAAAAACATTCAAGATACACAAAGCAAGCTAGCTTCAAAAGAATATTTTCAGTTTTGTCACACAAAAAACCCAGTCACACAGCGACCCACAAGTTAACTGACAGACACAAAGAGACGTATAGAAAGACTAGATGCACTGACATCAATTGAAGTGACCCATAACTAAGTACAAAAAGTCAAGCCGGGTAAAAAATCAACTAGCAAATTCATAGTTTCCTTATAACTAAACTTACCCTGAATGCTTTCACAGCATCAATACCTTCAGCAGTGTACCAGACGCCATAATGGGGTCTATCGTCATCTAAAAGAGGAATAATACAAAACAAAAACACAAAACACATTACACAAAATTAGATATTCAAATTCCGTTAGATTTATAAGGCTCTGTACGCATTATTTTTAAGATGTAACATCATTTTCAGATGTCCACAATACACGATATATATCACAACTGTAAGTTAACAATGACTAAGCACTGTACGGGTACGTTTGTTTGCATTCTGATATTCGTCAGAAAAAGGAAAACAATTTCGTCTATTTCTTTAAAAAAAATGATTCATACCATTTGTTTGCATTTTTTCCTCGCAGTAATTTCTGTCCTCCCAGTAGTAGCTGATGTAACGGTATGGTCGAGTGATTTTATTGATAAAATCGAAAACCTGTAATCGAGTAAACACTATTTGGATTTCTGCAATGTAACCTTAGGTTAATACCAGTAAATGCAATACTCCAACTCAGAAATAAAATCAGGATTTTTTTGTAAATAAATGATAATCGTAAGTATATCGATATATTGAATTAAGTTCCTAACCACTTTAGGTTATTATTTAGATTGTTTACCCTAGCCCTTGTGGTCTATCTATCATGTTCATATCTACATTTTGAATTTAGTCCCTTACCACTTAAGGTTAGTATTAAGACTGTTTACCCTAGGCATTGTGGTCTATATATCATGTTCATATCTACATTTTGAATTTAGTCCCTTACCACTTTAGTGTTGTATTTAGACTGTTTACCCTAGGCATTGTGGTCTATCTATCATGTTCATATCTACATTTTGAATTTAGTCCCTTACCACTTTAGGGTTGTATTTAGATTGTTTACCCTAGGCATTGTGGTCTATATATCATGTTCATATCTACATTTTGAATTTAGTCCCTTACCACTTTAGGGTTGTATTTAGACTGTTTACCCTAGGCATTGTGGTCTATCTATCATGTTCATATCTACATTTTGAATTTAGTTCCTTACCACTTTAGGGTTGTATTTAAACTGTTTACCTCAGGCATTGTGGTCTATCTATCATGTTCATATCTACATTTTGAATTTAGTTCCTTACCACTTTAGGGTTGTATTTAGACTGTTTACCCTAGCCCTTGTGGTCTATCTATCATGTTCTTATCTACATTTTGAATTTAGTTCCTTACCACTTTAGGGTTGTATTTAGACTGTTTACCCTAGGCATTGTGGTCTATCTATCATGTTCATATCTACATTTTGAATTTAGTTCCTTACCACTTTAGGGTTGTATTTAGACTGTTTACCCTAGCCCTTGTGGTCTATCTATCATGTTCATATCTACATTTTGAATTTAGTCCCTTACCACTTTAGGGTTGTATTTAGACTGTTTACCCTAGGCATTGTGGTCTATCTATCATGTTCATATCTACATTTTGAATTTAGTCCCTTACCACTTAAGGTTAGTATTAAGACTGTTTACCCTAGGCATTGTGGTCTATATATCATGTTCTTATCTACATTTTGAATTTAGTCCCTTACCACTTAAGGTTAGTATTAAGACTGTTTACCCTAGGCATTGTGGTCTATCTATCATGTTCATATCTACATTTTGAATTAAGTCCCTTACCACTTACGGTTAGTATTAAGACTGTTTACCCTAGGCATTGTGGTCTATCTATCATGTTCATATCTACATTTTGGATTTAGTCCCTTACCACTTAAGGTAAGTATTAAGACTGTTTACCCTAGGCATTGTGGTCTATATATCATGTTCATATCTACATTTTGAATTTAGTCCTTGACCACTTAAGGTTAGTATTAAGACTGTTTACCCTAGGCATTGTGGTCTATATATCATGTTCATATCTACATTTTGAATTTAGTCCTTGACCACTTAAGGTTAGTATTAAGACTGTTTACCCTAGGCATTGTGGTCTATATATCATGTTCATATCTACATTTTGAATTTAGTCCCTTACCACTTAAGGTTAGTATTAAGACTGTTTACCCTAGGCATTGTGGTCTATATATCATGTTCATATCTACATTTTGAATTTAGTCCCTAACCACTTAAGGTTAGTATTAAGACTGTTTACCCTAGGCATTGTGGTCTATATATCATGTTCATATCTACATTTTGAATTTAGTCCCTTACCACTTAAGGTTAGTATTAAGACTGTTTACCCTAGGCATTGTGGTCTATATATCATGTTCATATCTACATTTTGAATTTAGTCCCTTACCACTTTAGGGTTGTATTAAGACTGTTTACCCTAGGCATTGTGGTCTATATATCATGTTCATATCTACATTTTGAATTTAGTCCCTTACCACTTAAGGTTAGTATTAAGACTGTTTACCCTAGGCATTGTGGTCTATATATCATGTTCATATCTACATTTTGAATTTAGTCCCTTAACACTTAAGGTAAGTATTAAGACTGTTTACCCTAGGCATTGTGGTGTATATATCATGTTCATATCTACATTTTAGATTTAGTGTTAACCACTTAAGGTAAGTATTTAGACTGTTTACCGTAGCCCCTTGTGGGCTATCTAGCATGTTCATATATATATAAATTTGCGAATTTGCCGTTTTGTTGAAAAACTACAGAGTTTAGAACAATTCTGTTGTATGTCACTGAAGCACCTATATAAGGGCATATCAAGTTGACATTTCTTTTAGGACAAAACCTCTTAGTATTTGCGAAAAATTTGCTAAAATCAACAAAATGATCGGAGTGTTTTCTTTAGTATTTTTTTTTTTTTTTTTTTTTTTTGGGGGGGGGGGGGTTGTTGCTATTGCTGAGTGGTCTAAGGTGTATGCTTTGCTAGGCGGTTGGTGCCGTTCGGTGCGGGATCGAATCCCACTAGGAACTTGATTATTTATTTCCCAAAACTTGTGATGACAAGTTGTATTTATATTACCTATATCACACACCATGTCAAACAAAAGCCAATAAAAAGGATTAAAAGCAGCATGTTTGGAGTAACAATATCGAGAATTGTTGTTATTTAAAGCCCGTGCTTACATGGTTTCCCAAAAATAAAATCTTTTGTACTGTTACGATGGATATAATGTGTATTTGTTTTTATATTACAGCAGTTTGATAACTAACAGTTTTATAATTAATAACGTCGATTTTAAAATCATATTAATTTGTTTGTCGGTAATTATACCTTTTTGGGAATTAACTACTTCAACTTAATAAGCATAAAACAGATTAACTAGAGTCACACTATCTTAGCATAAACTAGAATCTAGTTATATTGAAGGTTAAATTCTAATGTCGCTGTCAGCAGTCATACCTGTTTTGGAGTTAGCTGATTGCTGCCACCAAGGAGGTTCACACTTTTATCCACCATGCCAACAAAACAAGTAGAGCTAGGACTGGCTTCAAGATTCAAGTTAACGTTGGCACCGGGTCTCACAGTTGTCTCGTCAAATGACATTTTCACCTGAAGTCAGTAAAAATAATCATAATTGTTTATCTATCTCCATCCTCTGGTTCAAAATGAAATTCAATATCATTTATAAAACCTCAGCTGGATTCGGTATAACAGGTTCATATGTGTGCATCTTGTAAGCATTTATACTAAACTGCATTATGTTCACCAGAAAACTTAAGTAATTAAGTTATCGAATTTATCCCGAAGCAGTTTATTTCATTGGTTGATTCAGTACATAGATACTTTTAAATGACCTAGAATTTAAAAAAAACCTAGCAGACATAAAAGCTGTTGTATTCAGCGTTATGAAAATAATTAGCTATGATGTGTAACCATGAAAACACATAAATTTTCCCCTTTGTGCTGCTATATAATGATATGTTGTTCTAACAAACAGAAACGCGATTTATATTATCTTATACATGTTTTATTAGTAAACAGGAGATAAAATCATACCTGACACGCTTATTACCTTGTTTTTAAAACAGTTCTTGATTGTAAATTCCAGAGATGTTGCTACAACTTCTTTATCTTTCCTGATATAAAATACAAGTACATTCGCTTTTGAACCCATATCATAGCTTACTGGAATTTTCAGTTGAAAATATCCGATAAAACTGGCGTTCTCATCTGAAACAATAAACATATGTATTCTATTTAATTAAAAGGCTTAAACTTTATCAAATAAAATTTCTAGAAAATTAAATACTTTTTTGAAATATAATACTACATTTATTCATCAGGTATAATGTTATGCAAATCTATTTATTTACTGCCACCATTTATCGGGACAGCAAACAAAATTCAGTTTTGTTAGTATGGTATTACATGGGAACCCACCATATTTTTCTATTTTATGTTCTGTTATTTAGTTATTCATGTTTTTTTTATGTTTCATCAATCTTAATTTCATGTTATTTATTTGTTTCTGTTTTAAGAAAAAAGTATAAACAACAATCAAAACAAACTGTTGGTAGCCGTATGATCAACTGGCTCACTACTTTCAAAATCTTTAAGAAAAAAAACGGATATCCGGTAGGTATGTTAAACAAACCATCTATGCATATTTCAAATTGTTTGTTGTCAAGGAATCAAAATTTAATCATCTGATTTCGATTTACTGTCTACTAAGTCTCGGTCACATATATCAACAATAAAGTTGAAGGCAGAAAAATTCTTATTTAACGTCTTCACATATTTCACTTTATATGTCTGATCTGACGCCATTTGTAATACCAGGAGGTAATTAACAAAGAGTTCAAAATCTGTATGTTGCATCCTGCACATATTGTCAATACATTTTGAGTAAGTGAGATTCTGAAACCATAGGTGAAACAAAATTTTCAATATGCCTCTACAGTGTTATGAAACAAGTGTCACATTTCACATATGCTATATGTGCAATTTCTGAAAATGAAAAATTTTAAAAAAAGTTTTCGTCAAATTATAAACAACAATAAAAAAAATCGCACCTCGACAGTGAATTTACCTTCGATTAGTGTGCCGTTTTCAGGTTCCTGCTCATTAAAGGCAGTCCTTCGAAGTAGTGGAAAAGTACTGTATGCTGATAAAAAAGAGACATATGTCTGCAGTATAATATATAATATAAATGACACGATGTTGCATTTGCCTATTTTCTAAGGTTTATGCAACCATTCCAACACAAAGAAACAAAGTTGAAAGGTTACTAGATACAAACGGTATGGCAATGTCACATTCGACATGACAGTTTGGGCTATCACGCGAGTCTGTTTCATCTGAAAAAGACTTGAGATATTTAGGCAGACTAAATCTATTTTCATATCATCTGCTTTTGCACGCAAAGCAGATGAAATCTTAAACGATTTTGCATTTGTGCATACATTTCAAATGTTCTGGCAGAAGACTGCTTCAGTTTCTCACAATTAATAAAGGAATTATTATGAACATGTTTGCCATAATATCATTTGACAAGAAAATATTCCTGAATTTCTTGTGACTGCACAGTCTTGTTAATCTCTGGAGTAAAAAATATCGATGACAGGTGAACACAATTATATGATTAAACACCTTTCTTTATGTTAAATATATAAACATTAGATGAAAACTACTTTGAGGTGTGAGTCCTTTTATAAGCAGTTTGCTCTCATCCACAACAAATATGTCCAAATTGGAATAGTCTTCATTAGCATGGACATGTTCTGTCTGGGTGTAAACAATGTCGTCGCCGGCTTTCACCTTAATAAATGTAAACAACGTCATAAATAAATATTAAATGCATTATACAAAACTCTTTTGTTTAGATAGATATATAGTAATAAAGAAACTTATCTGAATAAAAATAAGTATAGCGCAATTTTGAAATTAAAACAGAAATATTTCTTTAAATGGAAAGCAAATCTGTCTCAGTAGCCGTTCATTGACTCTACTTCTAAGTCACAGACAGAAATACGGACAAGCAAAACAAGACAGATATAAATGTAGAAATAAAACTATCTATTGTTAAATACTTACAGCTCATGTATGTGAGTATAGAATAAAAAAAGTAAGAGCTTACTATTGTCATGAATGTATACTGTTCCCGCTCTTCCGCTGTGTAGAAAACATCAAGTTTAAGCTCTGTCTCACAATTCGCCGCTTCGTTAACGGTTGGTATAAATATATAACTGTCTGAGGGCGAATACCATTTTTTGAGTGTAACATATACTCTTGGGGTGTATGTTGAAAAATATAGGTTACTTGAAGTATAACGCCAGTCTGTCTTATAAACAACGGCACTAGCCTGGAAAAAAAAGTGCAGACATTTTGAAATATGTTTACTGTTCAAAGAGGATCACGTAGCAACAGATAAGCCTGTTGTCGGAATCCGCGTGGTTATCGCGTCTGACTATGACTCAGGGGTGCGATCTTCGGTATGACCCAACCAGATTCGAACGTAGTTGTTCAAGGAGACGTTAAACCCGTGTTCACTCACTGGACAATATATTGAAAACTCTGCAAGAACTACAACTACAGGAAACGGTTTCTTTTATGTATGATTAAAAGGAGTGAAAAATTGAAAAGTATATTATACCCCAATCAAGGCCTTCGGATAAGGCTTGTAACATAATTATATATCATTTGTTTTGGTAAACTTACTATACTTTCAACAAATCGCAGGTGTTCTCTGTTGTCCACATTTACTTCGTGTCAGATGAAAATAATAAATAACCTCCTTACCTGTAAGTTCAAATATGCTGTTTGACTTTCAATTCCATTTATGACGAAATGAACAATTCCATCCTTGTCTGAAGTGAATTGATTGGACCATCGTTGTGAGTTGTAAGTTGCATATGCTTCTACCTTGATTGTTTCACCTGGTGCACGACTCCCGTCTGGATTTTTGACCACAACCTATAACACAAAACTTCTTTTCTAAAAGCCTGTACCTTTTCTAGATCACACAGATCTCAACGTCAATCTTCAATAACAAAGTAAAGTGTCATTTTAAAGGCGACTGGTGAATAATCACATCACCATTAGCCGGAATAAAGTTGTTATGTTCTCACATTAAACGAATTGTTACTGTCTAGTGCATACCTTCCTATAATTGCATAAATACAACATCTGACGAATTGATTCCCTGGTTCAGTAATTAGAGCGTTGGTCTTCGATGGGTTAAGATCGGAGTTCGAATCCCACTCTGGGTCGTGTATTCTAAGATGCATTGCATCTTTCTGTTACGGACCTTTTTGTTGGTAAGAGAATTTATAACAAAAACAACAACAACAACAAAAAACACGATGGGGTTAGAATAAAAACGACATGAAACAACAACAACACAACATGTAAATAAATGTACATTATTCCCAGATTTACACCATAGCAAAAATCATCTCTAAATGTGTTGTAACACGTAACTACAAAGCAAACTGTTCTGGTAATCTTTCGTGGGTAAAATCAATGAACTTTTCAGTGGAATAACTGCTGAATTATTCCAGACAGTTCTTAACACTACTGTGTAGATTGTGTAATGTTAATGTGTCACTGTTTGTAGAATTTCTAAAGAAAATTACTTGTTTCTAACTCTTTGGAGAAATTCTTCAAATGTTTAGAAGCAGCGTAGCTTTAATTAAACATATGGTAGACACATACAGTAGTTAGTCTTAATGTTAACACTTGTAGTCTGATTATAAGTACATTCATTTTGAAGTCGATACTTCGTGTACATTGGTGCATTGTGGAAAATAAACATTGGCTACATTGAGACAGTATATTTATTAGATCAATACATACTACCTTGTTTAGCTTTTAATCCAGCAATATATAATTTCTCTTTTATTTTGAGGAATTAAATCTCGATCTTGAAAAGGAGTTTATTTATGAGTAATGGAGAAGTGCCTGGTGACTTCTTGGATCTATATTGTGCACACTTTGGTCATGTGTATATCTTTTCATTTACCTTTTATTACTAAACACATTCGTTTACATTCGAAATCAGCTAATGACATAATGTCGTTAATCAATGTTAATTCACGTGACACAAAGTATGGCACACCGATATCGTCCAAACTGTTTTGAAGTAAATTCTTCTCAAATATTTTGTTGCTTTTCTTTTTATCTTTTCCAGTGGCCAATTTAAATTCAGAATAACAGATTAAACATGAAGAGAGTATTTGTAGCTACAAGACAGGGTGTGTTTGTTTACAGAGTGACCAGACACTACTTTTTTTCTACAGTCAACTCTACAGGACAGGCATTTGCGACTGATATCACTCGATGTTCATATCAGATTTGACACAATTTTCCTTGTTGTTAATCATTTTTCGTAGAAGGCTAAGACTGTTATAAGTTTACAAAACTTGGTCTTGATTAAACTATGTCTCTTTGAAAGGAAGTTAAAAAGTTAAAGCCAAAGGGCAGTGACAACAGGTGTACTTTTTCTTTTTTAGAATTTTCGTGATTTCATTCTGGAACAGTCAAGATTCCATTGAACGCGCTAAATCTGCTTCAAATAAATTTTTCGACATCAACTACAATAAACTGGAATCTGTTTTGACTGCTTATGATTTGAATGACCTAAACCAGTGGGTAGGCGGAATCTGGATACTTCACCAAAAATTGTGTGTGACACTTCCTCAGAATACCACTTTAATAAGATCACAAGCAGTAACCATAGTTGCATCTGGAAATGCGCTTCGTAAATGTATGTGTTCCCTGGTCAGCATTGAAATCTTTATTAAATACATATCCAGGTTCTGCAGGTTAATTGTCCAAAACTGGCTGGACCAATGCAGGTGTCTTTGAAAATTATCTACGGAGCGCGATCAGGATACTCACAGCTAGAAGTGGCGATTAACATTTTACACATATGCTTAGGGTTTTACTTGTAATATTCAAGATGACGTAACAAAGTTTTCACGTTAGACTGCACGTGTAATTATGTGTCACTGTCAGCTGATTATTCCAATCCGACTAACGTAGACTTGACCATTACCTTTTGATACGAGGTAGTTTTTTTTCCAGATACACCATTGCAGGGAATCATTTGATACATTCGTACATTTAACAAAGTACTGCACAACAACAAAGACCCGATAAAAATGCATTAACTGGCTTTTGTTCATTTTAAAGTATTTTTTATGATAACGTTTATACACAATATGAAACTTTTTAATACTAGTGATTGTTTTTGAGAAAAAACATGTCTTCCCCCACCCATGTCATTTACAATAAAGAATATAAAATCATCCGACAGGAACTCCTTGATGATATGCTAAACTAGACTTGCTGACAATCATTGCTATGAAGTGTCCCCAAAATCCGACCAACTGTTATGGAGATATGCCCATTTGTAATCAAATCTGGACAACTCAAGGGCCACAATTCTGCTAAAAAACATCCGACTAATATAACCAATTAATATGCGTAACTACACTTGCTAATGATAACTGCTGTGAAGTTTCGTCAAAAATAACAAGCAGTTATGGAGATATGCACAAATGAATATTTATTTGGACTTATCAAGGGCAACACTGAAACACATCAATAATACGCGTAACTACACTTGCTAATAATCATTTCTGCGGACGTTAGTCAAAATTTGGTTATGGCAATATGCCCATATGTGTTCAAATTTGGGACATACAAAAATACAAACAGACAGACGGAAAGTACGAAAATAAAATGTCTCATGGGGTGGGGCGGTATTGGGAGACATAATAAACAGAATTATACGTGACAATAGAACAAGAGCATCAAATCATTATAAAATTTAATGTCTGTCATATTGAAACAAGAACTGTCACTGTAAGATGACCATGCCCCCGAAGTGGTGCTTTGACCTTTGAGCTGAGAACCAGTCATTCAGGGGTCAAGGTAAAACAAATATAGGTCAGTGGGAAGGTCTTGTCCAAAGGGGTGTTGTCTCCAAGTATGAAGTATATCCACTTACTAATGTGGAAGTTATGACCAAATGTTAAAGTTTTTGGACAATTGGATCTTCAAGGTGAAAGTCATTCATAGGTCAAGGTCAAACAAGTATAGGTCAGTGAGAAGGACTTGTCCAAAGGGGTATTGTCTCAAAGTATGTAGTTTATCCACTTACTAATGTGAAAGTTATGATCAATGTTAAAGTTTTCTGACAATTGGATCTTCAAGGTGAAGGCCATTTGGGGGTCAAGGTCAAACAAAAAAAGGTCATAGGAAGGTCTTGTCCAAAGGGGTGTTGTCTCCAAGTATGAAGTATATCCACTCACTAATGTGGAAGTTATGACCAAATGTTAAAGTTTTTGGACAATTGGATCTTCAAGGTGAAGGTCATTCTGGGGTAAAGGTCAAACAAGTATAGGTCAGTTGGAAGGTCTTGTCCAAAGGGGTGTTGTTTCTAAGTATGAAGTATATCCACTTACTAATTTAGAAGTTATTGCCAATGTTAAATTTTTCTGATAATTGGGTGTCCAAGGTGAAGGCCATTCAGGGGTCAGGGTCAAACAAATATAGGTCAGTGGGAAGGTCTTGTCCAAAGGGGTGTTGTGTCCAAGTATGAAGTAAATCCACTTACTAATAAGGAAGTAATGGCCAATGTTAAAGTTTTCGAACGGACTGACGGACGGACGGACGGACTGACGGACCGACAGTTCAAAAACTATATGCCTCCCTTCGGGGCATAAAAATGCTGTGTAGTTGAAAAAGAACAGCTTAATGTATTTTAATAGACAAACAACAACAACTTGTCACGATAAAAATGAAAACATCTGACAAGAATATTATAAACATTTTCTACAAATTATACAAAACACACCAATGACGGTCTAAATTAATTTAGTAGTGATTTATACATAGCGTGTAAATTAATTCCTATCAATCAGGGTGGCCATACCACATGGTTTATGATGTCGTTTAGGCTATCGTGAGCAGCATTATTTTGACTCGATTCGGAGGTATTTTATTTCTTTATCAATTTTAATGGTATTTAGCGCATGCGATGCGGAATATTATGTCCTACACATTGGCCCTGATGATTCTTTTGTCAGACGCACAGAATTTTATAATTCTCGTGAAAACTGTGGCCTTTTCGCGATAGCAAACATATTGTTACGAACACTTTATTTCCCGAATTTTCAGAAAAACTGTACATCTGGCAAAAGAATCATTTGGGCCTGTATGTCCGCTTCGCATGCATTATGCCCCCTATACATTGATGTAGAAATAAAATACTTACAGCAGTTTTCTCCTCTGAATCAAGTAAAAATATGCTTCTCGCGACAACCTAAATGACATCATATACCACGTGGTATGGCCACCTTGATTAATGGCGTTCAATCAATAACTCCCCGATATCACTTACAGCTACATATTTTTGGTGCTTACCCTGCCGTTATATGGAAATGCTGGTTTATAGTTATGTTCTGTATCATCTTCCAGTGTAAGAATGACCGGATAATTTGACAATCTAGGTCCAGATGACTTACCAGACAGCTGTATTCCTTTGAAAACAAAAGCAGTAGAGTAAGTTTTTTTGTGCATGAACAAATAATACCCTCTAATGACCCTAAAATGTTTTGGCTGAAAGGTGACCTTGAAAAGCATGCTTCGTGCAGCCATTTCCATTTAACTCTTTAAAGTCACAATATCACAGTTACAAATTTTTCTTATTTTACCAAGAAAAATGTCTTCCTGGCGGAAATTGTCGTTATTTGTACCAAAAACATTTCTCCTTTTGCTTAGATCAATGAACGTATTAGAAACATGGTACAATGGTTTTCAATGAAATTGCAAAAAAGAAAATACATAGGAAAGGCTTTTTCATAAACAAATGTCTTGAATACAAAAGGAAAAACACGCCAACATTGTTTTAAAGTGAATAGAACATTGTTCGGTCGTTATCCTATTAGTACACTTATTTTTCTACATCAGGTAAAGTCAATTTTACTGTCCGTTGTAATCAACTGTGTAGACAACAGTGATTTTGAGTAAATAAAATAGTAGTGTCAGAACATAACTTTCGGTATCTATAATAAAAGTCAAACATTTCTCTTGAAACTTCCGGTCACGTCCGACCTACTTACTGCAAAATTATCTTATACCTGTCTGTTCCTCTGTGACGTTTGCTTCTATCTCGAGAGATCCATAAGAAGAATAATTTCTGTAACCTAGCAGGATGTCTTCAGCAGGTATTGAAAAGTTATAGCACCCATCAATCTGAGTATTAATAAAATGATTTTGTTATTCGAATACAATGATCAGAGACCAATTTTATCTTCATTCTGTGACTATATGATCATTGAAGTTTTTGAATCGACACCTTTTCTCTCTTTATAGTTTTTACGACAAAGAATTGTTCATTTTGTAGAGATGGAAGGGTACCGACATTAAGAAATATGGATTTTTGTTTGTTTTTTGGAGTTTAACGCCGATTTCAACATATAGGTTATATCTCGGCGGCCAGTCCACCAAACCGGTTTTCCTGGATAACTAACCAGTAATTAGGCCATACCAAATTGTTTTTTCGTTTAGCGTCCACCCAAGTTCAAAAACCTATCTAGCTATCCTGAAAACACAAACGAAGCCCCAAAAAATAAACAAGTCATACTGACTAGTATCTACACCAGGATATAATTATCAAGTTTCATATTCCAACTTTGTAGAGACTTTTAATGCATTTCTTAAAGTATTTTTAATCAAACCACCTATAAATTCAACTGAAAATATATTTCTGCATAGGTAAATTTACATCCGAGTCTATATTTGAATTCAACTTGTCAATCTCAACTCAGTTATAACAATCTATAAATCTGATGCACATTTATGTTATTAGACAGGTCCTTCCATCCTATGCCGCCACTAAAATCCAAATGAGGTATCACTGTAAAAAAATACAAAAGTAAACACTACTTAAACATTTAATACTGAACACCAAAATATCATTTTTACTGGTATTTATTTTTCTCTGTTTTGTCTGTCTGTTTGCTTCACTGCAAAGATAACACAATTCTTTTAAATAATTCAAATGAATTTGTCTCTCTTATGAAAGAAGAATTCTCAGCAAAAATGTTACAAAAGGAATATTGCTTAGTGAACTACTAACAAAATAAATAAATAAATAATGTCTTTGGACTCTACCTATCTGAATTACATTAAACTTCATCAACAAATTCTAGCTGCAGCTCGAAAATACACTACACTTGAGAAATTCGACTGATAGCGAAAACATATATCAAATACTTCAACGCATACAATTTACATAAAACAATCATTTACTTGTTATTATCTTGCAAAAACAATAAATGACATTAAAATCTTATTATAACTGACCAGAAACTAACCTCTTCTGACGTCGCCAACAAATTTATGCACGCATGGAACTTTTTTACACGACTCAATAAATACAAAATGGGGGTAAAGATGCAAAGGAGGTAACAACACTAGTCACGTATAAATTCTCGAACATACCGGAGAGCATTTAATACTTTGTACAGTAAGGTCGTAAGACAAAACAATGTTGTTGTTTTTTCCTACCTCAGAAGCTCAAACATATCCGTCCGCTAAACGAAAGAACGATTTGGTATGGCCTTACCAATTTCTCCGCAAGCGACTGACTACTGTTCGCACTTGATCTACTCTGAATCAGCGGTGAGAGACAAATGAACATTAGACACAATGCTTGAGATCAATTGTCACGGAGAAATTTTGCCCTGCCCAGGGGTCGAACCAGGGACCCATGGATTACTAATCCAGTGCTCTACCTATTGAGCTAAGCGGGCGGGCATAAGAAATATGGAATGATAGTGTTCTTGAGGCGGTCTCGATAAAAAAGATACGTACCTCTTGTATCAGTTCCGCACACGGCCTTTGTATACTGAACGAGTAACTATTATGGTAACATACACGCATTGTCAACGAGCCTTTAACTGACTTCCCATATGTATATCTGGAAATATTTGAAATTTTTTACTAGTTTTGTGCTTCCACGTGAAACACTTCTAATCATTCATTTATTTATTATAACCTGTAGCAAGACAGAATCAATTCTTTACAGTCATATATATTGAAAATAAGAAAAAAGTATATTTTGGTAGTGACAAGTCGTGCTAGTCCCCTGCTGTGTGCTATAATTGTTGATAAGCTGAATTGCATGGAATTTCGAATGAACTGAAAATGAATTTAATATCAAAGTGTGTATCCTATTTGTGTGTTCTGTAAAATGGAAATATGAAGGCTCACACACAGAGAGCAAAAAAGTAAAGAGAAAAACACAGGGAAAGTCATCTGTTTAAAACTGTTTCAGTGTTTACTTTTGTATTTTTTTACAGTGATACCGTATTTGGATTAGAGTGGCATATGATGGAAAGACCTGTACAATAACATGATTCTGTGAATCAGTTCAATTTTATAGATTGTTGAAATTGAGTTGATACTGAAAAGTTGACACAAAAAATAGACTCAGTTGTAAATTCGCCTGTGCAAAAATACAGTTGAATGTATAAATAGTTTTGATTGAAAATACTTTAAGAAATGAATTGAAAGTCTCTAAAAAGTGGATTATGAAACTTGGTAATTATATCCTGGTGGAGATACTAGTCAGTATGGCCTGTTTATTTTTTGGGGCTTCGTTTGTGTTTTAAGATAGCTTGATATGTTTTTGAACTGAGGGTGGACGCTAAACGAAAAAAAAATTTGGTATAGCCATAGAGTGTTTGTTTTCGACCCGGGAGGACCTGAGTTCAAATCCAGCTCTATATGGTCCTTTCCAAGTTACACTGTATCTTTCTGTTACGAAGTTCCACGTTCGTAAGACAGCAAGACCAAGACCAGTGAAAGACATTCAACTAAAGTACAGCATATCCAGACATAAAGATATATAATCACTTAATGATAAGTTATGTCTGATTCCTGACCTCTGTCCAGCTTTTATATTGTATGAATATCATCTGAATTAATAACTAGTGACCCTAAGGACAGTACTAAATCTAAGGTAATTTAGAAGGTGAAGGTCAGTCACACTCAACGTTGAAATTGAAATGCAAAAATTGTAAACCTTACTGATAAAGAGCCAAAAGCAGAAAGTATGCCATTTGGTCATGGTCGCCAAAAAGATGACAAAATGTGCAAGCCAAATTATGAAAGTAGTCTAAATTTCAATGCTGTAGCTGAGAAGACTAGGAATAAGGTCAAGGTAAAGCAATGTTAAAATTGAAACCTACATTTAAAACTGAATATACGGTTCAAAGTTCACAGACAAATCTTCCAGGAACAGAAAGCTGATCAGAGATCTATCGAAGTCAAAGTTGCAACAGTGTGCAAAATTATATATATTGCTTGAATTGCAATGTTGTAACCGCTAAATCAAGGAAATAAGTCAGTAAGTCAAGGTAAAGATGAACAAAATCAATATGTGAACTTGATTATTTTTTTCGAAATTATTCAGCAGAAATTTAGAAATATGAAACTATTGACTCCTTGGGTGGGGTGATGATTTGAACAACTTTGATACAGACCCACTAAGCAGTGCTAAATGCCGATTTTCAAAGCCCTAGGCCTTACAGTTTTAGGAGGTTTTAAAGAAATTTATATATATTAGTTGATTAAATGACCCAGAAGGTTACTTGATCCCGGGTCTATGATTTGAATGATTTTTGTAGAGGGCCACAAGACACACACTACACTTCTTGACTCCACGCCATTTGTTTTCCTCTATATGTCTATGTAAAAACATTAACCCTGACCCCAGACACGTAATTTTAACTTCTAGGTTCAGGTCTTCTAGGCAATAGGTACAGCCCAAATTTCAGAGTTCTGGGTCTGTAGGTTTTAGACAAAATATTTTTGAATAGATTTCTCATTAAAGTTGCCAAAGCAAACATAAACCTACAAGAAATGGAATTCTTTGAAAAACAAATGGTAGAACTTCATGCAAGGAACATCCATGCCAAGTTTCACCAGCTTTGTCCTGGCAATATCAATGGAGATCTCGTTTGAAAAAAAAATGTTGACGGACGGACAGACGGACTCAAGCATGAACTACGACGGACATCATGCGCGTTCACAAAAGGTCACCTTGAGCATTTCGTGCTCAGGTAGTTTAAAAACAGCGGCCCTGGAGCAGTGACAGCAGGTAAATGATTGGAACGATCTTGATCAAGGTCCACTCAACAAGGCTCCACGGTGGTTTTAAAGAGGGCTCATTTTTTCATTCAAATAACCAAAACATTCAGTGCATAAAATTTTGGAATTCTTTGAACAGCTTTGATAGAACTTTACGCAAATTACATTCCTGCCAAGTTTCATAAACATTAGTTCGTGGTTTCAGTGAAGAAGTTGTTTAAAGGGTTGAGGACGCCGAACGGAATATAATCACAATCTTCACCGCAAGCTTCTAGTAATTGCAGAATTTCAGAGCGAACATGAGTTAAAAAGAACGGAAGTACGGACGTCGTGATTAATATATTCCCTCATTCAGGGGCATACTAATCAGCAGATTTTCTATATAGTACATCTTTTACAATCCCCCAATGAGTATAGATCAGTTTCTACTTACTTGGCACATACAGTTCCAGATACCGTAGGTGAGGTAGGGAGAAGATATTTAGGGGGCGTTACAGTCACTTCAAACTTTGGTAATACTGCAATAAACAAGGCCATTTATTTAGTTTCTAAAGTATTTCTCCAAAAACAGGTATTTTTTAAAGACTAGACAGTGTTGGGTTAAAATGTTTCATTATCTTCGAAATGTATTAGAATATGCAAAAATAATCATTTTATGTTTTGAATGACTTTCAATACAGACTTCCATTAACATTCACAGTGTCATTTCCGGCCAAGTTAATTATACTTACAAAATATTTTGTTTTGTGTTTAATTATAAACACTTGTTGAGAGAACTGATAAAAATATCGCCAAATTTATAAGATCGGAAGAGTAAATACAGACATGCCGGTTGTCTACATACGAAAATATCTCAAGTAAAATTTACCGTATTCATCTACTTTAAAGGGCTGAACAATTTCTTCTGTACCGTGCAATACTTTAATATTCCAGGAACCAAGAACAGGATCAGAGCTTAGCTGCATGTCAAGACTCACAAGTCCTGTGGGGCACAACAGAGAAGTTATGGTCTAGACTGGCTTGTATTTTAAATGCTCTAGTTATTGCATAAATTACTGTTATTTATATATACTGTATCAAATTGTAAAAAATTACATTAATTGATAAAAGTTACATTTAAAAACCATTTTGCCTTAAATGTTACTTTAAACCCTTTAAACAAACTAATATATTTTCAAGGGACTCAACCAAGTAAACACCAGAATAACCTACTACCGTTTATGTTAACGTTAGTGACGTTCTTTCGTATTTAGCTCATACGTAAGCCGTATCATGACAACGTTGACACAGCGTTCACGTTATACTGAACATCGAGATACAAAAATATATAATTCCAACTATAACGATTGAATTTCTTCTTTGTGACAGTCTTTTCAGATAGACTGCGAATATTTTTACTTTTAATTAAATATATAGATGGTTTATTTAGCCTTTGTTTGCAGAAATGATATGCTTACACCGTGTAAAAGTCCCTTCTAAAGCACAAATATATTTTTATTTTGCCACATGTATATGCGTCTACCCTAAAACGTTTGCTATTTCAAAATTCAGACATTGAGTATACACGAAAAATTATGTCCAAAACAAAGTTTTATTCTTGTGTGACCGTTATCATACCATTAGGGGCTGGAACATCGTCCCACTGCATTACTCGCATGCCGTTTGGAGATTCAATAGTTATAAGCGGGTACTATAGAAAGGAAAGTATATTAAAATTAATATTTCTTGACCACATTTAGTATTATCAAACAATAATTACTCAATCACAATTCATTCACACCATACTAGTATTGAAACAAGATATAAATAATAACAGTATACCATACATTATTCGTCCTTTAAAGTCAAATATCATCAGCGAAACAGTAAAATGTAAAGGAGAAAAAATTAAAAAGAAAAGTCCGCAAGTTCCGCAAAATTAGACGCCGTAAAACAATTATTTTCATAAGACAGTCTTCCTTTACAAACAAACACAATAAAACCCACAGAAAAGGTCATTTCAAACATTTAAAATTGAAATTTAAATGACGTGTTTAATAGAATCGAGGACATACCTTTTAGACAACTTGAGGAGTGGAAAGTATACAAGATCAAAGCAGCTGCAAAGACACTAGCTTCCATTTAATGCGACATTTCGGACTTAACTGTTTAGAACAGAAAGAATGTCACCTCTACTAAAATTGAACAATGTAATATTTAGATATAAAGGATATTGAATGAAGGCTGTTTTCTATTTTGCATCTTTCAAATTATTTGGTTCCCAACTTAGTTACCTACCCCATCTGTTCTGGCCATCAGCATATAGTCCATTGTCATTACGCGGAACTTTACCGTCTGCCCAGGTTTGTAGATGGGTTTGTCTGTCTGTACTAATGTTATTAAAGCTGGTGTACTTGATTGGATATCTTGCTCCGCTCCAAATATATCTACAGTGACCTCATAGTCCTCACCTTCACGGACGTAGGTCATACTAACATTGACGACCACAGAGTAATATCCGTCGACTTCTGGTGACTTCACCTCTTGGCACTGATGAAATTCTATGAAAGGAAAGAAATAACAGAACTTGTTTTTTTAGACCTCCATTTGTCTACATGAAGATGCATGAAAATAAAATCGATCCCTTTTGAACAACTAAGTTGACATAGTCCCAATTTTGACGTCACCAAAATGTATGTTGCCTCCTCAAATTTGTAATAAGGAATATCTAAGAGATTAACCGATTTATTTTAAATGCTGCAGTCACAAGAACGTTAATAAGCTTATCCTAAACAGATTGCTTTGAAGACAGATTAATCTCAAAATTAATTACCTCCATCCTGGCTAAACACTCCAAAAGTTGCCGTTTGCATTTCCGTAGTATTTGGTTTCGTGAAATCTTTACTAGAATATTTCAGTTCCACTGTTACAGTGTAATACCGATCTGGTAAGAATCCTTCCTCTTGTATGTCTGTTAGCATAAGACAGAATGTTGTTTTGGAACCAGATAACATGAATCGTGGAAGAGTAAACAGGTACTCCCTGACAAAACAGAAAAGCTACTATAAAATGACGTCAGAAAAACAAGAACTTTCATGTTTGCATGAAAAAATAAACGTAAGAAGCTGTAACACTTTGAACACCAGAAATGACAATAAAAATCTAAAATACTTAATATTCCTTCTGATAAAAAAATCATTTCTTTATCATCAGAATAAAAAACAACCCAGTTCTTTTCGAGTCTTTCTTTGATTTTGATCAAGTTAGAAATCAGAAAACTTTCTGTTTAGCCGATTTATACAGAAACATTGTCACTGTGTATATAACAGCTATTGGGTGAATTCATCGGTAAGCCTGGTAGTCAATCATGTGACGTCATTCGGTGACACCATACAAGTCATTCCGACGATGAAACGGGCATCTTAAAATAAAACCATTTTACCATATGCGCAACGGCAATTACTAGAAGTACTCATTTTTTGTTCATTCAGTTTAGAAACATCATTACCGACAATTGATTTTGCTGCTTGTACTTCTGCTAAAACAGACGTATAGAAACTACTTCGCTCTTTTAAGTAAAATATATCTATTTCTGTTTGAGGTCAAACACAAAACCCAATTTAATGATGTTAAATAACTTGTGTAAACTTTGCACTGAGGGCTCACACAAATAGTGTTTTCTGAAAACAGCTAAGATCTTGATTGGTTAGAGAGATCAATAAGGATTCATAACGATCAAAACTTATTTTATAGTGTACAACTTTAGCTGATACAGATCAGTTCAAATTTTCTGAGATCGAGGCCCTAGAAGGGGCAGTTTGTTAATAGGAATTTTCTAAGGTAGCTATTTCACATTTAACATCGACAACTCTCAGGAATCAATTTGATTTAAAGAAGCGGAGTTAATTCTAAGTAGGTCAAAGTTCACATAACAAAATGTTAATTCAGTCAGAAATCAAAGCACTTAATTTGCTTGAAAGTCTGATATTTCAATTTTAATCTATACTTATTATAGAAGAGCTTCTCGTAACTAAAAAGTTCTACGTATCGACTTATCTTAAGTCTACTTTATAGCCTGACCCTTTGTGGAAACATACATGTTATAGCACTTAAGAGTATAAACAGGTATCCTTTATTTTTGCTGCTTGCTGTTCTGCATTCAGCTGCTGTCAATATGTTCAATAAGTGTACTGCTGTTTTCCTGAACACGTATTCCATTATTATTCAGATTTGTGAAGTTAGTGGCGGCCTAGCGGCCTGGCGGCGTGAAGTTAGCGGCCTAGCGGCCTGGCGGCGTGAAGTTAGCGGCCTAGCGGCGTGAAGATGGCTGCCTTTATCACAATTTAGGTTGATCTTAAAAACGGATTGTAATCTATTTTTACAGCATAACTTAAAAAGAAAATCAAAGCTAGTTCTTGTTGATATTTTGCTTATTCACCCCTGAAATGTACATTACATGCTGAAAAATCGATTTCAAGACGTTTTTAAGATAAACATAAATTATGATAAATTTTAAGTTTAGGCCGCCAGGCCGCCAGGCTTCGAAAAGTTAAAAAAAAATCAAAGCTAGTTCTTGTTGATATTTTACTTAATCATCAACTGAAATGTAATTTACAAAGAGTACATGGGAGTAAATGTACAAAGAGATTCCGAGTCGTCTTTGCAGATAAGCTAGAACTTTGTTAAATAATTTATTTTAAAAAATAAAAGCTAAATCATGTCGATAACTTTCTTATACACCCCTGCAATTTACATTATATGCTGTAAAAATAGATTACAATCCGTTTTTAAGATCAACCTAAATTGTGATAAAGGCAGCCATCTTCACGCCGCTAGGCCGCTAACTTCACGCCGCCAGGCCGCTAACTTCACGCCGCCAGGCCGCCAGGCCGCTAACTTCACAAATCTTTATTATTTTTCATTTTGGAGGACCAGCAACAAGGGACTTGGTTAAAGAGCTGCTATACAAGACTGCAAGCAGAGAATGCCATTGACAAGATATAAGCGTAACAACGATTCTTTCCTTGTTTTGGTATCATGTCCATCACGTGGTAAGGACATTGAAAATTATGCAATAATTCACAAAACCGTCAGCTGGTAGAAAGATTTGCCCATACAAATGTTAATCCGATATAAAGGAAGGGATTAGCAACAGTTTTTATACAAAGAGTGATTATGGATTAGCAACATCAGTGTTGTTTATACAAAGGGCGACCATGCACGTGTAAAACCCTTCTTTTTCTTATACTTTTCTTATCCGTTTCTAACAGTATGACGAAATTACATGCGCACAGAAAAGATATTTCAATTAAGTAATTTTAGTCTTTGAATGGAACAACTAAATACATCAAATGTCTCGCATATTACCTCGCATAATTAACATTAGGCTATGGCTATTTTTTTCTTTATTGAGCTTTTATGCATGCATTTTACTCGTCTAAATTAAAAACGAATTTTCGAATCTTAAAATGCCAAATTTGCTCCTTGCTCAAAATAAAAATATAATTAATTTTCTCTCCTATTTTTTCAAAGGGGTGGTGGGTGGCGGGCCGTAATCTTCGATTTATATGCTTTCAGAGAAAAGTTACTTGGTCAAAAAAGAATAGTCTCATATTCTGCGTTAACACACCATGTTCGAAAAAACTATCAGTTTGGCATCTCAAATAAATATTTTTCATCCTTTTATTTTAAATAAAACTTATAAATGTATTTTTAACACAAATCTGAATGAAATAATAACTTTGGTCAGTAATCAAAGCTGAGCTCAATGAAAATATTTGGGGACTGTGGGTGCAGCGCCCACCTACCTGAAAGATAACTCGAATCAATCGTCAAAACTATCATAAATTAGAATGTTTGAATTGCATGAAATTCCTCTTATACATGTGATTTATATTAGAAGCAAATGAGAAATGTTATGCAAGAACAGATAAGAATTTGCAGCGTGACTGAAGTTTATGATTCTCATTAGTCAAAATGCAAGTTATGCTGGTGGTAACATAAGTATATCGTATTATGTGTCGAAGCATGTGCGAACAGACACCAATGTTGGATCTACTTGAATAATTTCTTACAAATATTTCTAAATTGCACCTTAGTGCCTGTTTTGGATTTCAGTGATTTACAAGTCGTTCGTTATTTTGTTTTTAGTTTGATTAAAAGATTGGCAATGTTTATCCAGTTTAGATACATGAATTATGAAATATAACTGTAGTCAGTTTCCTAGACTTGTATATCTAATTATAACAATAACACGTGCACCTGAAATCATGCACAACATGCAATATAGAAGCATCATAAAGTGCCTTTCGTGAAGATTTCTGTGGTTCCCCTGCTCCCCAGTGGTTAGCATCATTGTTGGTTTAAGAGTTGTGCTGACATTATAGGTCTAAAGATGAATAGTTACTTTGACAACAGAGTGTCAATATCAGATGCAACACGAATCTATTTCTTCTATGTTAATCTAAGCTTATATAACTCATTAATAACTGACAGCATACGTACACATTTTATGATGTCTTTGTTTTTATGTTTTTTGTAATGTATGATATATATGCTGATACGCTGTTCCGTTGCAGCTGTACTTTCAGCAGAGGAAATGAATTAGTCAATAATGCAAAAATGGTAACACATGGGTTGCAAAATAAGTCTTCAGCCAATGTTATTTGGGCAACTTAAAATGTATAAAGTTGGTCTTAAAATTGCTCTTTTAACAGACAAAATGATTTTCTAACAATTTACACTGGCAACCATGTTTGCCGCAAAATAGTCTAAGAAAAGTCGTAATTTTCCATACTGATGCAAGGTGTATTAGAAATTCAAGTAGCCTTTTTGTCTTTTAAAATGTTGTTCTGCAATTCAGCTATTCTTTTATTCTACTAGAGCTGTTTTGCTATTCTGCTGGAGTTGTCCTGCTATTCTGATTTTCTGCTGGAGTTGTTCTGCTATTCTGCTTTTCCTGCTATTCAGCTATTCTACTGCAGCTATTCTGCTATTCTACTAGGCTGTTCTGTTGTTCTACTGGTCTTCTATTCTGCTGGAGTTATTCTGCTATTCTGTCGTTCTTCTATTCTGCTGGAGTTGTTCTGCTATTCTGCTGGAGTTGTTCTTCTATTCTGCTGGAGTTGTTCTGCTGTTCTGCTGGAGTTGTTCTTCTATTCTGCTGGAGTTGTTCTGCTGTTCTGCTGGAGTTGTTCTGCTATTCTGCTGGAGTTGTTCTGTTGTTCTGCTGTAGTTGTTCTGCTGTTCTGCTGGAGTTGTTCTGCTGTTCTGCTGGAGTTGTTCTGCTGTTCTGCTGGAGTTGTTCTGCTGTTCTGCTGGAGTTGTTCTGCTGTTCTGCTGGAGTTGTTCTGCAATTCTGCTGGAGTTGTTCTGCTATTCTGCTGGAGTTGTTCTGCTGTTCTGCTGGAGTTGTTCTTCTATTCTGCTGGAGTTGTTCTGCTGTTCTGCTTTTCTGCTGAAGTTGTTCTGCTATTCTGCTGGAGTTGTTCTTCTATTCTGCTGGAGTTGTTCTGCTGTTCTGCTGTTCTGCTGGAGTTGTTCTTCTATTCTGCTGGAGTTGTTCTGCTGTTCTGCTGGAGTTGTTCTTCTATTCTGCTGAAGTTGTTCTGCTATTCTGCTGGAGTTGTTCTTCTATTCTGCTAGAGTTGTTCTGCTGTTCTGCTGTTCTGCTTGAGTTGTTCTTCTATCCTGCTGGAGTTGTTCTGCTGTTTGCTGGAGTTGTTCTGTTGTTCTGCTTTTCTGCTGGAGTTGTTCTTCTATTCTGCTGGAGTTGTTCTGCTATTCTGCTGGAGTTGTTCTGCTGTTCTGCTGGAGTTGTTCTGTTGTTCTGCTTTTCTGCTGGAGTTGTTCTTCTATTCTGCTGGAGTTGTTCTTCTATTCTGCTGGAGTTGTTTTTCTATTCTGCTAGTGTTGTTCTTCTATTCTGCTTTTCTGCTGGAGTTGCTCTTCTATTCTGCTGGAGTTGTTTTTCTATTCTGCTGGAGTTGTTCTTCTGTTCTGCTGGAGTTGTTCTGCTGTTCTGCTGGAGTTGTTCTTCTATTTTGCTGGAGTTGTTCTGTTGTTCTGCTTTTCTGCTGGAGTTGTTCTTCTATTCTGCTGGAGTTGTTCTTCTATTCTGCTGGAGTTGTTCTTCTATTCTGCTGGAGTTGTTCTTCTATTCTGCTGGAGTTGTTCTTCTATTCTGCTGGAGTTGTTCTTCTATTCTGCTGGAGTTGTTCTTCTATTCTGCTGGAGTTGTTCTTCTATTCTGCTGGAGTTGTTCTTCTATTCTGCTGGAGTTGTTCTTCTATTCTGCTGGAGTTGTTCTTCTATTCTGCTGGAGTTGTTCTTCTATTCTGCTGGAGTTGTTCTTCTATTCTGCTTTTCTGCTGGAGTTGCTCTTCTATTCTGCTGGAGTTGTTTTTCTATTCTGCTGGAGTTGTTCTTCTATTCTGCTGGAGTTGTTCTGCTATTCTGCTTTTCTGCTGGAGTTGTTCTGCTGTTCTGCTTTTCTGCTGGAGTTGTTCTTCTATTCTGCTGGAGTTGATCTTCTATTCTGCTGGAGTTGTTCTGCTGTTCTGCTGGAGTTGTTCTGCTATTCTGCTGTTCTGCTGGAGTTGTTCTTCTATTCTGCTGGAGTTGTTCTTCTATTCTGCTGGAGTTGTTCTTCTATTCTGCTGGAGTTTTTCTGCTGTTCTGCTGTTCTGCTGGAGTTGTTCTGCTGTTCTGCTGTTCCGCTGGAGTTGTTCTTCTATTTTGCTGGAGTTGTTCTTCTATTCTGCTGGAGTTGTTCTTCTATTCTGCTGGAGTTGTTCTGCTATTCTGCTTTTTTGCTATTTAACTATTCTGCTGCAGCTATTCTGCTATTCTACTAGGATGTTCTGCTATTCTACTGGTCTTCTATTCTGTGGAGTTATTCTGCTATTGTACTGTTCTGCTATTTTGCTGCAGTTATTCTGCTTTTCTGCTGTTTTGCTATGTTATGTTAATTTCCATACTGATTCTAGGTGAAAAAAAAAATATTTAACTTTTTTTTCTTTTTAAGGTTGTCCTGCTTTTCTGCTGCAGTTTTCTGTTATTCTTTTGGAGTTCTGGCTATTCTGTTATTTTGATATTCTGATTACTTTACACTGACCCAATATGTAGGCTGATTCAGGGGTCAGTGAACGTTTTTCTAATCATGTACTGCTTTTGCAACCTTAAAAAAGATAAATTTCTATGACATCAAACAAGTTCATAAATGTTTTATTTTGACATTGCTTGAATATATGTAATGAGGTTTCATTTTGGGTCACATGCATTTCATTTTTTGTGGGCTGCTGTACATAAATAAAACAGTCATCTCTTGGGTACAGTAGCCCGCTAGCAAAGCGAGTTTTAACAGTCTTTGAAAAATATCTTGCACTATCCCCCAAAACACAAAATAACAAACCGCTGCAGGTTATATGCAACCGGTACCTACGATAATAAACTAAGAGAGAGAGAGAGAGAGAGAGAGAGAGAGAGATTTGCAAAGAAACAACAAATAATATGTAATGTAAAACATCCTTTTCAGATAAACAATAATAATTGTTATACAAATATCTAGAACAATGTAAACAATTGGGAAAAGTTGAAAATATATTTTTTTATCAAATCAACAAGTTTCATAACATACCATTCGGCAGAGGTTTGAGTCAGAAATGAGTCTCAAAATGCACTTTGTACAGAAAAAAAATTTTTTATTCATGAAAAATATCATGAATCATGCAAAGACAACAAAAATTAATGTGAAAACATGTACTTAATTAATGGAGCGCAATATACGCATCTTATCATTTAATTTTGAAGCAATTCTCCCCTACCAACCTCCTTCACCGACCAAATATACTTCAAACACATTGTAAAAACAATAAATAATTCTAATAAGTAGTAAATACATACCCTGACACTGTCGTTATCCATAGCAGTAGGATGAACAACATGTTTTGTAGACCCTTCATCACGCACTAACCGGATTTAATGTCGACACGGATTACCTTTATTTATAGCTGATCAACACTGCATACGCCAATGAAATTGCTACCGTCTGTCATAAATAGAAGTCAGCGTCAGAAGTTGCTGTCAGCGATAATTACACAACAGTTATGGTAAAAGTGAGAATATATTCTCTCAAAGATTCCAAAATGTGCACGAATAAGTTTATTTCATACATATTGGTAATACATCATACACTAGGATTTATTACAAGCCAAATACATATAATTGAAAAAAGGTTAGACCACAAATTCTGACGACTTAGTTGACGAACTTCCCCAAATAAATTAAAAGTTACACATGTCTGATGTTATGATTACTTACAGCTATACATGTATATGGAAATAATTAGAAAGTTTGAAGAAAATAATGCACATTCATACATTTAAGGTAATTATATTGGAATAAGTACAGAAAGAAAAACTTAAAAGGAAGAAACTCATTTAATTAAATAAAAAAAATAAGAGAAGAGAAAATGTCTTGTCTAGTAAGGTAAAAAGAGGATATATTAAAAAAAAGATCTTGGTGTTAATTAATTGAAACCTTTTGTCGCTCTAACATAATTGTGTACAGCTATAACAATCAAACATATATCTTCGTATGAATATCTTGAATGACCATAAAGAAGCATTTTACAATTACTCGTTGTTGAACATTACAGGGACAATTAAAGTAGTGTTTTACATTTTCATTGGGATAACTACATGAGCATTTTTTATATTTTGCAAACGATTATGAAAAAAAATGAGTTTAAATTGCTACATTGATTTATTAACCTAGCATAGAACACAAATGTTTTTTCTATCACCAATTTAAAAATATTTTTGGACAGAAAAGTTCGTGTAAAAAATACATAGTGCCCTCTTAAAACTTGATAATGTGTCTTAATTAGGAATTTCAAGATGAAATTATTCCAGAGGTTAACAGCTAAAGGAATAAATGACTGTGTGTATATCTGAGCGCGTCTGGTCTTTATTTCATAATTATCTCTATTTCATAGGTTATACTCAGGAGGTGACGAGACAGGATTCGGCAACAATCTCAAGTAATCAGGAAGTCACCTTTATGCATTTTATACAACGTAACAAGTTACAGATTATTTCGGCGATCAGATAAGGGTAACCAACCGTGTTCACTGAAAAAGTTTATAGAGGGCAACATATTAAAGTTAATCCTGCCACTGTTCGACCTGCTTCATTTTGAACTTTATCAAGAATGTTTTGTTCGTATGTGGTATATCCATCCCAAACAATGGACGCTTACTCTAAAATAGGTCTTATGGAAGGAACAGTCGATTTAAAAGCCTAGTATGGAAGGTCAACCGACAGTGACCACTGATCTGTTATGCACAAAAAAATAAATGAAAATAAAAATCAACATAATATCGCGCAGTCAACAGATCGCGCAGTCAACAGACTCGTATATTGTATTGAACAGGACCCAAGACTCTCACGGAGAGAATGTTTCAAAGGTAAATTTATACGGCGTTACAGCGCTTTCCATCTAAAGTTAAAACAACTGGCAATATGAAATAATGACTTTATCTGTATGAAAAAAAATATTTATCTTCTAGTCCGTGAGGACTATTGGAGGAGGAGCAGTGAGGACTATTGGAGAGAGGAGCAATGAGGACTATTGGAGCGAGGAGCAGTGAGGGCTATTGGAGAGAGGAGCAATGAGGACTATTGGAGCGAGGAGCAGTGAGGACTATTGGAGCGAGGAGCAGTGAAGACTATTGGAGCGAGGAGCAGTGAGGATTATTGGAGCGAATAGCAGTGAGGACTATTGGAGCGAGGAGCAGTGAGGACTGTTGGAGCGAGGAGCAGTGAAGACTATTGGAGCGAGGAGCAGTGAGGACTATTGGAGCGAGGAGCAGTGGAGACTATTGGAGCGAGGAGCAGTGAGGACTATTGGAGGAGGAGCAGTGAGGATTATTGGAGCGAGGAGCAATGAGGACTATTGGAGCGAGGAGCAGTGAGGACTATTGGAGCGAGGAGCAGTGAGGACTATTGGAGGAGGAGCAGTGAGGACTATTGGAGGAGGAGCAGTGAGGACTATTGGAGCGAGGAGCAGTGAGGACTATTGGAGCGAGGAGCAGTGAGGACTATTGGAGCGAGGAGCAATGAAGACTATTGGAGCGAGGAGCAGTGAGGATTATTGGAGCGAGGAGCAGTGAGGGCTATTGGAGAGAGGAGCAATGAGGACTATTGGAGCGAGGAGCAGTGAGGATTATTGGAGCGAATAGCAGTGAGGACTATTGGAGCGAGGGGCAGTGAGGACTATTGGAGCGAGGAGCAGTGAGGACTATTGGAGCGAGGAGCAGTGAAGTCTATTGGAGCGAGGAGCAGTGAAGACTATTGGAGCGAGGAGCAGTGAGGATTATTAGAGCGAGAAGCAGTGAGGATTATTAGAGCGCGGAGTAGTGATGACTATTGGAGCGAGGAGCAATTAGAACTATCGCTGAATGCGATTCATACCCCCACCAATGTCCTTGACAGAAGACGACATGGAAAGGTGGTTAAGGGAATAACTTTAGTGGCACAAATACATATACATAAAAAAAAATTATCTCTGGTGAAAAAAACAAACAAATTGTACAGGTAAAAGTATAAATATATATTGTCAAATCATGTTCGAAACAATTACAAATAACTTGAAATAACCTTTCATTTTCCCAATGTACTAAAACAAACAAAAGCAGTGAAGTTAAGAAAATAGCATAATTATGACAAAATGTAATTAAGAGTGGAAAAACTTTGCATACTGAGCTTACTTGTTCTAGTTTTAGAAATATTCAAGTACATGTTAAAATTTGAGAACATTTTCTAAGTCAATTTTTGACCTTCAAGTGTGGCCTTGACCTTAAACCGGCAAAAGGGTAACATGGGTTCTGCACATCCCCTTGTTGAGGAGAACATTTGAGCCAAGATTAAAGAAAATCTTTCAATTAGTGGCACAAGGGTAAGATGGGTTCTGCACATTGCCCAGTTGGGGTGAACATTTGAGTCAAGTTTGAAGAAAATCCTTCCATTAGTATAGAATTTATAGAGCGGACACGACATATTGTCTAGTATTGATTGTAAGTAAATTAAAAGACTTAAAAAGGGGCATAACTTTGTCAAAATGCAATACAGAGTTATGAAACTTGACCTGCATATCTTACTTGTGATACCTCATACATCTTTTAAGTTTTAAGCAAATACCTGTGCTAGTTTCAGAAATATTCAAGTACATGTTAAAATTTAAGAACATTTTCTAAGTCAATTTTGACCTTCAAGTGTGACCTTGACCTTAAGCCGGCACAAAGGTAACATGGGTTCTGCACATAACTTTGTTGAGTTGAACATTTGAGTTAAGTTTGAAGAAATTTCTTCCATTAGTCTAGGATTTATAGAGCGGACATGACATATTGTCTAATATTTGATTGTATGTAAATTTGAAGACTTAAAAAGGGGCATAACTTTGTCAAAATGCATTACAGAGTTATGAAACTTGCCCTGCATATCCTAATTGTGACACTTCATATATATTTTAAGTTTCAAGCAAATACGTTTTCTAGTTTCTGAAATATTCAAATACATGTTAAAATTTAAGAATATTTTCTAAGTCAATTTTTGACCTTCAAGTGTGACCTTGACCTTAAACCGGCAAAAGGGTAACATGGGTTCTGCACATTCCCTTGTTGAGGAGAACATTTGAGCCAAGATTAAAGAAAATCTTTCAATTAGTGTAGGACATAATGTCTTATATTTGATTGTTTGATATTTGATATTTGACCTTCAATTGTGACCTTGACCTTGAGCTGTGCAACATAGATTCTGCACATCCCCCTGTTGAGGTGAACATTTCAGCCGAGTTTGAAGAAAATCCTTCAATTTGTATAGGATTTATAGAGCGGACACGATAATGGAGACCGACGGACGGACGAACGGACGGACGGACGGACCGACAGACGGACGCGACAAAGCGAATCCATTATAGCCCCTCCCCCCCCACATTTTGTAGTGAGGACTATTGGAGCGAGGAGCAATGAGGATTATTGGAGCGAATAGCAGTGAGGACTATTGGAGCGAGGAGCAGTGAGGACTATTGGAGCGCGGAGTAGTGATGACTTTTGTCGCGAAGAGCATATTCTTCTTCTAGTGATACTCTTTTTAGTCCTCATTTTCGGTACTGTTCGCGAATAGTTAGCACGTAAATTAACCCCCCCCCCCCCTGATAGTATACCACACGATGTATATTCACTATTTGTGGAAATTGAATATAATTTCAGTCGAGAAAGTTTCAAATCAGTGTGACAAGTCGTGAATTAAAGAAATTTCTAACGTCGATGGTTTCTGCATAACGTTGCTAAATGTTTGAAATGGACTTGTCAATCGTTCAATCTAGGTGGACCCATTTATGATTCATAGGGGTAAATAACTGAGCAGGAATATAGAGAGAAGTTTATGGTGGATTCTTGGCACAGAGAACAAAAAGGCTAAACAATAAAAATATGTTATATGTTGCAATGAAAATATGTAATATATCTCATGAAGAACGCTTTGCCTTGAAATTATCTAGACTACAGATGACCAGAAAGTGCTTCAAACTATGAGAGGAATGTAGACACACATCAGAAGCAAAATGCACACTGCAGAAATAAGTTGATTATGTCAACATTTCTATTGTATTGAAACAATGGGTATCACTTCAGTCTTATTCTACCTATTGTTAACTGAATATTGAAATTTTTCGAACTTACTATTTTCTCAAGCGTCGCTTGTAGTTCTTTCTTGAGCATTTAGAATAGCACCTGATCCCTAGAGTTCTAATCAGTCGAATATAGAAAGGTATGACAAACATATCTAACAGGAGTCGAATATAGAAAGGTATGACAAACATATCTAACAGGAGTCGAATCCAAGGCCCTCGTGTTAAAAAGACTAGCAAGTTGTTAATGAGATATTACAAGTGTCTGCTTTGGAAATGGCAACATGAACTGTATATAAAGAAAACATCTGACCTATTTGTAAACATCACGCCAACTTTTAACTCAAAACAAGGATAAGTCACGCAAAAATTAATCTCAGAACTCGACAAAAGCAGAACAGATTTGGACAACGGTCTTAGATTGTTCATAAAATACTGTAAATTCGATTATGTAATAAACTTTAATAGTTATTGTCATTTATTTTGTTGACAAAGATAACAAGAGCGAAGTTGACATGGCCATTCCCCGCCGAATGCGTTTGCTTAGCTATAATTCTTGTGCACAGCACTCCTCTACAATGAGATCTATAAACCTATAAAGTTAAAAGTTGATATCTCAAACACTTGAGTTATTGTCCAAACAAAAATTAAGCATGAAAAATAACAAAGGGCAATAACTAAAAAATTATGAAAGATACAGTAATTATTATTCTTATGTTCAGACAGAACTGTACAGAATACTTCTGAGGATGCTACAGGTTCGAATCCAGAACTTTACATAACTGGATCCCAAATATTTTAAAGTTTATGTTTATAGAACCAAACAGAGGATAATTCAAATTTGAGCATAAAATATATCCATTATAATACAAATTAACAAAATGAATTGAACTCTGGTGAAATACCATGTTTTCAATATCAACCTACATAAAATAGTTTCAGTTATGAAATGTGACCCGTTCCTAAAAAGAGCAATTTAGCTTTACTTCAGACAATCATCAAAAATAGCTTGATTTCAAACTACTTAAATGTTTTTCCTTTTTTTATATTTCATGGCGATGATCAAAACATCACCGGCTGCACCATTTTGTCATGCAAAACCAAACAATGGCCACTAAAGGGCGAAAAATCAGCAACGTCAACCCATAAAATGTCATATTCGCCCGTGTTTTAGTGAGCGAGACTCGCATTCGCTTAGAGAAACCGTTAGCAAAGAGCGTGGAGATCAACAGTCACGTGATTCACCAAAATCTTCCGGCTTATTGGTCAAGATCATAAGACATATTTCTATAATGGTCCAAAATCGAAGTCAGTATAAATAGTGACAAGAATTGAATTTGGAGATGATCTGATGTTTTTGTGTTTGGTACAATACGTATAATTTACATATAGCCATCTATTCAAGTTTCATGGAAATAGTCCAAGTACTTTTTGAACTATCGCATGATCCAGTTTTTGTGGACGCACGGACTGACGGACGGACAGACGGACGGACAGACGGACGGAGGGAAATCTATACTGGCCCCGGTGAACCAGAAGGGGACTAAAATAGAAAAAAACAAAACAAAATAAATGATAATAAACTAGAAATGTATCCATAGAACACGGATGTCCCCACATTTGCTACGATGCAAACGAGCCCACCGACCCAACCTAGTGCTGTGGACTAGATTTCGGTCTATAAACATTTAATTAGTTTGTCTTGCCTTAAGGTTAGACTTTATTTATTTGCCAGTAGAATGTAATATCGATAATTTTATAACGGTAATACGGTGAACGAACTCACGATCACTTCTCATACTTTTACAAACTGATATTTATTTTCATCCGAAGTGTTATATTCAGGTAAAACTATTGTATTTAGCATTCTTTTTTTGTTGTTGCTAATATACATACAGCTGTTTATAGATAGGTAGACAGTCACGTGTTTATATGCTTTATAGTAAATACAGACGAGTTTACTGGGTTTTCACAGTAAGCAGTCCTCACATTTGAATTATACTAGTAATGATATTAAATTCGTAACATAATATGTCACTGTCTAACCATAGTTAAAATAATGTCTGACGGGCCTGTTTACTTATAGGTAACGTTCTGCAATATTAAGACATAGGATTATCATTCTTCATGTAACATGAACCGTAACCCTTGTTAACACACATATAAATATGTATTATATGTTTCCTATATTGTACTTCATCATTTTATGTTCCATTTTTGTAATGTTTGCTCCCTTCTTCGCATTTCTGTTGCTTTTTGCAACATTCATTTTCGTTTTGTTTTTCATATACATGTACATATTTTTCTGCCAGTCTTTTGTCCTGCTCATATTTAAAAAATACATTCTCAGTGTGTTACATCCTTGCCCGTTGCCGACAAATAGTTCACATAAGTTAACATTACTACCAAATAGGTAGTGATATAGCTACTTACAGATCGGCAATAGGTATATTTAACGCCAAGACGCAACCAATCAGCATTAAACTTCGTTTTCACCGGAATCTCTTTTTAAATATTTCTGTTTTTATGCGAGCACTTAAATCAAACTATAACGGTTTCCTGAATTACGTATTATCGATTACAGTATGTTGTCTTTGCAATTTCGATTTCCGACTTATTATTGTTTTACTAGTTCTTCTTTCTGGTGACGTAGAACGCAACCCCGGCCCAGTGTATCCCAACGACGATGCATTATCTTTCTTTCATCTAAATATAAGATCAATTAGAAGTAAATTAGAATTCATAAAGGACAATTTCTTTAATTTCGACTTAATGTGCTTTACCGAAACTCATCTAACAGACGCTGTTGACAATGAAGTATTATTTTTAGAAGGTTATGTACATTCTTCTTATCGCCGTGATTCAACTGCGCATTCTAGTGGTATACTGATCTATGTTTCAGAAGCGTTATTTTCTAGAAGAAAACTGGAACTCGAATGTCAGAATATTGATGCAATCTGGATTGAAGTCAAAACGGGAAAAATAAGCTTTTTAGTATGTTGCGTATACCGTCCACCCAATTCACCGGTGTCTTTTTGGAACGATTTTGCATTAGTGATAGAGAGAGCTACTGAAGCAAACCAAAATATAGTCATCTTGGGGGACATAAATGAAGATCAATTGAAAACAAATGGTTATCTGAAACAAACTTTGCTGTTATTTGATTTCGTTAATGTCATTAATGAGCCTACTCGTGTTACTCATACATCATCTACGTTAATTGACCCTATCCTTATTTCCGACTCAATGTCTTGTCTCCATAGTGAAGTGATAACTGTACCTAACTCAATTAGTGACCACAGAGCAACTAACGCTTTTCTTAAAATTCCATTGTCACATTCTAAGCCAGTTAAAAGGAATCTTTGGATCTATAACAAAGCTGACTTCCAAACTCTAAACGATCTTATTAAAAACTCAAACTGGGAATTTTTGCTATCATCAGACGTAAACGAGGCAACGATTAATTTTACTAGTAAACTTATCGAGTTGATGAAGTTATGTATACCGTATAAAGAAGTTACAATTAGGCCATACGATAAACCGTGGTACGACTCCGTCATACGTAATTTTTCGAGAAAACGCGATCGGCAAAAATCAATAGCATTAAAATCAAATAGTATCTACCAATGGAATAAGTACAAAAAACTTAGAAATAAAGTTAATAATCTTAAGAAGCATGCAAAAGAACAGTTTTATTCGAATATTGATGAAACTATAATTGATATGGATAGGAATAATCCAAAAATGTATTGGAAACTTCTAAAACAATTAATAAAAACCAAATCTTTTTCGGAAGTTATTCCACCATTAAAATCAGTTGATCAAAATGGTATGGAAGTGATACATTTAACAGATGTTGACAAAGCCAATTGCTTAAACAATTATTTTTCTTCGATCTCTAATGTAGATGATTCAGGAAGAGAGCTGCCAAAATTTTACGAATTTACTAATGTAAAATTATGTGACATTATAATAAGTGAATCAGAAGTAATGGATTTAATAAAGTCACTTATGACTAATAAAGCTGTTGGTGAAGACTTAATTAGTCATAAACTTTTGAAAAACACATGTGATTCAATTTCTAAACCGCTATGTATGCTTTTTAATTTGTCGCTTATACAATGTACTTATCCTGATAAGTGGAAGTCTGCCTTAGTAATGCCTCTTTTCAAAAAGGGAGATTCAAACCTTTCAACAAACTATAGGCCAATTTCTCTCCTAAGCTGTGTAGGAAAACTAATGGAGAGAGTAGTATATAAACACATATACAACCATCTTATGTCGCAAAATTTAATTTACAATAAGCAATCTGGTTTTTTAAGAGGACATTCGACAGTTTATCAGCTCTTAGATATCTATGACCAAATTGTTCGATCTATCGATAATAAAACATACACATGTATAGTTTACTGCGATATTTCCAAGGCATTTGATCGCGTGTGGCATAAAGGTCTTTTATTTAAGCTTAAACAAAACGGTATAGATGGAAATTTACTTAAATGGGTCAAATGTTACTTAGAAAATAGATCTCAGAAAGTTTTTGTTGGCTCTTCAATTTCAGATGTTCAATATATCAATGCTGGTGTACCTCAAGGCTCAGTGCTCGGCCCTCTCTTCTTTTTAGTGTATGTCAACGATATTGTTGACAGAATATTAAGCATTGCTCGTTTATTTGCAGACGATACCTCTCTGTCATGTACAACTTCAAATATTGCAGATCTTGAGGGAATCTTAAACCACGATTTAGCCTTGATTGACTCGTGGTCTAAAACTTGGCTGGTGGATTTCAACCCTAATAAAACAGAAGCCATGTTATTTACAACACAAATAGCGGTCCCCATACCTAATTTGATTTTCAACAATATTCCAATACAATTTGTAGACAGCCACACACACTTAGGTTTAACTCTTAGTTCTGATGGAAAGTGGCATAATCACATTGAGAAAATCACATTGTCCGCATCAAAAGTTTTAGGAACTATGAGAAAATTGAAATTTGTGCTCAAAAGACAAACTCTCAATCAGATATACATTTCATATCTTCGACCTATTTTAGAGTATGCAGCAATAGTTTGGGACGGCTGTACCAATTATGAAAAAGACATTCTCGATAAAATTCAAAACGAAGCCGCCAGGATCGTGACTGGTCTTACAAGATCTGTGTCTCTTAGAAATCTTTTTTCTGAAGTCGAATGGTTATCTCTTTCCGACCGTCGCCAATTTCAAAAACTTGTTACTATGTACAAAATAAATAGAAACGAATGTCCCGAATATCTCAGCAATTTACTTCCTCGCTTTGTTACCCAATCTACTCCCTATAATTTGAGGAATGCTCAGGACTATGTAGTTGTCAGTAGAAGAACTTGTATTTATTCCGAATCATTTATACCATCTGCTATTAACTTGTGGAATTCTCTTAGAATAGATATTCGAAATTGTACGTCATTGGCACAGTTTAAGTTATCCTTAAAACGAAATGTTTTTGTTACTCCAAAAACTCCAAAGCATTATTTTATAGGAGACAGAAATTTATCTATCATTCACGCCAGACTTCGGAACTCGTGCAGTAATTTAAATTATCATCTTCAGAAAAATCATCTTTCTAATACTGCTAATTGTCGATGCGGCTATCACACAGAAGATACCGAGCATTTCTTTTTTAAATGTGTCTCTTACATCGAGGTAAGAACAAAATTATTTCGAGACTTACACAGATTCCATCCTTTAAATACGCGAACGTTACTATACGGCAAACCAAACTTATCATTCGAAGACAACTGCACAATTATGATTGCTGTCCAACACTTTATTAAAGGAACACGTCGTTTTGTACAATGAATCATTAAATCACACTGTATACCAAAGTTAACATTTATTATTACTACTCTCGACAAGACTGGTTTCAGTTGTTTTTATTGTTGTTGTTGTTGTTTTTTTGGTCTAATTTTTGTATCATCTTATACTACCATCTTAAGTAATGCTCTATGTTTTAGTGTTGTTTCGTGTTTGTTTGTTTTTTGTCTCTCATTTATTTTCTTTTCCATAACAATTTTGTTCCAAATCATAGTCTCCAATTTTTCCATCCATGATATTATAAAATTTTCTAGATATTCTTATAATTATTCTCAAGCTCTGTTTAACTCCTTTTTGGCTATTCTTTATTTACCTATATATTATAACAGTTTGTTTATTTAATTTTCGAAGACACTACCTAGTACACTGATTTATCACCATCTTTTTTACATCTTATTCAATCAGGGAAGGCCGTCACTAATGTTGTTAGAACTTGTGGTCTGACCCTTTTTCCATCAATTACTGTAAACTGTATATGTGATAAATGTACTTATTTTAATGGAAATAAAATATGTTTAAACTAATTCCGCTGTATTGTCACAAAAACAGGTGCGTATTAACATTGTCCTTAACAATAAGAGTATAAAAATGCCTTTTTTGCTTAATCAGGGGACATTACTCAGTTGAGCTGTAATAAATTTGCATCGAAATACCCAGTAAAATACGTTTACATGCTGACAACTATTCTTAAAAAGTTTAATGGCTGTAGCAGTTAAACATTTGGAGTTACAACGACACAGGTCTAAAAATGCTATTTTTTCCTTAATAAGGGAGCAGAACTCTACCGATCTCCTATAAATTTGTGTCAAAATACCGTGGTGCGCAAGTTCACAAGCTGACAACAAGTTTTAGAAAGTTTAATGGCACTAACAGTTATACCCTTGGAGTTACATGCGACACAAACCAGCGTAACAGCGGACAGACGGACAAGGGCAAATCTATAACCCCCCCCCCCCCAAAAAAAAAAAAAAAAAAATGGTGGGGGCATAAAAACATGTAACATTTCAGAACAGAAGGTCTTTCAAACACCGTGTTATATCAAATGTGTGATATCTTTCTTTTAGATTTTGTACGGAAAAAAAAAATTACAAAACCTCCTCTCACCGTTCGTCTACTTTAAATATTACAACTGCTACTGCTGCTGATATTTCGGATAAATTAACAAAACTGTCTGCATAAAATCACTTGTTACAAACTAAAATCAAGTTTCCTCGAGATCTATTTCAGACAATCGTGTAGTTTACTAAACTTCTTTTGACCACATATACGCTAGATATTTGAAGTCTGAAATCACGGGTTAAACTAGGTAGTTTCAAGAAGATTGTTTATTGTTATCGACTTGGAATTAAAGTATGAATTTGTTCATTGCTAAATAAATCATATAAAAACATATTATACAGGTTTATGCTTAAACAACATTAAGTCAACATGTTCCCCGGCTCCTGGCCCCCCTTCATGCGTTTCTAATGCGTAACCTGTTGGGCAGTGGAGGGTCAGGGAGTGCATGAAGTATTATCTGCCTTAGCAGGGGTTTCATTGGTAGCCAACCAACTCATTGTTGCCAGGTTCGAGAACATGTTATAGAACTTGACCGATGTGAAATAAAAGGAAAATCCGTTACGTCTGGTTTAACCTTTGTTTAGCGGACAATTGGCTTGAACGAACATGATGTAACCATGTAAAGAGAAACGCTTTTCTTAACGAGTAACCAGTCTAAACTTTTCCTAACGAGTAACCAGTCTAAGCTTTTCCTAACGAGTAACCAGTCTAAGCTTTTCTTAACGAGTAACCAGTCTAAATTTTTCCTAACGAGTAACCAGTTTTAGTTTGACCCTCCAATATACTTCCATTTTCTGTTAACTGGATCTTAATGGAGTAGCTGTATTAAAACTTTCTGCAATTTTAGAATTTTGGCCCAACTCTTTACTTGACGAAATTCGGCCTTGACCTTATATTTAACGGTCTTTTAATGAAATAATGTTTAAATTATTACTACTTTTGACCTAGTTTCTTTACTCAATTTTACACAGAAGTGACCTTGACCTCAAGTTGCTCTGAAAAAAAGACGTCTGGGTAGGGAGTGTTGTAACCTAGGAATCAATTTCTGGAAATCATCTGAAATAAAAAAACATGCTAATAAACAACAAAGGCAGCAGCAAGAAACCAAGAATGATACAACATTTCTTCAACATTCAAATACAAGATATTCAAGTAAAAACATCGTGAGCAAGAAACATCCGAGATTCGAAAACGGTCAACTGTCAAGATTCGTACACCATAAACATTTTTGGGACATTAAGCAGATAGCTCGACATAATAATTACAATTGGCACCTCATTTCGGTGTATGTTCATGCGTTCCTGCGTCCGGATTTGTTTGTCCGGGATAAAACCTCTCCATGCATGGAAAGACTTTTAAATACCTTGGGACTTTTTTCACCTTAATAAAACGATGTGTTGCGTGACTTTAGAAGCTAATTACAATCAGGCGACTCAGCTTTCTTCTTAAACCTTGATGTCTTTTAGAGCTATTACTGTTTAATTTTACATTTTTGTATATATCATCATTTCAACAAAACAGGCGACTCCATCATAAAAGTATTCAAATGATATAGAAATGTTGAAAAACTTACCAAGAATTGCACGTTTTAAATGGAAAAATCCACAAAATACAATTAAAAATGCCGAAACTCCAAATAACCGAATTCTTCTATATACGAAGATACGAAATCATGATACAAATAACGGTCAATCTTCCAATGAATGGCCGTTTATTTATATCGCAATTTTAAAGTGCTAAAATAGAAAAAAAAGCCGAGGACCGTAAAAAGAATACTCTTCGTTTTCAGGCTCTCATCTTACTGAAAAAAACTAGATAACACAAGGCCTTTTCTTGTCTAAGCATGTTTATCCGAAAATGATCGAATATTTTACGACACCTTTATTATATTGCTATACCGGATAATAGGCGCAAGTCGATAAACATTATTAACCAAGTCTCCAAAATACCAAAATTTCGGAGATTACTTTCCCAAAATCAAACAGCAGAAAAATATGGCCCTTATATAATACAAGATGCTGAGAAAACGAATAAATTTCCGTAAACGTCCTGTCGTGATCAACTGCAAAATAGCCGAATTCTAGTGAAGATACTGTTAGAGTGTTATACATCTTAGAATCCAAAACTTATTGAGAAATTGTCGTAGTAGAAAAGCCGAGCATAGGAATTTTCTGCAAACGCTTTCATAGATGCTTGAGTGGAATGTCAACGAGATAACATAAAAATCCAGACAAATACCGTCATAGTAAAAACAACGAGCAAAAATAAATCCCAAACTCCATGTAAACACCGATTAGCAAAATATTCGAATTTCAGGAAAATCCTTCTAAGAATTCAAAGCAGCAAAACTGGGCAAAACAAACGTTCGGTTTCGATAAACTCCATCAAGTTAACGTCCGTGTAATAAAAATGCCGAATCGAAAATCCGAATTCCAGTGAAAAATAGCAAGTGCCTCAAAAGCAACCAAAAAACCGCCGTAGGGAAAAAGCGAACCAAAAAACCGCCGTAGGGAAAAACCGAACCAAAAAACCGCCGTAGGGAAAAACCGAACCAAAAAAACCGCCGTAGGGAAAAACCGAACCAAAAAAACCGCCGTAGGTAAAACCGAACCAAAAAAACCGCCGTAGGGAAAAACCGAACAAAAAAACCGCCGTAGGGAAAAACCGAACCAAAAAACCGCCGTAGGGAAAAACCGAACCAAAAAACCGCCGTAGGGAAAACCGAACCAAAAAAGAGATATCCAGTTTCAAAAATATCGACCGCAAAATACCCGAATATCGTTGAAAATTCCTCTTTAAACCCAGACAAAGAAAATATTCACTGCGGCACCTTGTAAAAATGCTTTACAGAAAAAAAACGAACTGACCTTCGAATATCCTTGAAAAGCCTTCCCTAAAACCAGAAAAGGATCAACTTGACCGCGAACCTGACCGAACCGTATTTCAGTAAAAATCTTTCTTTGAATCCAATGAAGCCAAACGGACCGACTGAATTTCGTAAGAAAATATCTTCGGGGACAATCGTGTTAAAAAACCAATCCGTATATCCAAATTTTCTTCAGAGCAATAAAATGACCGAAAGTCGACCGTAGAAAAAAACTGATCCATAACGTTATATTTTCGTCAGTACGTGATCAAAAAAAGTCCCGAGTTTCAAAATAACAAAACAATCAGTGAAAATAAAGGTAAAGGTTTCTTATTTAATGTGGGTAGTCAACGAAAGTCCCCACCTGGTGTGGATGGAACAACTTATTTCCAGAAGAGCCCACGGTGCGTGTATTTTACCTTCCCCGACCCCCAGTCTAGGCCGATACTGCTGGAAACAGTACCCGGTTAGGTTACCACCCAGTCCTGGGAAATCAGTCGATAACTCAGTCGCTACCCAGAATCGAACCCGGTTCACCAGCTTCGTAGCCCAACGCACAAACCACTCGGCCACCTAGTCATCTCCAATCTCTCTTTAAAACCAAAAATAAGCAAAATGACCGCGGCGCAGGAAAAATTCCGAAGATAAGAAGTTTCCGTCAACGTGTAAAAATGCCGAGGAGGAGAAATATCGAGCCATAAAACAACATTCCTTCTCCTTTTTATCTTGTGAAAATATCGGCAACATCATTTCCGTCCAAGTGCTGGTCAACATGTAAAGGTGTAAAGAAAACAAAATCCGTCAGCGAATTTATCTCGAAATAAACGAAATCAATTCTTTTTCCTCATAAAAAGACAAAACGAAAAAACGCCGAACTCTTGAAACAATTCTCATATTCAGGGACGAATGGGTACCAGTTTTAGGTTGTTTTAGGTTCTGTTGTTGTTTATTGTTTATTTGTAGTTGTTTTTTTGTTTGCATTTATTTTGTTTGTATTTGTTTCTTTTTGGTTTTGTTTTCCTTTATTTTGTTTTGTTTTGTTGTTTTTAATTTTTTTTATTAGCTCCAATCACACTGACTGGAATATTGTTCAATATTCGACGAACGCAGAGCCCAAAATCAGCTAAAATGACTGAAACACTAAGTTGGAAGTTAGTTTGAACAACAGTTTCCAGGATTGGTCACGGAACAGTATTATAGTCACCCTCGCACTCCAGTCCCGAAACTTCTGCCAACATTATATTTTTTTTAATATTGGTAAATAGCCCTTTGATAAGAAAATTACTGAATTTAATGAGCCTTAAGTGCATTATATGTAAAAACATCTTCTGTTCTGTTATATTTTTGTCCGCTCATTTTCAAGTCGGATAAGTACAGACCGACCCTTATCCCTCCACCCACACACTACAACCCAAAAAGAAAAAAATCTGTTATAATATTCAGCCTCCTAAGTTACTGTACTTTTAGTAGCAATAGGAAACAAGTATACACACTGCAGAAAACATGCATTTAGCAAACAACATTCGGAAAGTAAAAACACAGTCGGCAGAAGACCTTCATTCATTGGATTGCAAACATCCGGTCAGCAACCGAGAGTCAGAAACGAAAGTAAAGAAACAAGACACACAAAGGACTTTTGGGTGCCTAAAGAGAATACCAGTTTTCACACAGAATACATCATTTCAGCAGCATTTAGAAAGCATTGAGAAGTCAACCCACTAAGCAGATGATATCCGAAATTCATAGGCAGGCTAAAGACAGACTGATCTTAAATATAGGACTTATACTCTACTCATAATCCGTTCATCCAATTGTGTGACACCAAGTGAAGCCGTATGTAATATAACTGCATGTAGTTTCCTGTAAAATGTATTAAAACTAAAATACCTGTAAACGTATTACAATTTATATAAAACATACCTCACTGTTTTAGCTGGAATGTGACATCTGATCAGCACGCTTTGTTCTTCCAGTCCGAAAGTGCTCTCAGTAACTATGCCATCATTTAAACCTGTTGGGAAAATGTGTAATAAAGTAAAGCTTACCAAATCATTAATATTTCATGACAAGTAACAATTATGTGGATTTATATATTTGTGTTTCCTTTCTTTAAAAAGTGAGTAAGATACATGAATTTAAATTCACGCAGTAAACCTCAGAGACAAACTGCCATTCCACTAATAAGATATTTCAGCTTGAAAATCTACATTTCTCATATTGGGTTATCATTTCCTTCCTATTATACTGCCATTTCTCGTGTCGGAAAAGGATTCTCTTTCTGTTTTTAAGCTGCCATTTTTCTCACATAAGTAAGTTTTCCCATTCTGCTTCGGAAACTGGTTATTACATATTATCTCTTTACTAAATTGCCAGTTCCTCATAGGAACATGAGTCCCCACATTTAAAGAAAACCATTTCACACAAAGAACCATGACCTCCTTTCAGTGAGAGAAATGAGCTAAGTTTGTTGCAGTCACGGGATAGGGTCCGAAGAGTATCTGTTTATCTGTGCAAAATGGCGTTTCAATAATTAATCTTGTCAGAATGAAGTATTTTCAAATTACAAAATACGTTACCTTCTGCAGAGTCTTAAAAATACGTTTATATCGATACCGTCCCGGAAACGCGAAACAGCAAAACCCTTTTTTAAAATAAAAACACACGAAAAAATGGCGATTCGATATATACGCGCAATAAATCCATTATATAAAATATCAAGTTGCAAAATAAAAAAATGGAACGTATCTTTACAAAACGCCGCAAATAGATTTATGACACGTGGTGAAAATAGCCGAAATTCTGTCACAATCTTTCAAAAATGCCGAGAATACAAACTCATGTATTTTATACGCTCACTGAAAATGTCCGCTGCACGTGGAGTTTATACGCTCAAAAATGTGACGTGCAGATTGATTAGTGACCCAAAACAATTCCCGAGCACGACAACACCGAAACTCTGTCAACATCTTTAACAATGTTGAAAATAAGACGAAACATTACCTTAAAGCAAATACCTAATTTTTCGTCCACTGTCTTCCTAGGTTTAAACGGTGCGAAAATTTCCACCAAACAGAAAATCATATCACAGGTTCAAAATAAACAACTTCTTTTGAGATATTTTATTTTTTTTAACATAAAGTCACTATATAAGCGAGCATATCTTAATTTCCTCATCAAATAAAGGAATTCAAAAATATCGAGATCAAATCACCGTTATTTAATACACACACTTTTTTATGCAAGTATTTCTGGAAAGAATATTCATTTATTTGTTTAAAATAGTAATCCGTTATAGCTTTACGACATTACTACAACATTTGTACACAAAAAATGTGCCATTTTCAAATATGTAAGACTGTCTTCCAGCAACCACAGAACAAAATCTAGCAGTAATATGGAGCTCTTAATCCCAACACACCACACTTAATAGAAATTGTTAAACGACTCACTGAAAATGTCAGAATGCTTATCATAACTTATAGTAGTCCCTAAAATGCATTATTATCTATTAGTCTTGTTGCTCCTCGCATGACTTTATTACAAATTATAGACTGTTTTATTGTTCCCCTGGCCCTACCAACCCACTTTCTACAACCCAAAAAGAAAAAAATATCCACAGAAAAACTGAAAAATCTTACCTTGTTAACCGGCTGAAAATGGTTGCGTTATAACTACAGCAATATGACAACTCCAAAAGGTGCAGTGCTGTTTGTTGGATATGACACCACATATTGTAGATTTGAATATGTTTGACTACAGACTAAATAATGCACCATTGTCATACTTGCACGAATGTGCAAACTGATCATGGCCTGTGCTGGTAAAAGGCAAGGGGTTTGCCATACCGTCTTCAAGCTGATCAGTATCACGTGTTTGGTTCGAATAGTTTCTTATGAGGGATTGCTAAACAGTCTTCAAGCTGATCAGCATCACGTGTTTGGTTCGAATAGTTTCTCAAGAGGTCTGACATACAGATTTCAATCTGATCAGTATCACGTGTTGGTTCAAATAGTTTCTCAAGAGGTTGCCGTAGAGACTTCAATCTGATTAGTATCACGTGTTTGGTTCGAATAGTTTCTTATGAGGGATTGCCGTATAGACTTCAATTTGATCAGTATCACGTGTTTGGTTCGAATAGTTTCTTATGAGGATTGCCGAACAGATTTCAATCTGATCAGTATCACGTGTTTGGTTCGAATAGTTTCTAATGAGGGATTGCCATACAGACTTCAATCTGATCAGTATCACGTGTTTGGTTCGAATAGTTTCTATTGAGGGATTGCCGTACAGACTTCAATCTGATCAGTATCACGTGTTTGGTCGAATAGTTTCTAATGAGGGATTGCCGTACAAACTTCAATCTGATCAGTATCACGTGTTTGGCTCGAATAGTTTCTTATGAGGGATTGCCTTACAGACTTCAATCTGATCAGTATCACGTATTTGGTTCGAATAGTTTCTAATGAGGGATTGCCGTACAGACTTCAATCTGATCAGTATCACGTGTTTGGTTCTAATAGTTTCTAATGAGGGATTGCCGTACAGACTTCAATCTGATCAGAATCACGTGTTTAGTTCGAATAGTTTCTCAAGAGGTTTGCCGTACAGATTTCAATCTGATCAGTATCACGTGTTTGGTTCGAAGTGTTGAAGAGGGTTTGTCGTACAGACTTTAATCTGATCAGTATCACGTGTTTGGTTCGAATAAATTCTTATGAAGGATATCCGTACAGACTTCAAACTGATCTGTATCACGTGTTTGGTTCGAATAGTTTCTTATGAAGGATTGTCGTACAGACTTCAATCTGATCTGTATCACGTGTTTGGTTCGAATAGTCTCTAATGAGGGATTGCCGTACAGACTTCAATCTGATCAGTATCACGTGTTTGGTTCGAATAGTGTCTAATGAGGGATTGCCGTACAGACTTCAATCTGATCAGTATCACGTGTTTGGTTCGAATAGTTTCTTATGAGGGATTGCCATACAGACTTCAATCTGATCAGTATCACGTGTTTGGTTCGAATAGTTTCTTATGAGGGATTGCCATACAGACTTCAATCTGATCAGTATCACGTGTTTGGTTCGAATAGTCTCTAATGAGGGATTGCCATACAGACTTCAATCTGATCAGTATCACGTGTTTGGTTCGAACAGTTTCTTATGAGGGATTGCCGTACAGACTTCGATCTAATCTCTATCACGTGTTTTGTTCGAAGTGTTGAAGAGGGTTTGTCGTACAGACTTCAATCTTTAGTACTGACATGTGAAGAAACAGTGTTATCATCAACCTTATTTATGTTGTCACATATTGCATCTTTTTTACTGTCAAAATGAAAAACATCAAGAGAATACAAAATTCTTTAGATGTTTTTTTCCTTTATTCCCCAACAAAAGCTGCACTGTCCCTTTTGTTGTGTCATCTCAGCAACTTCTGTTGAAATAAAATGTCGCGTAGACATAACAAGTTGTTAACAATTTTAAAGGTGCTCCCTCAAACTTTGCTGCAGTTGTTTTTTCTGCACTATATGAATGTTCCTAAGAATATTGTACAGGAATTAGCAACTGCCGTGTTATTTAAATACATGCATGAAAAAAGATTATAATACATTTGTATGAATATCCTACGTATTTAAACTAATCAATGTATATTTAAAAAGCACTTGAAGTTAGTCAAAATATTGAGTAAGCACCTATTTAAGACAATGCACAAATTATATTGTTTATATTAAAGCGACTGACTCACAGATTGGTCGACGATGCGTAGAAAAACAAATGTTTACACATTCTAGTTGTAGTTATGTAGAACATATCTGCACTAAGTTACTGTCTCATTTTTTTGTTACAGAAACACATCATTTTATGAAGTTCAACATATTTTTATCAGTGAAAGGTTTACCAGTCAGTCACGAGGTAAATATTTTATTAATATTATTTATTTTGAAATTCGTTCGATTTCCTGCTAAATTCATTTCTTTCATTCATTTTCATGGTGTATTATATATTTTTCCATAGAATATAACCTCTTATAATTTTAAAGAAAAGAAAAGCTAAGTTCGGTGAGTCAGTCGCTTTAAGGTAGGTCAAATCTGTGCACCTTGTTTTTTGGTACAGACCAAATGAAAGAACTGCAGGCAAGATTAATGTAAATTCATCTACATAAAATCTCTCTTTTTTTGGACTCGCTACATTTGTAGACCCATTACATTTTGAGTCCAAATGAAATTTAATGCGCTTTAAAGTTGCCCAAATCTGCGAATTTATCATAATTTCATGTTTACCACCCTCTGATGAAATTAGTTTTATCCAGAAAAAAAACTAATTTAAAAAGAAAATGAAAAATGTTCATAAAAAAGGTTCAGCCAAATGATAAGCCAAAAATGATCAATACTGTTTCTTAATAATCTTTTGTCTAAAGGCCATCATTCATTTGAGGGTGGTACACTCTTCATCACAGTGAAAATAAAATAAAGTACGTTTTGGCATTTTAATCTACTAAGTCTTATTCCTACAATCTCTCATTTCGGCAAGAAAACTTGTCACGTTGCGAGGAATTTCGAGAATAAACTGTTATGTTCTATTGTGTTACATTTCTTAATTTCAATATCTTTGATATAAAAAGTAATTTTGACACTGCACTGCTATAACCCGAGTCTGAAGCATATGCTATACAATGCTAGGTCATAAAATCGCATCCAAATTCAAGTAGTAAACGAAACTGCTTTTCTATTATCACTGACCTCAGTTAATTTTAAAGGAGCAGTGGTCGAGCAGGAGCAGCAGTGGTCGAGGAGTTAGAGTGCCGGACTCTCGATCCGGTCGCTCGTTCGAATCCCAACAGGGTGATAGTCTACAGCGAATTTCCACACTGAAAGCAATCTTGGAGAGGGATTAAAATAAATTGCAAAAACTTGCTTCCCACTCGATGTAAAATAAATAAGTTTAAACTAAATTAATTATAGAATGCCATGAACTAATTCTCCTATAAACATGATGTCTTATATGATCAGCCCTGTGACATCGAATGGTCCTTATGCTTCACTGAAAACTGGTACTTAATGGATATGAATATGAAAACTGGAATCTAATGGAAACTTACATATACAAAACTACTACAGCACTCTGGGTCAGTGGCGTCTTTCTTTTGTTTATCAGTTATTTCATTCTGATTGCCAGTCTGACTTTAGTGAAGATGCCTGCTTTAACTCCAGCGAGACACGGGTCCGAGTGCTAGTAATACCGACGGCAATGGTAAATGATGAAACAGGTCATTATAATAAAATAAAATAAAATTCGCAGACTTAGACGGTGAGCAGATTTTCCCTACATGACAATTTGACTGTTCAAAAATTTCTAAGATTACCGTGAATTTAAGACAACATAAAACTGACGACACAGACACACGTGCTATTAACTGACCATTAATTGTTGGTAAAGTTAAAACTACTTGATAAATACGTTCAATTAAAAACAAAACACGATTTCAACGCCAGTGTCGTATTGTCTCAAATTTACAGTATATCTGAACCTATTGTAACAGCCCTACCTTGTCAGTTGTCTTCATTGTCTTCTCTTCTTCGTTTCATGTCGTTCTTACATTCCGAAAAACACTCTGGGTCGAATGCACAAAACTTGCAACGTGCATATCCAGCTAACGCTAGAAATGTCAATGTTAATAAGCACGTGCACATTTAATCAGTTAATGTCACTGTGTAAAATGCAAAAATGCAAAAAAAAAGTTAGTCAAATCCATAGAAAGCACTTTTTTTATAATACTACACACTGTTTCTTTTAAAAACCGAACTGTGGAAAGACCTGGTATATAAAAACGGCGTGGTCGTTGTTATTCTGATAAAATCGTGTTTCACGTGCATTTTCTCATAGACTTAACTATATAGGCGAGCAAATAATCTGTTGTTTCAGGGACCGTTTCTGTGTCGTCTGCTATGAATAAAGATGAACGTGGTATGAGTAAAATATCAAATTCTTATTCTGATAGGCATGTCGTAGTGTTCTGTTCTTATCTGTTTATAATTTTATTCTTTATTTGTGAGCGAAAAGGTCACAAAACTGCACCTGTGTGTGTTAAATCTTTCGGACGCATAAAGACATTATGCTATATCATTTGTTGCAATGGTAAAAAATAGCCCTCCCACTACTCTACATCACCAATATATGTGCACTGATCTTGCCCCGATCTATGACTTGTTAGTGGAGCATAGACTCAAACAAGTCCCAGTTCAGTGCGTTGACTCCAATTTACGTACTCCGTGATATAAACCAGTCATTTTTGTTTTGCGTGGCCTAAATAAATCCTGTGCGAAAATGTCTAGCGGCAAATCATTCGGGTGTGGCGCGGACTGGTAGTCGATTGGGTCTTTTTTGGTAGAAAACTTAGGCCCCGCCCACTTGCGAACTAATCATGATTTCCTCGAAAAAAATCTAAAAAAGGAACTATCCGGTCGATAAGATAATGTTAAAACCTTTCACATATTTGTATTTTCGCCGTGGGCAATATTTCATCACTTCAAAATATTAACATGTGACTCAATGCACACAAAAGATTTATTTGGATTAAGTCATTATTAAGAAAACAAAGTCACTGCAATACTGCATGGATCATAATGTTCTTAACTTAAATCGTGTCATCGATTAGCTGAACAACAATATATTAATTATAATTGAAATTATCTGTAAAAACGGTAGTACATGTTTGTAATGCACTCTCTCAATCTCTCTTTCCGAGTTAATTTATTGTCGGTACCAGTTCCATATATATGACCAACGCCCCCTTTTAGTATAGTTATTTTAGGTTGTAAAAAGTGTACAAGATGCAGAAAATATCCCGTTCCAGAGACACCCTGGTTCTTTTCCATGCTCCATGTATAGCACTGACACATGGGACCTCGGTTTGATGTCTCATCCGAAAGACAATTATGTTATATGAGAAGCGAGAGATTGAATTGCGACCCCTGAATTACCAACAGAGAGCGTTAATCAATGGATTGTTGATACGCCTATTTTATGCACTCTCACCATATTTGTATTTTAAGGTGTTACTACAATATTCATCGATTCATGTATTTGGAATACACATATACCATTTGTTTGCATGCTTTACAATTATATTGCAAATTAGATAAAGTTATACATGCATAATTTACTAAAATGTATGTTCTGTTTTTATACAGATCTGATATTGAAGTCAAAGCTTGATCCGCAACTTTTTTCTAACAACAGATCTGATTTTGATGTAAGAGCTACATCGGCAACATTTTCCAAATAAATAAGAGCTACATCGGCAACCTTTTCCAAATAAATAAGAGCTACATCGGCAACCTTTTCCAAATAAATAAGAGCTACATCGGCAACCTTTTCCAAATAAATAAGAGCTACATCGGCAGCATTTTCCAAATAAATAAGAGCTACATCGGCAACCTTTTCCAAATAAATAGGAGCTACATCGGCAACCTTTTCCAAATACATAAGAGCTACATCGGCAACCTTTTCCAAATAAATAAGAGGTACATCGGCAACCTTTTCCAAATAAATAAGAGCTACATCGGCAACCTTTTCCAAATAAATAAGAGCTACATCGGCAACCTTTTCCAAATACATAAGAGCTACATCGGCAACCTTTTCCAAATAAATAGGAGCTACATCGGCAACCTTTTCCAAATACATAAGAGCTACATCGGCAACCTTTTCCAAATAAATAAGAGCTACATCGGCAACTTTTTCCAAATAAATAAGAGCTACATCGGCAACCTTTTCCAAATAGAATTTTTATATGCATTTATTTTCTACACATAGATTTGATGTTGTTCAGTCCAACTTCAAGGACCTGCCACGTCTTCCGTGATGAAAAGTTAAAAATGTGTAATTGTTGTCTCATTTCTGCAAAATTCCTTTAAATTGCAAGAAAAAGGCGGTAACATTTAATTAGACACTGTCGATCAAGTTTTGTTATGTCTGCAAATTGCTTGTGAAAGAACTACCAGTTTCAATGAGAGGTAATGCAAAATGTACATTCAACTTGAACAAAGGGTTAAACTTGCGACCATGCGAATGAAACTGTTATAATTATGCGATCATTTAACTTAGCTATAACCTAAACAATCTTTGTTTTTCTGTGATTGGAAACAAATGGTTAATGTATATTTCAAAACAGTGATGGTCACTTTGAACACATATGTCCCTTTAAAAGTCTCCCGAAGATAACGTTACTTTGTACAAAATTTAAGGAAAATCATAATATCTGGACACATTTTTCTTAAATGAGAGGGTTTTTCTTCCCGCTTAGTAAATTATACATAAACACAGGATATCCTTACATGCATTTTATTCTGACATTCAATAATTTCAAAATATCATAACAGTGAGTAATTCCATCTCCTGGTTTTATTTCCTGTTTCGCAAATTTATTGATAAGAGTTTGTTGTTGTTGTTGTTGTTTTGTTGTTGTGTAATAAGAAAATGTTTGTAATACATTTGCTTTGTATCATGTTTCCAAATCATGCCTGAATGAGTCACTATTTGTGTTCAGGAACAAAAAGCAGATTTTAAACAAAGTGAAATTCCAAAATGCATGCAAATATTTTGTTTATAAACAAATCTCTATCATTATTTTAATCACTTCATCCTTTCATAAAATACACTGTTTTCAAGAAGACTTGTGAGAAACCGACAGCCATTTTTTCCGAGCTTATTTATTTCCTGTTCTACATCATTTTTCGTCAGAACGGTGCCAGCTTTTTAAAATGTTCTTTCAATTAAATCTTGCTAAATGAGTTCTTTAGCTGAGATGTTGTCAATTGCCTAGCTCTACTTTCAGAAATATTGTATTTTAAATGTAGACCTGAATTTCGTTTGCACAGCTCTATACTAGCTAAATGCAGAGTTAATGTCGATTGCACAGCTCTACACTAGTTGAATTCAGAGCTAAACGTCGATTGCTCAGCTCTACACTAGCTGAATTCAGAGCTAAACGTCGATTACACAGCTCTACTGTCGCTGAATGCAGAGCTAAACGTCGATTGCGTAGCTCTACACTAGCTGAATGCAGAGCTAAACGTCGATTGCACAGCTTTACACTAGCTGAATGCAGAGCTAAACGTCGATTGAACAGCTCTACACTAGCTGAATGCAGAGCTATACGTCGATTGCACAGCTTTACACTAGCTGAATTCAGAGCTAAACGTCGATTGCAAAGCTTTACACTAGCTGAATTCAAGCCTAAACGACGATTGCACAGCTCTACTCTCGCTGAATACAATACTGAGCTAAACGTCGATTGCACAGCTCTACACTAGCTGAATTCAGAGCTAAACGTCGATTGCATAGCTCTACACTAGCTGAATTCAGAGCTAAACGTCGATTACACAGCTCTTCACTAGCTGAATTCAGAGCTAAACGTCGATTGCACAGCTCTACACTAGCTGAATGCAGAACTAAACGTCGATTGCACAGCTCTACTCTAGCTGAATACTGAGTTAACGTCGATTGCACAGCTCTACATTAGCTGAATGCAGAGCTAAACGTCGATTATACAGCTCTATACTAGCTGAAATCAGAGCTAAACGTCGATTGCACAGCTCTACACTAGCTGAATTCAGAGCTAAACGTCGATTGCACAGCTCTACACTAGCTGAATGCAGAACTTAACGTCGATTGCACAGCTCTACTCTAGCTGAATACTGAGCTAAACGTCGATTGCACAGCTCTACACAAGCTGAATTCAGAGCTAAACGTCGATTGCACAGCTCTACACTAGCTGAATGTAGAACTAAACGTCGATTGCACAGCTCTACTCTAGCTGAATACTGAGCTAAACGTCGATTGCTCAGCTCTACACTAGCTGAATACTGAGCTAAACGTCGATTATACAGCTCTACACTAGCTGAATGCAGAGCTAAACGTCGATTATACAGCTCTACACTAGCTGAATTCAGAGCTAAACGTCGATTGCTCAGCTCTACACTAGCTGAATTCAGAGCTTAACGTCGATTGCATAGCTCTACACTAGCTGAATGCAGAACTAAACGTCGATTGCACAGCTCTACACTAGCTGAATACTGAGCTAAACGTCGATTGCACAGCTCTACACTAGCTGAATTCAGAGCTAAACGTCGATTGCTCAGCTCTATACTAGCTGAATACTGAGCTAAACGTCGATTGCTCAGCTCTACACTAGCTGAATACTGAGCTAAACGTCGATTGCTCAGCTCTATACTAGCTGAAATCAGAGCTAAACGTCGATTGCTCAGCTCTACACTAGCTGAATACTGAGCTAAACGTCGATTGCTCAGCTCTACACTAGCTGAATACTGAGCTAAACGTCGATTGCACAGCTCTATACTAGCTGAAATCAGAGCTAAACGTCGATTATACATCTCTATACTAGCTGAATGCAGAGCTAAACGTCGATTATACAGCTCTATACTAGCTGAAATCAGAGCTAAACGTCGATTGCATAGCTCTACACTAGCTGAATACTGAGCTAAACGTCGATTGCATAGCTCTACACTAGCTGAATGTAGAACTAAACGTCGATTGCACAGCTCTACACTAGCTGAATACTGAGCTTAACGTCAATTGCACAGTTCTACACTAGCTGAATTCAGAGCTAAACGTCGATTGCTCAGCTCTACACTAGCTGAATGCAGAACTAAACGTCGATTGCACAGCTCTACTCTAGCTGAATGTAGAACTAAACGTCGATTGCACAGCTCTACACTAGCTGAATACTGAGCTAAACGTCGATTGCAAAGCTCTACATTCAGAATATGTTATTTTAAATGTATAACTGAATTTCGATTGCACAGCGCTTCATTCGTTATGCAGAGCTGAACGTCGATTTCATAGCTCTACACTCAGGAATATAACATTTTAAATGTAGTTCTTAATGTCCATTGCACAACTCTACATTCGCCGAATGCAGAGCTGAATATCGATTGCATAGCTCTACATTAAGGAATATTGTATTTTGAATGTAGAGCTGGATCTGGATTGCACAACTCCACATTCGCTGAATGCAAAGCTGACAGTCGAAGGCGAAGCTTGGCATTCAAGAATATTTTCTTTTGAATATAAAGTTGAATGTCGATTGCACAGCTCTACATTCGCTGAATTTTGTGTTTTGAATGTAGAGCTGAATGTCGATTACACAGCTCTATGTTCGCTGAAATCAAAGCTGACCGTCGATTGAATAGCTCTACATTCAGGAATATATTTTTGAATGTAGAGCTGAATGTCGATTGCATAGCTATAGATTACCATATCTCTAATGCATAGCCGAATGCTGATTGCTCAGCATTGAATGTCGACTTTTGATTGCCGATCTCCTAGCTAACTTCACGTATATCATAAAGTACCTGGGCTCATTTCAATATCCCCAGTTAATATCATCAGCAAACATAAAAATACATAGTATACTAAGCTACGAAACCTGTATAAAGTGGTGAGCATTGACATATGTAGAAAACCTTTAAAAAGAGTAAATACAATGTTTAAAATATCAGTTTCAAAATTACGGCATGCAACATGCATGTGTCTTAACATAAAATAATCCCACAGTCGCTCTATATCCTACTATTTCATTACCTGTGGTAGGATAAACAATAAAGGGCTGTGTATAAGCAAGGTTACTTTCACAAAGACTGGGTAAAAGTTTCAATTTTGACAAGACAAGAAAAAATAACGAGAGGTATATTAAATCAATCACTGGAAAAAAAGAAACATGTGTAGCATCTTACCGATACTTAACTGGGTTCTACAGTGAAGATAAAGACATATTAATTACATGGTGGTAGAAATAAATATTTAACGACACATTTTATATTGAGAAGAACGAGTGTGCCATGAATAGGAAAGAGAAGACAATTTAGCGTTAATACAACAAAAACAAACAAACCAGATATTGGATATTTACTTTAAAAAAAATATTGAAGGGAGTCTGAAAAATGTTTCATAAATACAAAAGCGATTTTATGAAGTCTGTTATATTTTGTATCCATATAGTAACTTTACTTGAAAGATTTCTTGCAAATATTTATTGTGTAATACTAAATGTTAAACACTTCTCGCTAAAACAGTGACTGTATCTTGTCGATATCTAGAGAAATTCTGCCAGTATGATCTCAGCGGTAACATTAATAAATCATTTAACTAGCATTAACCATTGCGATGTTATAGCAGCAGTTATAAAATGTGTTAAGATAATGTCCGCAACATGACAAATTTCTCCGCAAAAGGAAGTTTTTGTGCTAATTGTGTCTTCGAAACATCATTCTTGATGTTTTAAGTGATTTCCAGTTATCATATAGGGCTAAATATGCCATCCCGGCTTTAGTGTTATACTTGGACAAGGTTCCAGGAGTCGCATAATGTCCGTTCAAGTTGGTGTATCCACACGCATTGTACCACCAACCACCGTGAAGTGTGATAGCACAATTGGATTTGTTTCTGTCTGCATCATGATCGAAAGTTGTAAACTGACACCCATTGTTCAAAATCAGTCCTTTCTCAGTGAATTCTGAAAATGAAGGGGTTATTGCAATGAAAATAATATAGTGAAAGTATCAAGAAAGAAAATGAGCTTATAATAAGATTTTCAAATGCAATAAAATATAATCATTAGAAGTCTAGATTTTAGCAATCATGTGCTTTTTAAAATCTTAAGAAAATAGAAAGAAAATATGTTACACGTTCAACATTTGGTTAGCCGCTGGGAAAGGAAGGAAAGAAAAGGAAAGCCTACCCATGCTGGTGTTCATTTTACCGAGGTTTAATGTATAGTCTGGACCTGCAGAAATTGAGAAATTCTGAAATGTTTCAAAGCCTTCAGAATTATTCGTGGATGTGACGTCAATTCTGAGTTCTGATGTGCTCTGAGATGTCATTTCATGTAGTAACCGAAGACCTTAAAATTAAAATAATAACTTCAATGAATTTAACACATGTCAGACCACAAAATAGTTCACAAAAACAAGTGTATCAATTACTTACAGCATTCGTTTGTTTTTTTTAAATACATCTTAAGTGCACGTGTATATCTATAATGATATTAAGGGGATTAAAGGAGCATATTCTAAAATTAAGAACATTCTATTTCCATCAGAATCATATAAATGTGAATAATATTGAACGAGTCATTACATGATGTCAAGAATTCTAAGTATAAGATTTTAAGCGAATGTATTTGCATTACTTATTATAAAGTGTCTTGTTGTTTTACAATTATTTTCATTCTAAGCAGCGTCTATTAAAATGTAATCATCAGTTATGTTTAAGGTAATTCGGTAACACCTTGAAGACAAAAACCTACCAAGCCAAAATTCTGTGTTAAGATTTCCAAAACCATTTTCATATTCCGAAAAGTCTCTGAAGAAGTTAACTAACCCATTGTGTCGGTACTGAAACACCTGCAAAAAATAACCATATGTAAATCAGTTTACTTCTGAAGTATTTTGTTAGGTTCATTAATAAGCAAGCTTCAAAACATGGACAATGAAGGAAACGTATAACTAATAAACATTTATATTGTATTCAATATGCAAGCAGGAAGTTTTTTGCTCTGAATATCACACTGATTTTGATTTATGATATCTACACGCTTGTTTCACTTTCAAGATATAATTGTTACTATATATGGTATATTATCCAGCTCTGTACAGCTAACAATCAATATTTACCGTCCAACCCCCTCCATTTGTGGACATGTCACAATATACTTGTATTCGTTGTCGACTTTGCCAGGTTGTTATAAAGTATTTGCCATTTTCTGTATCACCATCTTGTTTCATAATGTCAAGACAGTCACTAAGGTCTAAAAACAAGAGGTAGAAATAATAGAAGCATTTACAATTGATATTTATTTATATTCTCACCGACAATGAAGTTACCACCCTAGATAGCTTTTTATCATTAACCCCCAATTCTTCAGAGTATGTCTGCTTTTTATGACCCCGGATGAGTATAAATTTTGAAATGTCAGTCCAACAGTCAATTTTCCAGTCCGTCCGTCCCTCATTCCATCCGAAAACTATTGTAAATGGATTTACTTCATACTTGAACACAACACACCTTTAGACAAAACATATTTATGTGATCTTGACCCCTGGATAGCCTTGAGCTCGAAGGTCAAATTCTAATATCTTCACACCTAATTGACCTTGACCTTGAGGTTAAACTGTCAACAAGAAATAACAACCAACAGATTTAGATCATTTTTGCACTAAACAATCCTTTGAAAGAGGTTTTTCAAATGACATATTTTTTACTTTGACCCTTAAATGACCTTCACATGAGGTCATATTATTAAAAATAGCCACTTCTTTTGAAGGATTTACAACTTATATTTATCTAGTCCTCAGCTCTAAGGTCAAAGCACCACTTTGGGGCCATTCTCATCTTTTAGTAACAGTTCTTGTTTGAACATTTATTTGTTTATCTACATGTGTAGTGTATATATAAAACATTATTCAGCATATGCACTTGCACAATGAGATTTTTGCGGCCTGTTTCCCGTTAACACGTAGTCGCTATCGTCCAGACAGGACATTTTGGATCTTACACAAAATCTGCACACAACGCCAGCAAAATCAAAGATAAATAATCAGCAATGGGTTAAACGTCGCAAAGCCGTCAGCGTTACTGCTGGTGGAATGTCATATCGTTTAATAGCACGTAGTGTTGGGTGATCACATCAAACGGTGATGAAGCCTATCCGAAGAAGCAAAAACACAGGATCTGTGGCTCACAAGCAGCGCCCAGGACGCCAGAGAGTAACGTCACGCCAACGAAATATCCATATAGTGTTCGCGCACCTCAAGTACTGCTTCCAGACAGCATTGGAAACAGCAAAGAATATAGATGGCGTCAATAACCGCCGAATAAGTGAATCGACTGTTTGCCATCGCTTGCGTGGGCGTGGCAACAAGGCATATAAAGCTTACCGTGGTAACATATTGATGCACGAAAGACCCCATACTCGCCTACGTTGGTGTACATTGTCCAATGGCTTCAGAGACAATGGCACACTTTCTTGATGTTGTTTTTACCGATGAATCCAGATTCAGTTTGGATAGGCAAAACTGGCGTTTGAAAGTTTGGCGGACATCACCTCTATGACGGCAGACGCAACATCAGCATCCGTAATAATATGTTCCTTGCTCTTTCAGAGGAGTTAGAGGCGATACCTCAATAACGTAAACAGCACCTTATCAGAAATAAGGGCAGTCATTGATGCAAATTGTGATCATAGTTGTTTTTAGACTTGCACCCTGTTTTTAAACCTATGCAGTTTTCGCCTGAGGCTGACAAAATGTAAAGCAATGAACTGTCTATTTCGAGAAGTTATTGGTTGGAAATATTCCTCACATTTTTAAAACCACGAGGGTGTCAACATCCAGGGTGAAGTGTAACGTTCATAACATTTTCATAAGTGATAACTTTTTATCTAGGTTAATATATATGCCCCATCAAGGATTCGAAAATTAAATGTTCACAGCAACTAATCAACAATCAGAACGACAGATAGATAAAACTATATCTGTTATGTCTATCTAGTGAAACAAACTGCTTTTATTCACGATATGTGTTATGTGTATCTTGCGAAACAAAGTGATTTGATTCACGATATGTGTTATGTGTATCTTGCGAAACAAAGTGATTTTATTCACGATATGTGTTATGTGTATCTTGCGAAACAAACTGGTTTTATTCACGATATGTGTAATGTCTATCTAGTGAAACAAATTGGTTTGATTCACAAAATGTGTAATGTCTATCTAGCGAAACAAACTGATTTTATTCACGATATGTGTATTGTCTATGTAGCGAAACAAACTGACTTTTTTTTCACGATATGTGTTTATGTCTATCGAGCGAAACAAACTGGTTTTATTCACGATATGTGTAATGTCTATGTAGCGAAACAAACTGGTTTTATTCACGATATGTGTATTGTCTATCTAGCGAAACAAACTGGTTATATTCACGATATGTGTAATGTCTGTCTAGCGGAACAAACTGGTTTTATTTACGATATGTGTAATGTCTATCTAGCGGAACAAACTGGTTTTATTCACGATATGTGTTTATGTCTATCTAGCGAAACAAACTGGTTTTATTCACGATATGTGTAATGTCTATCTAGCGGAACAAACTGGTTTTATTCACGATATGTGTAATGTCTATCTAGCGGAACAAACTGGTTTTATTCACGATACGTGTTTATGTCTATCTAGCGAAACAAACTGGTTTTATTCACGATATGTGTAATGTCTATCTAGCGGAACAAACTGGTTTTATTCACGATATGTGTAATGTCTATGTAGCGAAACAAACTGACTTTTTTTTCACGATATGTGTTTATGTCTATGTAGCGAAACAAACTGACTTTTTTTTGACGATATGCGTAATGTCTATCTAGCGAAACAAACTGGTTTTATTCACGATATGTGTAATGTCTATGTAGCGAAACAAACTGACTTTTTTTCACGATATGTGTTTATGTCTATGTAGCGAAACAAACTGACTTTTTTTCACGATATGTGTTTATGTCTATGTAGCGAAACAAACTGACTTTTTTTTCACGATATGTGTTTATGTCTATCGAGCGAAACAAACTGGTTTTATTCACGATATGTGTAATGTCTATCTAGCGAAACAAACTGGTTTTATTCTCGATATGTGTAATGTCTATCTAGCGGAACAAACTGGTTTTATTCACGATATGTGTAATGACTGTCTAGCGAAACAAACTGGTTTTATTCACGATATGTGTTATGTCTATCAAGTGAAGCATACTGATTAGATTCACGGTATATTTTATGTCTATTTAGCAAAACATATTTTGAATCTACGATATGTGTTTTTGTCTATCTAGCTAAACATACTGATTAGATTCATGACATGTGTTATGTCTGTTTAGCGAAACATACTTGTTAAATTCACGATATGTGTCATGTCATAAAAACGGTTTAAGTTCTTTATCAGAACGCTTATTAGAATTTAAAAAAAATAATATTATGAAACTTACCTTCCGTCGTTTTAATTGTAACGAGAAAATAAACCAGAACAGTAGTTGTTACAACAAGTAAAACTACTATAACTAGCAAACATTTGTATTTGCATTTTCTGTCATATAGCCTGTTTGCTCTATCGTTGGCTAATTTCGTATAGTTTTCTTGATTTGGTGTTTCTGTCGGATTGAGGTACCCAGACAACTCATCTGTCGAAAGATTAGGTGAATCTGTTGGATAGAGGTACCCAGACAACTCATCTGTCGAAAGATTGGGTGAATCTGTTGGATAGAGGTATCTAGATGATTCATCCAGCGAAAGATACTGTTCAGGACCACGATTTACATTGAGTTCAAATGTTGTATTACTTGTGGTATCATCATAGTCCGTTGAACTTAAGTAAACATTTCCAGGTTTAACATTGTATTTTCCTTTGCTGAAATTTAAAGATCCCATAGCTCGGTTTGATCATAAACACAAGGAATCTGGTCGTTAAAATGTCTGTTTACTTGTATAGAGAATTTTGAATTATATGTAAACTTTAAACTTTAAGCTGTCCTTATCGCGAAGATCATATAGATCTGTGATTCACATGTGATTCATAAGTGTGAAACAATTGAAAAAGCCACTAATCTGTAAGAAATATGACTGAACAAGAATAGACAGAAATGAGTGTTGAATAATTTTGCTACAACAGACGCCTGCTCTTTGAAAGAGGCTGTACTTTGATTCTCATTGTTCTCATTGTTTTAAAGTTAGATGCTTACATTTTTTTCCTTCATGTTAATTGCTTTTTATTTAATTTGTTTCATCACATAGTGAAATATATATACTTACAACTTCTGTGCTGCATTTATGTTTTATTGTTTATTGTAGCGAGTGGCGGAGTTGGAGTAATACACTTGAAAAGTTTTTTTCCTTTCATTTACAAATAATCAAGTTCCCGAAGGCACTGAACGGCACCAACCGCCTAGCAATGCAAAGTAAAAACGCCTTAGACCACTTGGCCATTGCAACAGCCCCAATAAAGGTTGTACAATTAACCGGGACAGACGTTAAATGTTTGACAACACTGACTTTGTGTACTAGGAGACTTTTTACGGCCGCCACACGGCACAAATATCGCTGTTGTGAATTATAAATAATCAAGTTCCCCGTGGGATTCGAACCCGGACCAAGCGGCATTGTTCGAAGAATTAAAGTAGGGCTGTTGTGAAAAAACAGGTGTTTTCGCTCTACATGGCAAATATTATAAAGTATGACTGTATGTTTAATGTTGTGATTTTACACACAACTTAAGAGTATCAGATTCATTATGGTTTATTTAACCCAATGGTTTACAATGGACAAGTATGGTTCATTTAACCCAATGGTTTACAATGGACAAGTATGGTTCTACAATGGACAAGTATGGTTCATTTAACCCAATGGTTTAAAAAGGACCAGTATGGTTCATTTAACCCAATGGTTTACAATGGTCAAGTATGTAATTTACCTGTCTCCACACTACGTCTAAGCCTGTAGACAGCTGTACAGGAAACATATAGATTATGTAAGATTAGCAAATCCTGCATTTTCCATATGTGGTGCTTAACTTTATCTTAATCCACCAAACAATTCTCGCATAAAACGATTAACTAAATACAATGTACAGTAAAAAAATTGATACGGTGTTCTCCCAGACGAAGAAATATGCTAAATTTGTTAGCAAGTACGTGTCGACCCCGGAGCGCCAGGCCCGTCGATAATTAAATAACACATAGAAGAACTTTAGGTAGACCGATCTGTAAGATGACGCCTTAAGGTTTCCGAGGTTACTGTAAACGTCACTGTGACCTTCACCTCTGAAATAGTTTCCGATCAATCATATTAACAAGATTACCTTTATCATTTCTTTATTTTAGTACAATAACATTAGTGTTCTTTAACGTGAAAAAAGGATCAGTCGTAAGTGAAAATTCAATTTGTTTTCGATAAATGTTTCAGTTTCCATAAAAATGAAATGCACATCGAGGAAAAAATAACTGTTGACTTTAAAAGATGTTTACATCTATGGATTTAATTAGGTCTTACAATGAAGTTGACAAAACGATTTCTTTTTTTTTTTTGGTGGCCTTTTTTTTAAGTAAAAGTTTGATTATGATCAATGGTCTGTTTTATAATAGATTAAAGCTTGATAAAGCTGGTTTTCTGTATCTGAACAAGGCAGGATGTTTGTCTACTTAAAAGACAATTCATAAGCGCACAATATGATAATGCAAGTTCATGGAACGAACTTTTGAGTACGCTTGTGCCGATTTAATTTTACTGCCATTGTTTTATTACAAGATAAATGCGACTTTTTTTCTAAATGTGTCAGTAAATGATTCAGTTGACATTCATAATGTGATTTTCATTTCGATGTCGAAATAGTTTTTCTCTGAATAGCTCAGCGTATAGCATCGATACATGAAACGTCGGTTTTTTGTCTCACCCGAAAGACAGTAAGTTGTGTTAGTCTAAAGTGGCAGTTAAACTCGCGACTCCAAGAATACCAGTCCAGCACATAAACATTGCATCCCTGACCTATCCGGAATAATCACAACAATAAATAAAATGTATAACTTTCCGAGGGGAATCTAGCATTTACAGGGTTAAAACGAGTGTTGGGTCAGTAGAATTCTAAGCCGAAGTCGTTAGTTTTAAAGAATTACCATAACAGAGACTTGAACTAAAGAAATAAGATAATATATGTCAAGTCTTAGCCACAAGAGATACCTAACAGAAAAAATATATATAATTGAATAAAATAAACACTCAACCACTCAATTCATCAAATCCATACTATATGCACGCTCGTTCTGAACACCAAAAACTTATGTAAACGCAAACTGACTGGAATGCTTGACTGTAAAAACAGCACAATACGTTTCTTATGTGTCTGACTTTTTGAAAATAGTTGGATACATTGTTGAAGGGGAATAACTATAAAACAGATTACAGATAAAGAAAGTAGAGTCACATCCTCTTCCATGTATAGAAGTACGGGTAAGTGTTTACACTTTGGAGGTCCCAAATGGATTGCGTAGAAATCAGCGTTTTGCATGGATTATCATTATTGTAAAAAATACTACAGGCTCACAGTAAAATGCTCTGAAGTAAATGATATCAAGACTTATATTAATGAAAAAAATCAAAGACAACGGTATGTTTTTGAAGTATATAAGATTTAATGGAAGCAGGCATTTCAGTAGATTAATAACATATGCAAATATTATTTACAGATAGGGTGCAGATATTCTGAACTAGAGGCCGATCTGTCTCTATAGCACTCATGACGCTACAATAATCTAGACCTATTTGAAAATAGATTAGTAACAATGCAGATGTTAAAACCTAAACTGACAAAATATAATCATGACCAGACCTAAGCTGTTTACGTGACGAAATAAGATATATATCTATCAACTAGACAAACGTATCACGCTTTCACAAACAAAAATTAAATCTTTGGCAATTGTAAACATGTATATTTTGAAGTACACGCGACAAGTACTGTGAATGTGGTACAGAAACCAGACAATAAAATGTATGGATGAGTTATTCTGATTATAAGAATTAAAAGAACTTCAAATAGAGATATCGAAGATATTTAGGTAAATTCACGGAAAAAAGTAGCTGACAACAAGTTGAAAAAAATGAATTTTATTTTCAAGATAGGATTCGTTTTTACTACATCAGGTGTGTCTTTTTTGTGCAGTTAAACAAACCTAAAGAGAAGTCACTTTATCCAAGTCATAAAAACTACTTTCGGTAGCTAAAACACCAATTTTTGTCACTAGTGTCTACTTTACGCAGTTGGATTATTTTAAGAAAGAAGGGGAGACCACTGCGTAGGACATTGGAAAATAAATTTTAAATAATAGAGTTGCATATAAAAGTAGAACATTAATCATCAAAGAAAGTACGAATATTTGTGATGTTTATACGTTTACTTCCAGGCTCAGTTTGCGAACTGTTTAACTTAAGATGTTTATGCATTTTCAGTCCTGATCAAAAATTCCATTCTTAGCCGTAAAACTTTTGCACCTTTCAATGTGACAAACTGCCTTATATCGCGTGAAATTTGTTGCAAAATAAATCATTTTATTGAATTATTATTACTATTTTGTATGTTTTATGACACAATATCAACTAGAATTATTTAACCTATAAAAGACTGTGAATTAAAGACCATGGACTCAGGCCCGGATTTACCGGGGGGCTTATGGGGCCCAAGCCCCCCCCCCCCAGCTGGCCCGTTGGTAAAAAAATAAAAGGGCTCATTTTTAAAGACTCTTAAACATTATTTTCAGCTCTTTGCACCTCGTAACAGAAACACAGTCAACCTTTCAATTTGCAATGGTCATGCTATATTGCGTAACAACTAATAACGAGTTCGCAACTTTATAGCCGTGTATATTACACAATGTACTGTATATTCGGCGGCACGGATTATCAGAGAGTTCTCCAGACTGATCATGATGTATAGTTTTCAAGCGTCTAGTAACCTTGACGTATTTGATAGAGTTGTTAAATGAGCGTCTGCTGGCCATGATCAGTTGCCTGATGATATTGTGCAAACTCCAATCGTAACAACTCGGCCTTTTCCGACAACTTCGTATTAAGACACATTGAAGTCGCCCGAGGTGTTCCGAATGGTGCAAACTCCACACAACGGTTACTTGCGTTCCATACTTTCAGTACAGTAATCACTGCCGACAGTCATGTCACGTGATGATGGTCGAAAGTTTAAACTTTTTTTCAAGTTACATTTTTTTAAATTTCATTACACACAGGCATGTTTAATCGATGCAATTCCAATTGCAACTAAACTGAACAGAGAAAAAAATAAATTCTTAAAAAAAGTTCATACATGTTTATATAGCTGAAATCCAGCTAAAGTTAACCCGTGTCTGCAGAGATATTTTCAAAGAATGAAGGGGAGATCACTGCGAGGAGATTGGATAATGTAATGACGTTATTTGTTATGAAAATTATTTTATTGATAAATTATTTGTCTTAGAGGACTTATAAATATAAAATAAAAAAGTTAAAACTTGTTTTTTGCTTTAGTTGAACATTTCAAAGAATACCTGTTTCTTTTAAATTCTCACACAAATTTCATTATATTTTTATGCCTAAAATGCACCAAAATGAGCAATTTACTCCACCTTTTTAGAAAATTTCCTTGGGGGAGGCCCCCAACCCCCCCCCCCCCACCTACAGAAGGGGGTCACCCCCTTCCGTACCTTCCCCCAAGCCCCCCCAGTCAGAAATTTCTGGATCCGGCCCTGGAACTGATCAAAGTGGAACCTTGAGTTGTGTAAAACATATATAATATGTGCAAAACACATATTGTGTAAAACACAAATAATATTGAAAGCACTGTTTTCCTTTTCGAAAGTTGAAACTATGATTTCAATTATTTGAACAACTCTGAATGCTTGAAAAAATGGACAAAATTACAAAATTAAACATCTCGCTCATCAACCGCATGTTCTCTCTAACTTAACTAAAACTTGCTTTATTCTTTCACAGTTTCAAAGAATATTCATTATTTAGCACTTCTTTAATTATCTAACTGTCTTTTGTCTTTCGTGGTGTTCTGTGGTGAAGGAATGTGGTTATGTAATATGGGGCTAACATACTGTCTTTGTTTTGATAAGTCACTGTTAATTGTCATTGTCGGTCCTGCTTGATCAGTCACAGTAAAACACTGTAATGACAAAATTTGCTCTTGAGAAAATGTATGAAGGCTATTAAACATGGGCTTTATTTGTTCCTGATTGTTATATGAAATTTAAGAATATTTATCCTTCCTTACAAGCAAGATTTTCAGTACCGTATAAAATTTAGCATCTGTAGCCGTATGGACCATTCTATTCTTTATTTCTTGTATTTGGGAAATCTGTTTATGCAAAGTATTGCTATGTATAGCAAGTGAGTTTGTGTATGCAGAAAGAAAATAATAGCTGCAAGCAACACTGATCATACAATAATACGTTTACTTTTCTTCTTCTTCTTTTTAACATTATTGTTGATGATATTTCTTGAAATACGGAAAACAAAATTATTATGACACCTATATAACTGTACCCTTTTGGTCAGATTTTTAAAGATAGATACATGTACTTTTTAAAGGCATTTTTTCGTGAAATTTTGATAAAATAAACAGAATTAATCTACCGGAGAACAGCACAAGACTTTTATTTAACAGTTCAATAGATTGTAATGTCAGCAAAAAAATCGTTTACAAATATACTTTTTTTTTAGTTAGGAGACCATGGGATAGATCTTTGCTGATAATAAATGCTTCATGTAGTTTACATGAATCTGTTTCTCTACAACGTCACATTCGCATTACAGCTATGAAAATGGGACTTCTTCTAAGCTCCGCATAATAAAATTGCTTCAATCTGCGCAGTCCCTTAATGGCGGACGCAAGGGAGGAAATCAGGAAGGTAATTATTTCTGGAACGGTCTCTATATAGGCGATTTTATTTCTTGTCGGACAGATACTGCATCAATCGGATAACATCGGTCATGAGCGTTTTGCTACACAGTGATTGCAAAAATTACCCAAGAAGCTCCGATTGTAAAATCGAGTCACGATAAAAATGGGTTTTCATTTATTTTGCATATTGAATCCATGTTTTAATAAAGCTAAACATCTTAAGTTGGCAAAACATTTTATAGAACTATTATTCTGAGCTTTTTGTTTTAATCTGGTTGCAAACTCTGTATAAAAGCTTTAAAAATGTTAGCCCACGAATAACGAATCACATGACCGTGTCTCATCAAATGAAAAACGATTTTGTATAATTATATGCGGGTATACCCTTTTTCGTATCTCTTTATTATATTCTTATCTGCTGGTTTGAAATGATGAATTAGTGTAGAACACTAAGAGCTTTGTCCTTTATTCTTACAAGTGAGACTCATATTCAAACATGTATCAGGGCCTTGCCCCTGCATGAATGTATGTCTGTTTTGCTTTGTTGCAGTTCAGTTATGAATTTAGTCAGAGTTATGTTTAATGCATAGTGATACATCTACTGATTGTGGTGTACGTATCTACATATTCATTATTATTTCATCGGTAGTATCACAGTTAACGTAAGGTAACATATACAATACGCTGGTACCCAGTTCCTGATATAAGGGGGCAGGGGACATAAAAGTGAGCAATGTCTAAGGTCCGAGTGGCCGTGAACACCATTCTTATTATTTCGATACATTCTACGCAAGCAACAAACCTGTCACTTTGCATTATTCAAGCATATATAACATACATTTAAGAAAATAACAGTTTCCATTCATTGTTCCTGATAATAAAATCTGATAGCAATTTATAATTGCCCCCCACCCACCCAAAATCACCATGGAAAAAGCTGAATATGGCCAAACTTCATGAAAATGAAAAACATTCAAAATAGTCCCAATTTTTTTAAAGTTAATATTTTTCTGCAGTACAGTTATTAAAAAATTCAAAAATGCCCAATAAAGTAGAGGTCATACGTTTAGATTTTTCACAAAATAAAATCAAGGTCCCTCACCGGTTTTGCAGCAGCAGTCAATGTTTACATTTTCAGGTTCCATACCTCCTTTTGAAGAGTCAAAAATGCATACAAAGCTACCAAATGTTTAGTTTCGTGCACAAATCTAGAAATATTGCTCATTTCCTACAAACAAATGAAAAAGAATTACACTGAGAAAACATTCTCAATAATTTTCAATACCTTCAAAACACTAAGTCTGTTTTATTAAGAAATTTCACCAGGGCCAAAGATCGAATGTGTCCCCTGCCCCCTAAAGGGAAGAAAACTCTTTTTAAAGGTATGAAACCACCAATTCACTCTACTGGAGCTGAAAAAATGGTACCCGCATAATGGCGGCTAGAAATAGTTCTCAGTTTTCTTGGCTATTTTTAACATTTTTGCCCTAATATGTGTATTTTTTTGCTGGAATCATTTTGTTTGACTATTTCTGATAGTGTGGTAGCAATTTTATGCTCATATGCATTCAGAATAGAAATCACATTGTGAAATTGTTTCACATACCCCAATCTGAAAATTAGCTCAAATTTTTTGTTAATTTTATGGGTAAGTTCACACGAGCAGAAATATCTTTCTTGTTTGAAACACAACCCCCACTTTTCTTGCTATTTTTCACGAGTACAGACATAGATCTACAATAATATGTAAGTTAAAGCTATTTAAAAAAGGTTTAGCTATGTTTTACAGCTCTGTGAACTTTATGAATTTTATATAGAAGAAAGAAGGAATGTATTTGGTGGTTTAACACCTATAATCAGCGATAGACGGTGCTGTGGTAGAAATCTTCTCGACTGTCGATATTTTTTTATTTAGGTTATACACCACCAAATCAGTGTTGTCGGGAACCAGGCAATTTTGTGCAGGGTTTTTGCGGAGCTATAAGATGACAAAGCTGTCTGACTGGTCAAAATAGAAAAGTTGTTTGGATTATTATTTTACCTGAAAACAACACATGTATTGACTGTAATAAAAACTACAGAAGTGACTGGGGTGACCTCTTTTGAGACGATATACCGGAAAAATTGATTGGCAATGCTATGAAATAAATCTTAATGAAATTGTTTCTCATGATTGATTCTTCCCAGAAATCGGCATAGGTTGCATCTTCAGAAGCCAATATAGTGAGACTGGGACTTGATGTTACATTGGAATACTGAAGGATTTGATTTAGTTGTGTGTAACCTAAATGAGCACAGAAATTACAATACTTGCATGGCATTTCAAAAACAGTACTGAAAGGTATCTATTTGTCTGTATTCTGTTGTGACTTTTAGGCTTTCTGTGAGTCAAAACTGTTTTTCTAATCAATGTTTGATAATTAATCAGTGGTAAATGTTTAAGTTTTCTTTAAGTATTAATTTAACTACACCTTAATCTATTGACATACTATCCCAAGCTTCTACATACTATGTGTAGTTCTGAAAACACTCAGTTTTCCTAACAAATCATATAAGATTCAATGGAAATGAAAGTCAGAATTTTATATCTGTCCAAATTAATGTCACGTGACTTTAAGCTTAATTTTACGTCGACTGATAATTTAACGGAAACACATTAGGTTTAATTCCATCTTTTCAGTTGCAACATTTTCAATCAAGTAATTTTTCATGTACAAGAATTTTCAATTTACTGTTGTTTGTACACAGAGATGCCAGAAACAACAAAGAACATATTATATTAGATTAAGTTGTCTGAACCGGACTGTAGATGTGTTTATCACACATGATATTGTTGTTTTGAACTCTCGTGTTGATGAGAAGTTGCCTACAGTTACATACCTACCTAATCCTTGTCGTGGTTTAATCCGGTTAGTTCGTGATGGAAGGTCAACAAAACATGTTGGCCATACTCCTCCTGTTATGGATCTCTACAGCGTCGGGGTAAATAGCGCTTTCTTTTTAAAACTGCTTACATTAACTTATCCAACTATTTCCTTTTTTTATTCTCAGTGTCTGATTAGTTTTCACTTTAATCTCTTTTCTACTATTTGTTATTTGTTTGTATTTATCACACTTTGTACTTCCATTTCAAAAAACAACAACACTGAAATTGTTTATTGATAAGATGTACAAAGACTTACATCCAACACTTGGTAGAGTATCTCAACTATTATTTTCATTCGTCTTTATACTTTGATATATGGTATACGACAAGACAAACATTGATGCATAGCATCAAGTCGGCACATGTGATTTTGAAGACATGAACGTTTCGGATACATGTAATTTTACACATACAGCCGTAGCATTGGTAGTGCATTTAAATAGCCCGTGTGAGTGAAGCCGCATCGATCATAAGTAGTTTGCTAACCCAACGCTCTTACTATTGACCTAAAGAATCGATTTCCTGACGCGTTTAGGTCGTTTCGTGATACTAGTCGTTTCGCTACCAAGTAGAAAGTCGAATCACCACCCAAGCGTTTTCGATACCCGAATTTCTTTAGATGAATGATACTTTGCAATAATATAGATAAAGTTAATGTTTCTTAATACAAATAAATATTTTAAAGTAATTTACCTTTCTTAAATGAGCGCAAATTAGTATTTATTGCAAACAGGGTCTTAATTAAGGCCCTGATGCAAATTATTATTTTTTTAGAATTAAGACCTTGTAATCAATGATATTCAGGTACAAAACTTTATCTATGTTACGGAATAGGGGACACATTCTACAAAATGATCTTTCTTATAAGTAAAAATTGGTATCCTTATAATTTATGAAATAGGTTATCAAACAAATCAGCATCAAATACTAGAACACTGGAGACAGCAGCTAAAAGCTAAAACTTACAAATATTAATATCTTATCACATTAATGCCACCACCGCCATAATCGTACTAAAATGTTACATTCCTTCGTCAAGTCCCTCACGAGTGTTAGTAGCAACTGATGATCCTTCTCTATACTCTGTAAACCCGTAAATTGTTAAACATTAATTCATTAAAAATCATACAATCGTATGTTTGCTATATATAAAAACCTTACCCGTTTACTTCATAAATACGGGACAAAATGTAATTAAAAAAACATGATGTAGTGTATTAGAGAGAGAGAGAGAGAGAGAGAGAGAGTATGATTCAATGGAAATGAAAGTCAGAATTTTATATCTGTCCAAATTAATGTCACGTGACTTTAAGCTTAATTTTACGTCGACTGATAATTAATGGAAACACATTAGGTTTAATTCCATCTTTTCAGTTGCAACATTTTCAATCAAGTAAATTTTCATGTACAAGAATTTTCAATTTACTGTTGTTTGTACACAGAGCTGCCAGAAACAACAAAGAACATATTATATTAGATTAAGTTGTCTGAACTGTTAAACATTTAGGTTCAGCTATAACTGAACGCTCTCTGTTTGAAAATAGATGACAACGATATGTTCCTCTTTTCGTAAGCAAATTTGGATTCCGGATTACTCGCATTATATCGTCGGAAACGGAACTGAAAATCAAAGTCATTGCCACTCTTAGATAATTTTAGTCTGTTAAACACTAAAAACTGTCAAAACCACTATAACCGAGTTTCTTCTAACGTAAATTAATGCTTCATTATATATTAAAAAAAGGTCCGTACCCCTAGACATTCCTAGTACATGTAGTATTGTCTAGAGGTACTGATCCGTACCTATAGACTGCCGGTCTAGGGGTACGGATCCGTACCTCTAGTCACTGCCATGAAAAAAATCATTTCTGAATTCATTTCGGGTCAAAATTATTTTGGGGTTTGTCATAAATTACTTTTTCAATGTCTTATATTTAGATTTACCTGTCACTGAAAACAAAAGCTAAAGGAATTCCAGTTTAAGTGGGTTTATGTCTTTTCAGTAAACATATCATGTCTCTTGTATTACTTTAAAACGTGCGTTTAGCTGTACGTTATGTCGATTTGTCATCTGTTGTTGTTGTCGCTTTGTGAATTGTCTGGTTTGAATTAATATTACTTCTTAAGATACATTTGCAAATAAAACTAGTAAGAGAAAAGACTGGTTAATGACTTGTGACTATAGAATAGTTATAGAAATGTTTTCTATGTTCCATGAGAAAGCAAAAATTTATTTTGAAGTATTTCGGTGCTGCATAAGCTTTTATCGGTTAATTCTAAATGATGCAAATGTCAACAAGTACAATAGCTTTGCAATCTGCTTTATCTTACCTACATACATACTTATTTTACTTATCTCTCCTTCAAGATCGGATTAGCATATGTATGGGAATTATTTGCCTGATTTGATAGAAAAAGGGATTATATGCAAGCTGACTATTTATTTTACAATTTGCCCTGACAATGTCAAAATCACTGAAATGTAATCTCGTTCTTGCACTAAAAGAGGAAGCAGAGTCAACGGTCCAGAGACTCACAGGATAAAAACCCGCTGCGCCACTTATTTTTTTGTTATGGTGTTCCGTTTGCACAGCCGTGAATTTCAAACGAAATCTAAACTGCAGTATACGATGCTACGATGGTGAAACTACAATGGTACAATGTTGTTGGTATGAGGGCGACATCGCTATGAAGCCATTGTACAGTGGTAAGGTGATGAAAACGCCTTGGCACGGTAACGAAAACGCGATATTACATCAGATTTTCACCATCATAGCATCCCCATAACACCATCGTGAATCATGGTTAAGATTTCCGTAAAAAATAAATCAGGATTATACCAACGGAACACTGTAATTTCTAGCAAGATTTAACCAAGATTCTGTAAGTGGACTATGAACTGAGCGTGAAAATAAGCTTTTGGTTAGATTTTGTACTTGCCTTTCTTGTCTACCCATAACACCTAGAATGACTTAACCATGCACTGAGTGGTGGACATAGGGAAAGCCATACCATTGTTTAATAACTGTACATAGGCCTAGCACAGAATGTATAGTTTAAGAATAAGAGACGCAATGCCTCTCATGACATAATTTGTGTAGATAATCTTGTAGTTACGACCTAAAACCTCAGAATGTTTTATCATATCGGACATTTATATAAAATATCGTTAAGAGTTATGCACAGTGAAACAGAATTTAAGACAAATACTGAATACTCCCCCCACCACCCCACTAAAATTCTTTAATATGTGTGAAGTTGGTCTGCAGTTCGCAGTTCGCAGTTCGCAATTCGAATCGCGAACAGCATGCTAGTTTGCAATTGGACTTAGAACTATTTCTTTTTGGTTTATGAAGTTAGTAAGTCATAAATTTTCCCAAGAAGAACACTGAAAATCTTCAAGTTTGAATCGCGAACTGCATGCCAGTTTGCAGTTCGCAATTCGAATCGCGAATTGCGAACTGCGAACTGCAGACCAACTTCACACATATAATTCTTTACCCAAGTTTCTTAAGAATAAAAACCAAGACGCCAACGAAGTCAGCAAAGTCAATGAATTAGCTTGTCATGTACTATAATTCTGTACTATTTTGATGACAGTTTATAATTGACACACTGATTTTGTCATAATAAGGTAGGTCAGAAAAACACTTCATGTTATCAAACTACCATAAGAATATACTCAAACAAGAGTACATTGTTCCAGTTATTATCAAGATGTTGAAGTGAAGACACTTATCTATAATAAGCGACATTCCTTTGTTCTTATCACTATGTAACCATTAAAACACAAAACCGTATACAAACAATGAAGGCATTGCTAAAGTCACTTAATACCTTGAGTATTCGCTTCCGGCCTTGATGTAGTGGTTTTTAATTGGGTTATTTGCCAGCATCTTATAACACAAAGCTTGATTTTTTTCATAGACCCTGTAGTAGTTATGAAAGTAATTGCAAAACATCCATACAGAGCTAGTTATAGACTACTTACATGGCCATACAGATAAGTTATAGACTACTTACATGGCCATACATAAAAGTTATAGACTACTTACATGGACATACATATAAGTTATAGACTACTTACATGGCCATACATATAAGTTATAGACTACTTACATGGACATACATATAAGTTATAGACTACTTACATGGCCATGCATATAAGTTGTAGACTTCTTACATGGCCATACATATAAGTTATAGACTTCTTACATGGCCATACATATAAGTTATAGACTACTTACGTGGACATACATATGAATTATACAATACTTACATGGCCATACATGTAACTTATTGACTTCAGCCAGAGCCATACATGTAAGTGGGAAAATTGTATACTCCCAGTTTATTATTCACCTAATAATATTAACCCAGTCAACCCAATCAGAAATAAATAAATTTGTTCAGTTTTAAAGTGCTGGAGTTTCATCTCGGGGTAACATTTATCCACCGCTGCTCTGTAAGAAGACTTTTTCATTTAAAGAGAACATGGTAAAAGGCCATTCATAGTATTTAGATGGTTTGGTACATAGACCTTAACACATGAAAGGAAAATAAAAGAATACCATGTCATTATCCCGGTTGATATTTTTCAAACTGAATCGGTGTATCTATACAAGTCTTTGTACATAGTTCTGTTGTTGTACAATAGTTGTATGGATAGCGAAATGTAACCGATGAACGTTTTCATATTTTCTAAATGCCATAGAGAAACATCATTGATTATATATTCTTCTTTACATTACTAGTCCTTATTTCATTTCATTGACAATAAGCCAATAGATAACATAGTCAAATAACATGTCACCGGTTAATACGCTCCTTTAATATGGAACAACCACATTGACTGTTTTTTTCCCTTATATTTTCAACTGATTATAATCCACAAAAAGTATCTTAGTATCACTGATGTAATAATACGGTACACTGAATTCTATTTTGTCAGGGAGTACTTGTTCACATTACCCCGGGTGATGGAAACTGGTTCAAAAACAACATTTTGTCTCGTGTTGACCGATTTACAAGAGGAAGGTATACCGGACCAGTACACGGTAACGGTGGAGCTCAAATATTTGAGTAAAGATGACACTAACACCGTTGAATTGCAAACTGCAACCTTTGGAGTTGTTAGCCCGGATGGAGGTAAAGTAATTGATTTTTAATATATATATATCACAACAATAACATACAATAGATATGAATATTAATGAAGCCTGACAAGCTTTCCAAGCTTAAATAGGGTTTCTGAAAATCTTGATGGTCGCTATCGCACACGTCAGAATTGTGACGATCCCAACAAGATTAGCCCACAACTTCAAGTACCATCGATTTCACTAGTGATTTGAGAATTCTATTTATAGGTTCGAACTTGTATAGAAAGCTTCTATAGCGTTTCCACCCTAGCCGTGTGAATCTACAGCCTAAACATTTCAAATGCGACAGACCTTAAATTTGTAAGCCAAGAAACTTTCGGGGATATTATATTTCGAGTTATTCATACTATAAACGTTTGTTTTTTTGGCGACATACTTTCACAGAAACATACCAGACGGCAAAACTACAAACCTTTCAGTGTAAATACAAGAACCGATCTTTAAGTTTTCTTTGAATATAACAGAACAAACTTGTTTCGAGGCCACTGTAATTTATACTGTCGAACTGAATGCGATTTGACACAAAATATACTATCGTCATGTATATTTTAGCAACATTGTAAAAAGTCTCCGACATAAATATATTGTAACAATAAATGCATGCAGTATAACGTATTATTTGAGTTCACGGGAAAACGGTTACATTGGTCTTTTTATTCGTAAGTATCAATAATAAGCAACATTTGTGCTTCAAAGAAATTTCCAAGGATTGCTCATGTTCACTAATAAGATATTTTACCTTCATTGTTGTTGCCATCGTTAACTGAGCGGACAGTACTGAGTCACATAGTCTCATTCCAAAACATAAATACACCTGTTCACAGATTACTTTGAAATTTCACGTGGTCTTAGCCTACCTATATAATTCGTTTACAACCTCCTCGTTCTCTATCTAGATTATAACTGTCAGGTAGATTAAAACAGTTAGTTATATAGAGAGAAGTGCTCAAGTTTACTTACATTTTGTTATGTAGACTTTTATCAGTGCCTGGAGATCCTAGCGCCATACAATAATGGCAGGTTCTCTGCGGTCGTCAATGCAACAATGACATACGCACCTGTCGGAGAAAATGACGAGGTAACTAAAGATATATTTGGAGCTGAACAAGATATCGAATCAAAAACACCAGCTTTAATCACTTTGGTACAGACGGACAAGCCGATCTACAAACCTGGGCAAATGGTCAAGTTCCGCGTAATGACAATGGACTATATGCTGATGTCAAGGACAGACGGGGTAGGTGATCATGTAGACATTCCCTTTCAGATTAGTTTCTTGGAAGAAGCTTTAATTGGGGGTAGAATGCTATTTAATCATTATAAATCCGAAGTGCAACTACTTAGCTATTATCGAAAATTCAAAATTGTTTTTTAATTCGTTATAACTAAATAAAAAAGCAAACTTAGCAAACACGTGTATATATCAGAGTAAACTGACGTTTAAACTGTCTCTACATTAAGTTATCATTTATCCTAAGGTTGTTTGCATCATTGGTAGGTACGACTGTCGTCTGCCTTATCGTTTGAATTAAAATGGCGTGTGCGAATCTAATCGAACTTTGTGTGCGCAAGATGAAATTTGATACAGTAACGAGCAGTATGGTAGACCTGACAGTGGTCAAGAAGTATAAAATGATTATACACGTTTCTTTTTTCAGTACCCGCTTATAACTATCGAGTCTCCAAACGGAATGCGAGTAATGCAGTGGGACGATGTACCAGCTCCTAATGGTATAACAGTCAAACTTTTGTGTACTGTCCTGAAAAAAATATGTCTCTTGAGTCGTTATTGCCTCAAGGCACATTAACTGTGCAATTGCTTTGAAAAAAATCGGATTTTTTCCAAACGAACTGATTCGACAAAGGTACATCAGACATATAAAGCTAGAATGTATGTGTAACTGGTGAAAGGTTTCTTTAAAACAACCTAACACAGGCTTTTCCTGTATATGTTTTCAAATACCTGTACAAAACTGTAAAAATTAACGTAGGTACATGATCGTTAATCATTAACCTGTTTGTCCCACTGTTTGAATTTGGCATGATGTTAAGGTAGTTCAAAAGAAATAAATTGTTGACATGTTTTTGCACAGGACTGGTGAAGCTTGACATGCAGCTAAGCTCCGATCCTATCCTTGGTTCCTGGAAAATCAAAGTTCTGTACGGAAAAGATGAAATTGTTCAACCATTCAAAGTAGATGAATACGGTAAAATCTATTTAAGATATTTTAGTTGTTAGATGTCTGGATTTGGCATATTTGACATGTCTTCTTTAAGACTGAATGGTATTAAAAATACGTTTGGCTTTTTTAATTGGAATTTTGTTTTTCAAGAATACATTGTCGCTGTTTCACAGCTACATGCACAAAGAAGAAAATATTGAAACCAGCAAAAGGAGAGGAAAACGCTTGAAAAAAAAATTGTGCAGTACATTTCAAGAATTTTGGCAACAAGTAGAGAGGTTTATACTGTCAGCCATAATAACAAATTTTCATCGAATATTCTTTAATAATTGTATTTGAAACCGTCTGACCCCAAATCACCAATCAAGGCGTAATTGGCCTTATTTAAAATGCTGCACGAAGAAAAAAAGGTACTTTTAGAGGTTTTTTCAATATTAATTAAAACAGAAAGCGACAAACATTAGATTTGAATTTATATTTAAATGTATACATACCATTAAATAATTGACGCATTGTACTAATCACGGTGTATATTGATTGTAGTTTTGCCAAAGTTTGAGGTGACTGTAACACCCCCTAAATATCTTCTTCCTACCACACAGACGATATCTGGAACTGTTTGTGCCAAGTAAGTAAGAGGTGAAGAATTTTATTGTAGTGTCACTAACTTGGAATAGGTTGATGTTTAAGAGGTGAAGAATTTTATTGTAGTGTCACTAACTTGGAATAGGTTGATGTTTAAGAGGTGAAGAATTTTAGTGTAGTGTCACTAACTTGGAATAGGTTGATGTTTAAGAGTAAGCCTCAATAAAATTGAATTAGTCAGGTGACTACTCAGCCGCGCAACATACTTGATTTTATTTTTACTTATAACCACTAACCACACTAACCAATTTAGTGGTTAAGTTATGAGATACATGCTCCCTTGACTCCACTCTGAAGAGTACTCATTTCCAGTAACATGTACAGGTTTGAAACCTTTTCATTGAAGGTTTTCTTCAACCCCATCTCGAGCCAAATCTTTTTCTTTAGTTTTATTCCTTTGTATTTTGTTTTGCTTTAAAAACAATAATTTTGATTAGGATTAAATTAGGATTAGGATTAAAATAAATTTCTCTCATTTTTAATATGTTTCAGTTGTTACTAAGTCCAAACGCGGTAAATACATGAACATTTGGTTTCAGTGATTTCAGTTACTAGTAATAGATCGATTTTAGTTAGTAGACACAATATAAATTTAACTACTATGTCGGTTAGTGTTTTTTTGTTTTGTTTGTTTTTTTTTGTTGTTTTTTAAACGGTTTTTTTATACTTAACTCTATGAAATCGTACTTATAGACACTAACCTATAACTAGTGGGTGACACTGATTAATCAATAACATTGTCAACCAATTAAAAAAAATCTGCGACTGGACAAATTGTAATTAAAATCACATATGTTTACAAGATCAATATTGTATTTTCTAGATAACCGTGTTTTTTTTTAATCTATTCGTTCGAAACACATCATTTACTTAACTTATGACGTTACCTTCTTCTCAAAGTTGTTCAACTCTTGACGTCACTTCCTACTCAGCATTTATATTCAAAGACGTTATTGAATTAGAATTGAATTTTTAGATACACATATGGAAAGCCTGTGAAAGGAACGCTGAAGATGAGTGTTTGTTATAAAGGTTATAGCTACTATACAGAAAAAAGACCATGTGCTGATGTGATAGCAAAGGTATGGTGTTTGTGGAACTTACATGAATAAACATGCTTTGTCTTTGACTTTTTCCTTTGATATATCAGATGTTGCATCACAAATACGTTACGTCAAAGAATTTTAATAATTTTAGAAATCTACTGCAACACAACCAGTGTTATCATTTGTTATTTATTCGTAAATATGGCAAAACTTTGTTTTAGATATTCCCCGTTTTATATTTATTATCCAGGTCGGACAAGACAAAATTAATTTAAATCTTAGCCCCATGTTTAGATATAAGTTGTAAAGTTCAGTGCCGGTAACACTTAATGTAGCATAAACATAAACATAATTTGACTGGCATTATTGTTGGAACTTTTCCGTAGAAGTTTGACTTTACAAACAGAAACATACAGAAACTGCAAGATTATAGAAGACAATCAAGATTTGAAAGTTGTTGCAGGCTTGAACATAGCATTTATAGTAGAACCTTTTCATATTGTGTCACCTTTTTATTTGCTTTTTGGACTTCAGAAGTATTTCGTTATAGAAAAATGATGACTTTTGTTGTTGTAAAGTTGCGCTGAGGGCTAAATCTTGTGACTTCCAGTATGTTTCTGCGTTCTCAACAAAACAAAGTTGCTGATAAATATTTTATATATTTTATATATTATACTTTTTTGGGAATACAGAATTGAACCTTAACGCCACAGCTCCTTCTTTCTTGAATTAACAAAATATATTCACATAAATGTATGAATAAACTACGGACATATTACAGATTGATGGTTGCTATGAGTTCTTTGTACCTGCTAATGATATCAAACTTGGATATAGACAGTATTCGACATGGGGCTCTCTCGAGATAGAGGCAAACGTAACGGAGGAAGAGACAGGTACATAGTAGATATCAGAGATCGTTGGATAAAATATCGTAGAGAATTGTATAACGATGTTCCTTGTACCATTCCTGAGCCATTCCCGAGCCAAATAAAATATTTCACCTTTACACTTAATAAAACTAACAAGTACTCAGCTTGCCAGACAGGAATTGTAACATCGCTATTTTGCATCTAATGACGAGAAACTGATAACTTTGTAAAACAAAAATGATTTGTTGATACTTTATGATTTATACCTAATTACCAGAAAACAAAATTATTTACTGTTTGTTTATTTTTTTCTAAATAAACCCTTTGTCTGTCATAAACAACTTTTTGTGCAAGAAGCCGCCTGCGTAGGTAAGAAAGGTTTTGACGATAGTTAGTTTGAAGTTAAAATGCAGTTTATTCCCATTTGCTAGACATTAGCGCGAACATACATTACTGTTATTACGGATAAACATCATTTCTCCATACTGGCATGTGTAGACCATTCAGAAATTGTGACAATCAGAGACATAGGTCATTTATACCCGCAGATATTCCTTCACTGCCTTGTTACTCACGTGAAATCTTTTCACGTCATGTTAATACATTTTTTAACAAACGAATGTTTCTGATTTCTGAAAAATCTTTATATAGAAGTTTTCAAGAGATATGTAGATGGTATAAAGATTGTTAGACAGGTTTTAAGAATTGTGTACAAAAGGTATTTTTGTTCGTTTCCATAGGAATACAGTTGTCTGGAAGATCATCTGGCCCTAGACTGACTAGGGACCCTATCAATCTTAAAATCGAGGATGATTTTGATAATTACTACAAACCAGCATTCCCGTACAGCGGCAGAGTAAGTACTTATAAGTTATAACGGTAACTTTTATTAAAGAGCTGCTAAATGGTAAATTTAATTTAGTTTGTTTTATGCTGGAGTTCATAATAACATTGCAAAACTCAGTTTTCCGATGTGTCGGAAAGAAAGTAATCATGTGAAGCTAGTTTATATCAGGCTGTTTGGATGTGTCTGAAAACTAGGTAAGTAATCATGTGAAGCTAGTTTATATCAGGCTGTTTGGATGTGTCTGGAAACTAGGTAAGTAATCATGTGAAGCTAGTTTATATCAGGCTGTTTGGATGTGTCTGAATACTAGGTAAGTAATCATGTGGAGCTAGTTTATATCAGGCTAGTTTATATCAGGCTGTTTGGATGTGTCTGAATACTAGGTAAGTAATCATGTGGAGCTAGTTTATATCAGGCTGTTTGGATGCGTCTGGAAACTAGGTAAGTAATCATGTGAAGCTAGTTTATATTAGGCTGTTTGGATGTGTCTGGAAACTAGGTAAGTAATCATGTAAAGCTCGTTTATATCAGGCTGTTTGGACGTGTATGGAAACTAGATAAGTTATCATGTGAAGCTAGTTTATATCAGGCTGTTTGGATGTGTCTGGAAACTAGGTAAGTAATCATGTGAAGCTAGTTTATATCAGCTTGTTTGGATGTGTCGGGAAACTAGGTAAGTAATCATGTGAAGCTAGTTTATATCAGCTTGTTTGGATGTGTCTGGAAACTAGGTAAGTAATCATGTGAAGCTAGTTTATATCAGGCTGTTTGGATGTGTCGGGAAACTAGGTAAGTAATCATGTGAAGCTAGTTTATATCAGGCTGTTTGGATGTGTCGGGAAACTAGGTAAGTAATCATGTAAAGCTAGTTTATATCAGGCTGATTGGATCTGTCTGGAAACTAGGTAAGTAATCATGTAAAGCTCGTTTATATCAGGCTGTTTGGATGTTTCGGGAAACTAGGTAGGTATTCATATGAAGCTAGTTTATATCAGCTTGTTTTGATGTGTCGGGAAACTAGGTTAGTAATCATGTAAAGCTCGTTTATATCAGGCTGTTTTGACGTGTCTGGAAACTAGGTTAGTAATCATGTGAAGCTCGTTTATATCAGGCTGTTTGGACGTGTCTGGAAACTAGGTAAGTAATCATGTGAAGCTAGTTTATTTAGGCTGTTTGGATGTGTCTGGAAACTAGGTAAGTAATCATGTAAAGCTCGTTTATATCAGGCTGTTTGGACGTGTATGGAAACTAGATAAGTTATCATGTGAAGCTAGTTTATATCAGGCTGTTTGGATGTGTCTGGAAACTAGGTAAGTAATCATGTGAAGCTAGTTTATATCAGCTTGTTTGGATGTGTCGGGAAACTAGGTAAGTAATCATGTGAAGCTAGTTTATATCAGGCTGTTTGGATGTGTCTGAATACTAGGTAAGTAATCATGTGGAGCTAGTTTATATCAGGCTAGTTTATATCAGGCTGTTTGGATGTGTCTGAATACTAGGTAAGTAATCATGTGGAGCTAGTTTATATCAGGCTGTTTGGATGCGTCTGGAAACTAGGTAAGTAATCATGTGAAGCTAGTTTATTTAGGCTGTTTGGATGTGTTTGGAAACTAGGTAAGTAATCATGTAAAGCTCGTTTATATCAGGCTGTTTGGACGTGTATGGAAACTAGATAAGTTATCATGTGAAGCTAGTTTATATCAGGCTGTTTGGATGTGTCTGGAAACTAGGTAAGTAATCATGTGAAGCTAGTTTATATCAGCTTGTTTGGATGTGTCGGGAAACTAGGTAAGTAATCATGTGAAGCTAGTTTATATCAGCTTGTTTGGATGTGTCTGGAAACTAGGTAAGTAATCATGTGAAGCTAGTTTATATCAGGCTGTTTGGATGTGTCGGGAAACTAGGTAAGTAATCATGTGAAGCTAGTTTATATCAGGCTGTTTGGATGTGTCGGGAAACTAGGTAAGTAATCATGTAAAGCTAGTTTATATCAGGCTGATTGGATCTGTCTGGAAACTAGGTAAGTAATCATGTAAAGCTCGTTTATATCAGGCTGTTTGGATGTTTCGGGAAACTAGGTAGGTATTCATATGAAGCTAGTTTATATCAGCTTGTTTTGATGTGTCGGGAAACTAGGTTAGTAATCATGTAAAGCTCGTTTATATCAGGCTGTTTTGACGTGTCTGGAAACTAGGTTAGTAATCATGTGAAGCTCGTTTATATCAGGCTGTTTGGACGTGTCTGGAAACTAGGTAAGTAATCATGTGAAGCTAGTTTATTTAGGCTGTTTGGATGTGTCTGGAAACTAGGTAAGTAATCATGTAAAGCTCGTTTATATCAGGCTGTTTGGACGTGTATGGAAACTAGATAAGTTATCATGTGAAGCTAGTTTATATCAGGCTGTTTGGATGTGTCTGGAAACTAGGTAAGTAATCATGTGAAGCTAGTTTATATCAGCTTGTTTGGATGTGTCGGGAAACTAGGTAAGTAATCATGTGAAGCTAGTTTATATCAGGCTGTTTGGATGTGTCGGGAAACTAGGTAAGTAATCATGTGAAGCTAGTTTATATCAGGCTGTTTGGATGTGTCGGGAAACTAGGTAAGTAATCATGTGAAGCTAGTTTATATCAGGCTGTTTGGATGTGTCGGGAAACTAGGTAAGTAATCATGTAAAGCTAGTTTATATCAGGCTGATTGGATCTGTCTGGAAACTAGGTAAGTAATCATGTAAAGCTCGTTTATATCAGGCTGTTTGGATGTTTCGGGAAACTAGGTAGGTATTCATATGAAGCTAGTTTATATCAGCTTGTTTTGATGTGTCGGGAAACTAGGTTAGTAATCATGTAAAGCTCGTTTATATCAGGCTGTTTTGACGTGTCTGGAAACTAGGTTAGTAATCATGTGAAGCTCGTTTATATCAGGCTGTTTGGACGTGTCTGGAAACTAGGTAAGTAATCATGTGAAGCTAGTTTATATCAGGCTGATTGGATCTGTCTGGAAACTAGGTAAGTAATCATGTAAAGCTCGTTTATATCAGGCTGTTTGGATGTTTCGGGAAACTAGGTAGGTATTCATATGAATCTAGTTTATATCAGCTTGTTTTGATGTGTCGGGAAACTAGGTAAGTAATCATGTGAAGCTAGTTTATATCAGGCTGATTGGATGTGTCTGAAAACTAGGTAAGTAATCATGTGAAGCTAGTTTATATCAGACGTTTGGATGTGTCTGCAAACTAGGTAAGTAATCATGTGAAGCTAGTTTATATCAGGCTGTTTGGATGTGTCTGAAAACTAGGTTAGTAATCATGTAAAGCTCGTTTATATCAGGCTGTTTTGACGTGTCTGGAAACTAGGTTAGTAATCATGTGAAGCTCGTTTATATCAGGCTGTTTGGATGTGTCTGGAAACTAGGTAGGCATTCATGTAAAGCTTGTTTATATCAGCTTGTTTGGATGTGTCTGGAAACTAGATAGGCATTCATGTAAAGCTCGTTTATATCAGGTTGTTTGGATGTGTCTGGAAACTAGGTAGGCATTCATGTAAAGCTCGTTTCTATCAGCTTGTTTGGATGTGTCTGGAAACTAGGTAGGCATTCATGTAAAGCTCGTTTCTATCAGGTTGTTTTGATGTGTCGGGAAACTGGGTAAGCAATCAGGTGAAGCTCGTGTTTGTCAGGTTGTTCGGATGTTTCGGGAAAGAAAGTAAGCAATAATCTACAAATCGTTTATATCAGGTAGCACAACTTTTTTAAGGAATTAACTTGTACTTTTGACGAATTCATTATTTGAGACTTGGTTTGAATTTTGTTTAAACATTAGGAAATAAGTACCTCTTATGAGACTTATGTTGTTAACTATAGCACTTTTAGAGCAATAAAAATTCACAGAATGTTTTTTGATGTTTTAAATTTGCAGGTTGTTGTCACAAATCCTGACGGGAGTCCAGCACCTGGGGAACATATCCGAGTAGAAGCACGTTCAACTTACAACTCACCTTACAAATGGGCAAATAATTTCACTTCAGATGAGAATGGAATAGTTCATTTCGTCATTGATGAATTTGAAAATGAAACAGGATTCTTGAACTTGAACGTGAGAATTTTATCATTGTTTCAAAATGATGGTAAGACTAGAGATACAAAGGGTCCAATAACTTGTATTTTATTCATATATAGAGAAATGATCATATATTTGCAAACAATTTAGCTTATCAAATACTATATAAAAACAAAAACAATTTAACTAGTAGAAGTCAATCATATCTTTGTGATAACCTTTCCATATCTGATTAGGTGTTCATTTATCTAAATTACAAATGTCACATTTAAAATTGTTTGAAAAATTTATGATCCAAAATCTTGTCATAGGATATTAACATATAGCAGTAGAGACAGCCGACCAAATAAATATATCATGTTTTGTCCAGAGTAGGGCATTAAATGTCTTGTCCAGAGTAGGACATATAATGTCTTGTCCAGAGTAGGACATATAATGTCTTGTCCCGAATAGGACATATAATGTCTTGCCCAGAATAGGATATATAATGTCTTGTCCAGAATAGGGCATATAATGTCTTGCCCAGAATAGGATATATAATGTCTTGTCGCATAGGGCATATAATGTCTTGCCCAGAATAGGGCATATAATGTCTTGCCCAGAATAGGACATATAATGTCTTGCCCAGAATAGGATATATAATGTCTTGTCCAGAGTAGGGCATATAATGTTGCCCAGGATAGGACATATAATGTCTTGTACAGAGTAGAGCATATAATGTCTTGTCCATAATAGTACATAAAATGTCTTGTCCAGAGTAGGACATTTAATGTCTTGTACATAGTATGGCATATAATGTCTTGTCCAAAGTAGGACATTTAATGTCTTGTACAGAGTAGGGCATATAATGTCTTGTCCAGAGTAGGACATATAATGTCTTGTCCAGAGTAGGACATATAATGTCTTGTCCAGAGTAGAGCATATAATGTTTTGTCCAGAGTAGGACATATAATGTCTTGTCCAGAGTAGGGCATATAATGTCTTGTCCAGAGTAGGACATATAATGTCTTGTCCAGAGTAGGGCATATAATGTCTTGTCCATAATAGTACATAAAATGTCTTGTCCAGAGTAGGACATATAATGTCTTGTCCAGAGTAGGGCATATAATGTCTTGTCCAGAGTAGGACATATAATATCTTGCCCTGACTAGGGCATATAATGTTTGTCCAGAGTTGGGCATATAATTTCTTGATCAGAGTAGGGCATTGAATGTTTTTTCCAGAGTAGGGCATATAATTTCTTGTCCAGACTAGGGTATATAATGTCTTGTCCTGAGTAGGTTATATAATTTCTTGTCTAGACTAGGGCATATTATGTCTTGTCCAGAGTAGGGCATATGATTTCTTGTCCAGAGACTTGGTACTCTTCTTATTTATTAACACAAAATGCACCGCTGTGTGTTACTGTTTCATCCAAGATTCGCTTATGGAACAGGGTCATGTCTGTGACCAACGAATAAAGCAGTTATGAGGCCCAACAACATTTTTCCATCATAAAGTGTTTATGGGCCCAGATGTTTGTAAAACCGGACAAATGGAGTTTTGAAAACTAATTCTCTTTTATTTTCACATGCACGCGTTTCTTACCAATCAGTCATGGATTTTACTTCACAAATAAGCGTCCTTATACTCTTTAGACAACTAAGTTGAATAAAAAATGATGAACTGTTACTCTGTAACCTTGAATGTTGATTATTTCTAGGCTAAGGCCATTGTTTACGAGACAGACTGGCGATACACAGATGATGAGTTATACATTTGGACCTACCCTCCTAACGCTTATCTAAGACTTACAAAATGGTATTCACCTTCAGACAGTTACATATATATACCAGATATTGACGAGGCGGTGGAATGTGACTCAGAGTTGCCACTTCGTGCTATATTTACCTCAGACATTGGGGAGGAATATACGTTTCTGGCCATTGTAAGTTTGTACTACTGTTCAAAAGCGGTCATTTATTTAGCGCAATCAAAACGTTTTTTAAAACGTTTGAAATATGTTAAAAGAAACGTTTATGAATAAATATTCAATACATGACAAAACGAGACGACTTGAAACTTTCACCCATATACCTATCATTCTGAAATCTCTGTAAAACATTTGTTTTATATTCTTTATAACAACGATTTTCAGCTGTAAGCTGTAGAGTCTGATGCACAGTTAGACTTTATTTTAACAGATTTGAACTTGTAGTTAGAACTTTAACAAGTCAGGCTATCTAGTAATATATTCAAATACTTTTAAAATGTTTCATGTTTATGAGTTGTTTTATTCTAAACAAGGTGAAAGCCGGGGACGCAGTTGTGCACACAGAGAAGAAACGTGTGCATGCTAACCGTGCCATTTCGAAATTGGATGTTTTCAAAGACATAGATGAAAGCCAGAAGCTAATAAAAGAAGATATTCCAACAAGTAAGCCATCCTATGTTTTGTTTGGTAATGCTGATAGTTAAAATAATTGTCTGCAAATATTTTGAAACAAACTTCTAAAAACAAATGTTGTAAAGATTGATTTAAGTGGTGGGCTATAAAGCAGTTTATTTACACCTTTCATTACAAAGGTAGCATGGCTTTCTATGCAAATATTTCATAAGTTAGTTATTTCCATGAGCTGCTTCAACAAGACTATTCAGAATTAAAACATGAAGTTTTACAAAAACAAAGTTAAATTGAGTCGGATTTTGCTGCGACTTTGTTTAGCCTGGTCTTGCTTTAGAGAAGAAAATTTTAAATTACACATTATGCCGAAAATTATAGTGTAATTAGTTTTGAGAAGTTTTTCTTGAGGAGATGCATAATACGATAATAAGCATTACAATTATGCATAAGCTACTATATTCTGCATAAGAATCACGTGTCTGCAAGGTCGATGTGTCAGTGTGAATTCTTCGATGAAACTGTCGAAGTACCCTTTTTGTTTGTTTGTCCAATATATTGTCGTTGCTAGAACAATAACTTTATCAACCTTCCTTGATTTCATCAATTGACTTTCGAAATGTTATTAGGACGAAAATGTGAAATATTTAATGCGGTTCAACAATTCATAAAATACAGCACGACACTTTGTAGTATGATCACTACATGTACATAAAATCATAAAATATATGGTTTTAAATTTTCTTTTGGACCAGACTTCGTTTTCTTCTCTCTCTCTTCATGCAAATTAAGTTTTTTCATGTTTTCTCTACTTTAAGCAATTTTAACAATTCGACTTCATTCACAAAAAAATGTGCTTTAAAATTCCAGCTTTTTCTCTTTTTATTATTTTGATAGTTTAACTTAATCACTATTGAAAAGGACCTTTGTACAATGCTTTTAGGACTTGTGGTCCAATCAGTTTTTTGCACGCATATTCGTAAATGATTGTAAATGTATATATATAGAGGATATTTGTTTGTTTTTGTGGAAGATGAGAATTTATTTCATCGAGTGAACACCATATGTGATATTTTCACGAGTGGCGCAGCCACGAGTGAAAATATCAACATATGGTGTTCACGAGATGAAATAAATTCCCATCTTCCACTAAAAAACAAACAAATTTTCTTTTTATTTTATGCCAACACGTCAAAAATGGGTTTTTTTATGACATTTTTAATCAGGGCCTTCAATAAATTCCCCATGGTGAGCCCCAAATCAGTTAATGCGTACTTTGGTTACTCCGCACAAAAAAAGTGCAGACAATCTCCAATACATATGATAACTTTACTTCTGCTGAAATAAACTGAATACACTTTCATCAAATAATATTTATTTTTGTCTACACAGTTTATCAATATTAATTGAATTTTGCCATACATACTTTAATTATAAAAGCGGATTAATACTCAATATTCAATAGTTCGGGCACAAACATGTATTATCAAAATGGTAATTACCTGATTCAAAACAGTGTATTATCACTTTTATCTCACTGATATTTCCCTATATTACATTGGTAGGCATAAAATAAAAGTAAATAATGATTGTTTGAAAGAAAATATCATTAAAAAAGAATAGGAATTCTTACCTTTACCAACATTTACACACCTAAATTCTTCATCTGTGAAGGTTTGAATCAAATCTTAGTGTGAATAAAGTGATCGACACAAAAGATTAACTCTTTAACAGATTGTAGAAAATATAAAAGACCCGTAATTTCAATTTTCTCTATATTCCTCAAAGTGAAAAATATAAAGGGTAGAAGGACAAACAGATATTTCTTCCTTCACGCGCATCTACACGTCCAGGTCGAAGTTGACTAATTTGTATGTATACCCCATACAGAAATACCCCATTTGAATCGTAATTTTTGTCTTTATGACTATTTACATACCAAGACTATTAGACTGTTAAAATTTGAAGCAAATTCTCTGAAAGATAAATAAGAAGTTCGTCATACAACATTTTCTTTATATCCTTAATAGTAAAAAACAAAGGTCCACAACTCTGGTAAGATATCCGCAACGAAAATATCTTCCTTTGCGACCATTTGCACTCCTAGACTAGTCAGATGCTTCAAAAGATAAATGAAAAGTTCTACCACAATGTTTTGGGACACACAGACGTGAGGACAGACGGACGGACATAAGGACAAGAGTAACGCTTAAATATATCTGTTCGTTACACGTTACCCGCCTCAAAATACTGGAGATTTCCAAAACAGAACTTAAATCTGTTTATGTATAACAATTAAAGGCTGCTTGTACTAAGAAATTTTTAATAGCACCTGACTGGCAAATCTGTTGTATATAAAACATCTTTCTTTTATACTGGATCTCTACAGTGAATGTATCTTATATTTTTAAGCAGTTTCATCGCATCAATTAAAAAGGCAAATTAACAAAAAATATAGTATACGTCTTTTTTTTTCAATCCACTGCCTACTGGACCTATTCTAATCTTACAAATATGCGACGTTCTAGGCTTAAATGGCCGAATTTCAGGTGAAATAAGGAAATAGGTTTACTGTTGTTTGGTTACTGCAACTTGCATCTTGCGAATTAAGTCCACTATTATTGAGTTTGAAAATTCCTTTACAAATGGAGGTTGGGTTGACTGGCGATGAAACCGTATATAGTTAATGAAAGTTCCTGGTAATTCATCAAAAACTGAGGTGAAGGGACTAATCAGAATTACGTTTATTTATCGAAATGATTGTACTAATTATGAATACGTGACAAATGACCACCATTACCCAGTATATATACGCTTATATTTCAACTGTCGCTTTTCTTTCAGCACCCCCCTTGCCACCACTTCCACCGATGCCCTTGCCGGAGTTACCAGAGGCCAGCGAAGAATTTGCGGAGGAGGAACTAGTCGAGGAAGAAATCATTGTACCGGAAGTTGCCAAAACACTCGGAGGTGAGGAAACTACTAGAAAGAAGAGAGGTAAATGTTTAAGTATTCAACCTTGTTAACCACTTAAGTGGTGTTGACGTGAACCTAAAGAAACAGAACAATTGTCCTAATTTTCGGCACCTAGATAGAATCTAGAGAATTGTTCACCTGTGATCCAGGTTTTTCGCCATATCTCTTTTCAGCTTTCAGCTTATCTTAAGTTCGTTGACTTAAAAAATATATTGAAGGTCTTAATTATAAGCTACTGACCCGCCGATTTAAGTTCCACAAATATTCTACTTTTAACTTAAAGATAAATCTAAATACCAATAATCATACTTGTATGCTTCTCTTTGGCTTAAAAACAGGAAGAATACAAACATGTTTGTATTTAGATTCGAATCCATTGCCCCACGATTGCGTACAATGTTAAGCAAGCGACGAGAAACATACCGCACCACGTCTGTTTTTCTGTTTATGTTCTTGATTAACACTATCAAATAAGTCTCTAGCCAGTGATTAACATGCATGGTAAAATATTTACTGTTAAAAATATGAATTTTTTTAAATTCTGCTGATCTATTTCCTTGACAAAAATAAGTGCGTAACAAAGTTTTGATGCGTTATTCAAAGTATAAAGTACAAATTAAGTATAACTGGAATTTCTATTTAATGCCTCGGCGAATGATATGGGTTTCAATAGTTTTAATGATACCCACATTTCTGTATTCTGTGTTTCTGTTGTCGAGTTGCTCCACTAACAGTTTTATATGAATAAAAAGATGATATCCGTTCCCTTAAACTGATCACACATAACATAGTTGTGAAGACATGATTCGGTTTTCATTTACTCTAAATTAGAAGAAATACAACGTAATTTTATTGTCCAGGGGTTACACGGTGTGTATATAACATAGTTGTGAAGACATGATTCGGTTTTCATTTACTCTAAATTAGAATAAATGCAATGTAGTTTTATTGTCCAGGGGTTACACGGTGTGTGTATATAACATAGTTTATTAACAAAAGAAGAAGGTTGCAGTATGTTCTAGGTCTCTAGCTGCGTTATTCGTATTCGTTGCATGGCTCTATCAGTCGTGATTTTTGCAAAGCTAACTCGGATCAGAATGAAACGGATATGACACAATTTACAAAATAGCAGCAAAATATTATTTTTTTCTACGCGTTTTTCGTCGTAATTGTTTAAGAAGTATTTCTTGTGTTATGAAATTATTTTTTAAGATGGGGTTTGAGCTATTGATTTGCATTGTAAGCAAAGGAAATACAAATGTTCTATTTGTGATAGAAATGTGGATACATGAACGCTAAATACTGTATAGTTGACATATTTTCATTCTCAGTTCTTTTCGTTTCAGAGGGAAAATCAAAGTCTTTTTCACAAGTCAAACTGAAAATACCTGTAACCCAAGAAATGAGTCCAAACGCAAAGATTCTTCTATTTTATATCAGAAAAGATAAAGAAGTCGTAGCAACATCTGTCGAATTTACGGTCAAGAACTGTTTCAAAAACAAGGTAATCTGCTTTTTCTGTTTTCGATTTTAATTAGTTGTTAATTCAGCCCTGGGTCTTTGTTTATACTTTGCCATGTCTGTTTGTCATATTTGCTGCTGCAGTCATACTGTTCGACAAAAAGCTATCTGCTGATCAGCTGTTAGCAATAACCTTTATCAAAGAATATGCACTTTTGGTTAAAGTTGTGATTTTTATCATACGAGCATATTTAGGGTATTATTATTATTGAAAAGTGAGTTCAGTTAGACCACTTTTTTCACTTAAGATTTGTTGCATGTAGTTGGTATTTCCAATAAAACTTTATACAGTTTTCTTGTACATCAGTTACAGAAGTTATACTTTTATTAATTTCAATTAACAAGACGTTTAAAATAACATGCAGTATATATACAGATGCAGATTACAGTGCCCCACTACATGTACTTAAAGTAGTTATGCCAGAGGCTTGCCTAAATATTTTCCTCAACTCGTTGAATAAAAGTTTATTTAAAATGAAAACCTGGTCAGTTCCTATAATGTAAAGTAATTTTCATATTTGTAAGATGTGTGTCTTTTGAGCATTTGAAATTAGATATTTAAATGCTGTGCAGGAAAAAGTCAAGATATTTGTTTAGATATTTTTTAATACATCATAGTACATAATTTATTGAGCTGTGTTCGTGATATTTATTAAGTAAAGCTACATGTATTGTTATTTTTCGTTTCATAAAAAAAGACATCTGCGCCAAATTTTTAAATAGAAGTAAGGATTTTTTTAAAGAAAACAGTGGTTTAAAAAAGAAAATGATTTTTATACTGAATACATGAAAGGTTATATAATACTACCAGTGATACATTCTATATTGTATTCATCTGAAAATGTTATAGTTATTAAAATACTAATAAAAATAAACTGAATCTAGCTGAAACTATCAACAATAGTGAGTTTTATATAGGAAAGGCCTTTTTGAATCGTGTACGAAATCAGGTAGGTGCTATATCGACAATGAATGCACAATGAATTTAAGTAATATGTCAAAACATAATATGATAGATATCATGCCATTTTTTTCTAAATCCAGATGACAGTTGAATAATAATGTTGAATTTTGTCCGTTCTGAATCTAATACAAATTTGATTGTATGGCTGTGCTGACTTCAGGTGAACATGTCATTTGATGAGACAACCGTGAGACCCGGTGCCAACGTTAACTTGAATCTTGGAGCCAGTCCTAGCTCTACTTGTTTTGTTGGTATGGTGGATAAAAGTGTGAATCTCCTTGGTGGCAGCAATCAGCTAACTCCAAAACAGGTATGACACTAACAGGTAACTTTCAACATGATTTGATTTTAATTTTGAAATTGTCTGTTTATGTTAAGGTGGGTAATAATGTTATTTGTCTGTTTTGTCTGTTTTCATGCTAAATAAGTTGAATATTCTGCAGCTTTCTTAAAGAATAACTCGGAAATTTCTTTAAAAAATATATTCGGCCTTTGTAGATATTGTTGGACGATGGACTTGTTGAATTGCTTTTGTAATTCCAACATCTGTTTGCGAGCATTACTCATGTACGAAAATTTATCATACTGCTTTTTGCACATTTTAATCGAAAAATCATCCTCACTTGTTAATTATAGTTTTCCATTACAGTAAGATAGCTTTTTCACAAACATCAAAAGATGTCACTTATGATCACATTATATCCCCACGTAACTTCTTTTTAGCGGACAGTTTACGGACTTTGACCAATGAAATAATTGTAAATATTCAGTTGGTATAAGTACCTCGTTTTCGACCACCTTTCTTACTGATCTTTTAAGAAGGTAAAAAGTAAACATTGATTTTTAATATTTGATGACAGGTATTTGATCACGTGAGCAGAGTCGCTCGACCTTATCATTATATAAGCTACTGGACAGAAGACAGAGAGTACTGTAAAGAAAAAATAGAACGAGGTAAAGTATTCTCCTCAAAAACAAAACTCTGGAAACCATTCTTAAGTTTTTTAAAATTTTGAATTGGTGACAGAAAATTACGTAAATTTGCTTGATCAAGTTAATTCGTTGTTTTCAGATTCTTTGTATCTTAAACTCTAATAAATTACAAAACAAGAAATCAAAACAAACTTGTCATCTTTCCATACACCCAACACAGCACTATTCTGAAAACCACAGAAATTCAAAATACTTAGGAGTTACTTGAGTACTAACCTCAACTGGTCATCCCACATAAACAACATCACAACCAAAGCAAAAAATAAAGCTTAAGTTTCATCAGACAAAATGTCAAAACACAAAACAAACAGCTCAAAAAAGCAGCATACAAAACATATGTAAGACAGGTCGAATACTGCTCAACCTTATGGCACCCATGGCAGAAAAACCTCACTCACAGAATATAAATAGTCCTGAGGTCAGCCGCAAGGAATGTTCTTAATGATTACTACTACATAAGCAGTGTTACAAACATGATAAAGAAATTAAAATGGTCAATACTCCAGCAAAGGTGAAACCAAGCCAGCCTGGCCATCTATACAAAATAAAAAAAAAACAAGTCAATCTCGATCACGATCACCTAACAGACAAAAGAAACAACAAATTCCTCATTACGCAGTCAAAAACACCACATGACATAAACTCATTCTTCCCTTACCGACCGAGATTAAGGCTGCCCTAACAGTACCAGTTTTTACCAGTGGATTGAACAAGTTTTATTGATTTTAAATGTTCACAATAAATATTAAAGTAAGATCTTAAGTAAAAATCTTGTTTACTTTGTTTTTATCTTTGACAATTTTAATGTTCCTGACACACGCCAACCTGGTATAGTCAGTTTTGACTTTTGGTAGTAAGTAAACAACTAACGAAGACTTTTCCTGGAATTTGACTTTCACGAGTATTTCTTTTTTAACTTTCAATCATGTTGTTTTCAGCCCCTGAAGATGAATTTTACTACTTCGGGTATTCCAGTCCAGAAGGCGTTGATGCTGTCAAAGCTTTTAGGGTGAGAGTTGTTAATATTCATTGTTTCTATTGTTATTATTATCTATTTGAAAATATGCAAGGGCTGGAACCGATTGGTCTCTGGTTGGTATGTTGATTTGAAGTATCAATATTTTTAAATCGTATGTATTTATTATATTTGGTTTGTCATTACTTTGAACGTCCAACATTTTGACTAATAAAACGTGTCATTTTGCTGTTATACCGATAAAAGACTTTTTTTTAAATTTCATACGCATTTCTTTTTCACTGAGGTTTGACATGTCGGAACTTGTTCCCATTTTCAATAAACATTCATTAAACAATACCTGCTTTATATTTCAAGTTTATAAAATGAAATATACTATAATCACACCCATGTCTCGGCTTGTAGACTTTCATAGACATAAGTTACCTTATATTAAATGATAAAAGAAATTTAAAAACTTTGACTAAAAACTAAAGTAGAGAAAAGTAACCTATTTATTATTTAAACGACATATCTATATATTTCACCAATTTCTTATTTTACCTGTTACGTTTTTAAGAAGAAAGGCCACTTTACGTTTATTTATTTGATGGCATTTGACCTCAGTTGAGAAAGGTTTTTGAAATGTTTATCTTGTGTTGACCCAGGATGTGGACCTGTGGGTGGAAACAGATGCAATCTTGGAAAGCAGACCATGTGTAGAACAAAGATATCAGTTCTGTAAGTTTTCTTGGCCAATTTAAAGCTTATTTTCTTATTTCAAACATGAAATTTAGTTATAACTAGTTCTTTTAAACAACTGCGTTATTGTTTAAAAGCCGTTTTATGTCAAGAAGCAAACATTTTTAAGAAGTAAGTTAAACACATGTTTGTTCGTCAATGCGTATTTTGGTCTCCACTTTGTCGTGTCTATATTTGTTTCTTAACATTGTCATATTTTGTCATTATTAAAGATATCCTTTGATACTTCTTTGATACCCATTCTATCAATGAAAGTCAGCTCTTGAAAACAAAGGCAAAAATTATATCAAACCAATGAAAAAAAAGACATTTCCTTAAATTTATTGATGTATTTCTAGAATTTTTTGGGATCGTTTATGCCAATTTGAGGATGTTTCTTTTCTTTTGAATAAGGATACCTTTAGCTCTTCCTTGCTTATTATATGTTTCTTGAATGCAAAAATAAGTTCATTTTGCTCAGAAGGGCCAATATTGAATATTCTTTAACGTTTATAAATTCCTTTTTGTGCAGTCTACATGATTCATTTTACCAGTAGGACTTGTTCACTTTATATTTTATAGATATCTTAATTTTCCCATATAGCGTCTTTTGATACACTAATGCAGCTTTGCATATTTTTCTGTTAATTTAAAAACCTTGTTCTAGGCGACCATTAGCAATGAATAAATTATTTTAGTCAGTAATCTGTAACCAAAATTATTCAAGCGAGTATCATAAGATAATCTTTACGAATTATTTTGAATGGAAGCATCATCTGTTGACAAATGAACATGCAGGTCAAGGTTCATATTTTCAACAAAGTCTACCTTTATACCTACTCTAGAATTAAGATCACTCTTTCACTCTTCAATTATTTATTTTCAATGTGACTGTACATCATATGATATTTTCTAACAAATCAAACAGATTGATTTAAAACAAAAGATCCCTCAAGTTAAGAGCGCCAATCACTTTACTTTCTTAGGTCATTTTCTTATTATAAACCTTTTAAATGAAAACCAACATTAGAATAGATATTCCAACATCCGGAAAATTTAAAATGTTTTAACATAAGCAAAATCAATTACAGTTGAAAATTGCCAGAATCAAAGCAGTAGTAGAAATATTAGTTACTGAAGTTTTAGTACTCATGGCTTGTAGATTGAGCGTGTGAATTTTTACTACCGTACTAGGTTTAAATCACTGAAAAGAAAAAGAATAACTTTTCTTTACTTTGTGATTCTTTTACATATCTTAAAAAAGAGATGATTTTTCTTTTGATCGATGTTGGTTCTATTCATTAATTGTGAAATAATTGTCGAGCGATAAAAACCTTTTCGCAACAGACCTCGATCTTTTTTGTCAAAGATATTCCCAACACAAAATTAGAAATTTCCAAAAATTGCGTCAAAAATGAACCAAGCGAGACATGCCTTTTTTCACTGAGTTTGTTTTCAGTTTCAAATTTATCCTATGTAAAAGTTACAACATAGATCTGCAGGCCTATTAGACAAAATATATTGGGATACTTAAATATTCCAGTAGTTCGGACACAATGATACAAGATACTCCGTTGGTCATTTCTGTAACAATCAGATTAGAATATTTTCTTTATAAACAATTTTTAATTTATATTTGTAACAATACAAAAGAAAATAGGTATTAACAAAGAGTAACCTCTAGGTTGGTCGATATCAAAAAAATTGACGGTGCCACGATAGTTGTTAGCCTTTTACCAATTATGATCGATAACTTTGTGACGCACAACTCTTGAACTTTTTCAGTGGGTATGTTCCAGACTATTTTTTTCAAGAACTGATAGGGTTGTCGTTTTCTTCTTTTATTCTTTTAGTAGATGTAACATGGAAATCCTTGTAATGTCAGAAGATACATCAATTTTTATCTTGCATTGATGGCTTATAAATTGAACTTTGCTATTCTTCTAGGTGCTTTTATCTGTTGTTCCACAAAGAAAAGTTTACTTTTAAACAAACATGAAAATCAACCATTTGAACTAAACAATGCCAGTGTAAATCAAAAGAAAGACTACAATTTGACATGATAGTTTTACATAATTGCAAAACATAACACAATAGAGCGTAACTTGCCCCTTACCGAATATCCTCTGTGATCTGCAAATGTCGTTGCAAGACGCTAGACCTGTAGTTTACAGTTGCTGTCGCTGTTGATAGAACATCAGATTTTCAATCTAGGTGTTCCCGGTTCAAACCGCACCAAAGCAAGCTACATTTTTTCCTTGATAATAGATCTTGGACAATGCGTCTAAAGGTGATTTGTATCTCAAGTGAGGAAGCAATCAGTTGCTTATAAAGAGATTGGTTAGTAAACTAGTTTGATACCTACCCACACTTTCTAGTTGGAATGACCGCCGAGATACGTCCAAAAGGAGTTTGGCGTTTAACCCCAATAAAAACAAATAAAAAAAGTTTACAATTACAGCAAAAAGAAAGTGTTTTTGTTGTCCACGTTTCAGAGTTATATTTCAGTTTATTTAGTTCAAATTTGGACGACTCCAAGAATAAAGAAATACATATACAGGTAAAAAACAAGAGTGCCATGATGGCTCTATATCGCTAACCTAAGTACTGTTTCACATAAAATATGTTGATCTATATATATATGAAAATATTACCTATAGCCTGGTGACCTTTTTTATCCTAAATGATCGATTTTGAATATGAACGTAATATCCTTAAGACAGTCATCCTTTATATTTTCCATGACAACCAGTTAGAATAAATAGACTTTAACCATGTGAACTTCTTTTAGACCCCATATGACCCTTTTCGAACATAGTTTAGCTATCACTAGGGTCCTAACCAGACTATTTTTAGACCTGGTTATAATTACGGCCTCCTAGTAGGTGCCCTATTTTTTATCCAACATTAAAACTTTGGTGACCTTAATATTATCAAGACAAACACTCTTAAAAGATTAAATAAAAATCTGGTTGAAAATTTGGCCTCTCGTCGGAAGACCTACCTTTTATACGCCATTTGACCTACTTTTGGACATGACCTAGATATGAAGGAAAAACAGTCTGAAATAAATTATAATGGTCGGGCTAAAATATAGGCACATTGACTGATGACATCACAAGCACCTGTTACCAAAATATAGCTGAACTACTGGTTGGCAAATAGAACCAATATTTATATACATTTGATAGCAGCAGAATTTTTAACTTTAGATAACTTTTTTCTCTGTCAGCCGAATTTTCAGATTCTTATATCATTTGAAAGCTCTTTAAATTCATATTTTGAAAATATAAGCAGATTTTGAATATTTGCTTTTAAAAAAGAAAACTAAACTAATTTATACCTGCCATTTCAGCATCTAACAGCTCAGATGCACTATGTTTAACCATTTACAAATAAAAAAGTAAATAGTTTTGACAATTATTTTTAGATATGTAAAATATGAGTTTTCAGACCTTTTAAATGATATAAAATATTGAATTATTTGATGAAAAATGACTTTTTAACTGTAATTACGAAATTACCATGTTTTGCATTTTTATCAACCGCCATGTTTTTGCCAACCTTCAAAAAGTTACCTTTATCTCTTATCAGTTACTTGTTACTATTAATATATTTCAAAACAATAACATTCAACGTTCCTATAGCAGGTATGATAATGGCTTACTTTTATGAACTAACGTGATCCACTTTAGCACATGACTTAGATACCACAAAGAAAATTATTCCGACACATTTTCATAATGACCAAGCTGAAAATTAGGCCTCTACAAAGGTTGCCTTCTCTTTTACGTTCAGTAATCTACTTAAGAACATGACTTATTTATAATCAACACAATTCTTCTGACAAACTTTCATGACGTTCAGGCTGAAAATATGGCCTCCAGACACTGACCTGCGTTTTCACTTAACATGACCCATTTTGGATCGTGACCTAGAAATATTCAAGACAATCATTCTGACCAAAAATACAGATGACTGATTTCAGACTGTCTGTGGTCTCTAGAATTTTAACAATGTTTTCCTTTGATTTCAGCCAGTGACCATGTTTTGATCCCACATGACCCATATTAGAATATAACCTACATGTCATCAACACTATCATTCTACGACAAAATTCTGAATTCGGCCTCTATAGCTATAACAATTTTTTCATTTGAATTAAACTCGAACCTAAGTTTTGATCTCAGATGACTCTTATTCGAACTTGATCTAGAAACCATACAAACAAACATTATCTAGAAGTCATGATTACTTTATCTTAACATTTCCCCTAGAGCATTAATTAGGATTTTCTTTTATTTAAGCCATTTGCCTTGTTTTTGCGTCGGGTTACCTTTATTCAAAATTGACCTAGAAATCATGAAGAAGAACAATCAAAAACTGAAAATGTGGGTCTAGGGCGGTATTAGGTTTTCCATTTATTGAAACCAGTGACTCAAGTTTTTACTATGTGTGACTTATGTTTGAAATTGAAAATCGTTAACATTTTGATCGAAGGTTATACATACTTATTTTAAAATGAAGCCTCCACAGCCTTATTACGTTTTACCTTTGATTAAGTCGTTGACCTAGTTTTTACCCAAGGCAACCCATATTCATACTTGACCAAGAAACCAGCAAGGCTATTATTTTTATCCAATTTCATATTTATTGGATGCAAAATGCGTCCTGTAGAGAGTTAACAAGCTAAATAAAGACGGACAAATGACGGACATTCAACGATAGTAAAAGCTTACCATAATCACGTAGTGGTCAGGTTAGCAAAAGACAAGAAACAAATATTTTTCCGAAGCATTGTTATAAAAGCTGTAGTTCTACTAAAAAATAGAGTTTCGTTTATTTCGCATTTTCATGATTTGAGAAGCTTTGGAAATGTATTAGATTAAACTTTTTTAAGATTCTAATAACCTTTATTATTGATGCAATATCTTATAATGCAAACATGCAGGAATATAAATAGATTTTGTAACGACTAACAATGAATGGAACTGTTAACTGATTATACTCTCCCCCATATTTGCACAGTTAGAAAAATAACACAATAAAAATATCATTTGCCTCCTTGTCTGTATTTGAAATTGTTGTTAATGGTCCTAGTTTCCAATATTAATCTCCTAGAAACAACGTCATTTTAAGGGTTATTTTAAGACAGTAAAAGGTAAGACAGTGGAACCTTGACCTTGAACCATCAAATGATGAATAACAGGTTTTTTCCAAATCAGGAAAAGCACTTATTTGTGCAGCAGTAAGTGCGTTTTTAAAGACTTCAAATGTTCTAGTATTTTAGACCAGAGGAAAGGCTTTACTTTTTTCAGTATATCAAATATCATTCGAATAAACCTTTTCATCCGTTTACTTTCTAGACCAATTTGGTAGAACTAAATTTTGTATTATCTTATCTTTGTTCAGTCTTAATACCGGTGTTACTGAGTTTATGTGCTAAAAAATAGAGTTTTTATGTCTCCGGAGGAGGGTAGATTGTTTTTTTAGAGGGTCCAGTTGTCAAAATACATAATATCGGCCATAACTTTCTTTTTACTAAACATATTTATTCATGTTTGCACACGTCAGTTCTTAAGGAGAAGTTTTCTAAATGATATTCTTTTTACTCTGACCCCTAGATGGCCTTAACCTTGAGGTCATATTGTCAAAAAAGCAGGCATCTTTTGAAGAATCTTTAAGTTATTTTCATTTGGTTACATATACTTTTTCTTACCTTGACCCTCAAATGACCCAGACCGTAAGGTCAAATTGTCAAAAATCACAATTTTTAATGACCTACAATTAAATCTTATCTGGTGTTCAGTTCGATGTCAAAACATCACTTCGACGGAATTGACATTTTTTCAGTTTCAGTTATTGTCTAGAGTAAATTAGCATTTATTCAAACATTGGAAAATTTCTGATAATAACTTTTAAATTTTCTTTGTGGTTTGACCTCTGATCTAATTTGTTAAATCCTTCAAATCTTTTCGTTGACAGTCGTTTTTGTTTGTTCATCTTATAATAATAGCATTATCTTTGCGGCACATATATTAAGTTATGAAAATATCTGCCATTCCAACTTTTTTTAAATTCAGTACTATGAACAAAATGACATGTTAAAAGGTTAGAGTAACCAACCACATGCTTGTAGTCGTATTCTATATACCTATAAAAGTTAAAATTGATGCAGTTATCCGGATACATAGAAAAGTCAACAAACTAAGGGGGATTCTCCTTAAAATATAATAATAATTTTTCATAATTTATATAGGAATTGTATTTTAGTGCTATTTTAATCTTTTGCAATAAACTGCCTTCAAGAGTAACGCTATTCATGTTTTGAAAATGTCGAAACGTTGTTTAAAGATTCTTTTGGGTTGAGAATGGACGGTGGTGTGCCAAAAAGAGATGATGCTGTATTGATGGATTTAAAAAGTGAGGGTCCTGTCCCAAGATCGCGTGACAGAATAAATGTGCTAGAAGAAAGTGACCCAGAACCAGACACGAATAAAATACGAACATTTTTTCCGGAAACTTGGCTTTGGGATATTGTAAATATTGGGTTCGTTGAAAATCCGACATTATTACACGCATGAATAAGCAGGGAGTATTTCATCTGATTAAATGCATGTCGTGACTCTGCTAGCAAATTTCATTTATCTTCTCTCAGCCTTTGATAGTGTTGTTATGATTTTTGCCCATATAGCCTTTCAAATACATCGTGGTAAAGCATTTCATATAGATAAATTCATAGATTTTCGACTGCTTATTGATGCCATTATCTGTTTGAATATTCTTTAAAAGTTCCAGTTTTACATGCAGACATAAAATATATGAAATCTACTTAAAACATTGGATTAAAGTCTATACTGCATAATTTTTTAAAATTATTTTCTAAATTTATAATAACATTGGCTATCCGTTTTGTTTTAAATGAATTTAGATCTGATCAGGGTCACGTGACTATACACGTGACCGTAGCTTTTTTTTCTTCGAGTTGATTTTTTTGTTAGTAAAACCGTAGGTGTTTCCTGTAAATTTTTAGATACTGGGTTTTCCAAGTATTTAGTTGTTTGAATAACAGGATTTTTTATAAGCCTCGTTTGTAACACTTATTTTAATCATGCTATTTTCTTGTATTGTATATTTGTAAGTGAAACTTGGTCGTTACAATTGTTTTGAAAGCATCCTTCAGGCATGGTCCCAAGAGGAATTTTCACACTTACTGTCATGCGTTGCATCAAGTCAGATACAGATTTTACTCTATTATTTATAGCCATGGTGTCCTTTGGGTAATTCAGATCATACGTACTTATCGCACTTTTCAAATGTATACTAAGAAGCCTTTTGTAAATTATCGCCACACTGGGCGTGGTCAGCGCCTGTTGTTCTTCAACTCCTGATCATTTTACGTAATTCACATAATGTGTTTTCAAATTTTTAGTTACGTGGTAACTCGACATAATGCAGATCGTGGCTGTTCTAGGAAAAAACATTTTGCAGAAAAATGTTGTACATGTCGTGTTTTGATCGTGTTTGTCTGGTTGTTTTATTCCACCTAGTGTTGATTTTTTTATCATCAAGGGCAGATATTGGTTCGATTATTCGTTTTCTACCAAATGATTTCGCTTACTAACTTCTAACCAGTGGTCTTCTTCAGAGACGATTGAAATGTTCATGTGTTATTGTTATTTCTTAGCCTTTTTATACAGATTGAACAGTTATGGGATGCTATGACTAACTCACTCTCTGATTTTCTTTATTCACTCTTTATTCTGTCACTCCATATATTTTCACTAAAAAAGTGTGGGTTTCATACTCAAGTTCATGAGGAGTTCGAAGTTCTTCCATGGAAGAAAACATAAAATACGAATCTGAAATAATATTTCATAGTCTTAGATATAACTCCTAAAATAACCTAAATATGATTACATACAAAAGCTAACATGATACATGTACATAAAGAGTATTTGATGCATTATAACAAGTATATTAAATACACATTTAATATTTAAGATATACCTCTGTGCGTGGTGGATTTAATTACTTAAAGGAAATCTTCAACAGCTAAAAGACATGTGCCATAAACTATAACAATTTATCTCTCTTACTTACAAGTTTGTGGAACTGTATTCTTTTCTGTGACTTACTCTTCTGTGTCACCAGTGCTGTTTCAAAACTGTACTGAAATAACCAAACCACCAGATGTTCATGCATTTGTTTAAAGAAATATAGACAGTTCTGTGGAACACCTGATCAAATAAAACAACCGCTTCACAAAAACAACCAAACTGCGAAAAGCATTTCACATGACAAAAATACTGAGAACAATAGAACAAACTAACTTAATATTTCTTTCAATCTTTCTCCAAGATAGATTTAGTAATTTGCCATCATGAGCACAAAACTAAAATAAAACATCGAAGCTATCTTTTTAGATTCATTCCAATTTACACCAATGTGTACCAACGTATATCTTATGCAGCGCACTGTAAAATAACAAATTTTAACTGTGTTGATAAACCGCCAACGATAAAATGATTTATCTAAAACGGAACTGAAAACGGTTATGTCTGTGTAATTGAAGCAAATAAATATGCTAACAGAAGTAACAAAAAGTACTTAAAACGCTAAACACTTTAAATGATGATATAGATGTGATCTTGTTTGTAAAATGTTTGAAACTTCCTTAATAATACTTCCACAAATGAGTAAACTACGTTTTTTTAACCAGTTTTACAACGAAAACTGGTTATTGTAATGCTGAAGTCGGCGAGTGGGCGGGTGTCAACTTTTGGTTTCCGCTCAATTACTTGAGTTTGCTTTGGCCTATTGACAACAAGCTTGGTGTATGGGTAGCTTATATCAAGAGGCACCTTGGGATTGCTACCCAGGTGTCTTTGATCAAGGTTAAGGTCACTGTTGCTAAAAATAGCAGTTCAATTTCCGCTCAAAAATTTGAGTTTGCTTTGGCCTTTTGACAACAAGCTTATTGTATGGGTAGCTTATATCAACAGGCAGCTTTGCATTGCTACCCAGGTGTTTATGATCAAGGTCAAGGTCACTGTTGCTTTAAAATAAAAAAATTCAGTTTCCACATAATATCTTGAGTTAGCTGTGACCTCTTGACAGCAAATTTGGTGTGTGGGTAGCTTATATCAAAACACTACTCGGTATTGCTACCCAGATGTCTGTGATCAGGGTATATGTCATTGTTGCTAAAAATAGAAATTCAGTCTCCGCATAATAACTTGAGTTTGCTTAGATATATTGACACCAAATTTAGAATGTGGGTAGCTAATATCAAGATGCAACTTGGGATTGCTACGCAGGTGCCTGTGAACAAGGTCAAGGTCACTGTTGCTTTAAAAAAGAAATTCAGCAGTAAGTGCGTTTTTAAAGACTTCAAATTTTCTAGCATTTTAGACCAGAAGAAAGGCGTTTCTTTTTTTCAGTATATCAAATATCATTCAAGTAAACCTTTTCATCCTTTTACCTTTTTGGTCAATTTTGTATAAAAGCTGTAGTTTTACTAAAAAATAGAGTTTCGTTTTTTTCGCATTTTTATGATTTGAAAAGCTTTGGTAATGTATTAGATTAAAATTTCTTTAAGATTCTAATAACCTTTATTATTGATGCAATATCTTATAATGCAAACATGCAGGAATATAAATAGATTTTGTAACGACTAACAATGAATGGAACTGTTAACTGATTATACTGTCCCCCATATTTGCACAGTTAGAGAAAATCGGTTATTGCCAACGTTCATCTGTAGGCTTTTTTCTTTGGCTTAATTTTAGAATAGATGTATCAAAGTCCCATCAAGTAACTGAAAATTTTCCTTTTAAGCTTTTCATAGTTTTGAGTCTTCAGATTTTTTTGCTAAAAGATAAGTATGCATAGAGCTCAGTAATGCCAATAAAAATATCATTGGCCTCCTTGTCTGTATTTGAAAGTATTGTTTATGGTTCTAGTTTCCAATATTAATCTCCTAGAAACAACGTCATTTTAAGGGTTATCTTAAGACTGTACAAGGTAAGCTTGACCGTGAACCATCAAATGATGAATAACAGGTTTTTTCCAAATCAGAAAAACACTTATTTTTGCAGCAGTAAGTGCATTTTTAAAGTCTCCAAACGTTCTAGCATTTTAGACCAGAGGAAAGACGTTTCTTTTTTTCAGTATATCAAATATCATTTAAGTAAACCTTTTCATCCGTTTACCTTTATTGTCAATTTGGTAGAACTAAATTTTGTATTATCGTATCTTTGTTCAGTCTTTATACCGGTGTTATTGAGTTTATGTACTAAATAATAAAGTTTTTATGTCTCCGGAGGAGGGAAGATTGTTTTTAACTGTTCTTCTGTCAGAGCGTCCGTCATTCCGTCCGAAACTGTCATATTTCACATAACTTCCTTATAAGTAAAAAAAATTGCTTCAAACATGAACACAACACCACTTTGACTAGCCCTTTTCATCTTTTCATTGACATATATCTATATGACCGTGACCCCTGAATGACCTTGACCTCAAAGGTTCAATTATCAAATAACTTGAACATTGCCCATAACTTCCTTACAAATCAATGAACTTACTTCAAGAACACACCCATTACGACAAGACCTTCCCATTTAAGTATATCTGATATATATGGTCCAGTTATCAAAATACATAAAATTGGCCATAAGTTTCTTTTTACTAAGCATATTTATTCATGTATTCCAGCTGTTCAGAAAATTGTGAATAAAATATGATTTCAAAAAATATAGTGTAAATGTCCAAACAATAACTTTTAAATTTTCTTTGTAGTTTGACTACTGATCTAATTCGTTAAATCATTCAAATCTTTTCGTTGACAGTAGTTTTTGTTTGTTCATCTTACAAATATAGTATTATCTTTGCGGCACATATATTTAGTTATGAAAATATCTGCCAATCCAACTTTTTTTAATTCAGTACTATGAACAAGATGACATATTAAAAGTTTAGAGTAACCAACCACATGCTTAGAAGTCTTATTTTTTATATCCATAAAAATTGAAAATTGATGCAGTTATCCGGATACATAGAAAAGTCAACAAACTAAGGGGAATTATCTAAAAAATATAATAATAATTTTTCATAATTTATGTAGGAATTGTATTTTGGTGCTATTTTAATCTTTTGCAATAAACTGCCTTCAAGAGTAACGCCATTCATGTTTTGAAAATGTCGAAACGTTGTTTAAAGATCCTCTTGAGTCGAGAATGGACGGTGTGCCAGGAAGAGATGGTCCTATAATGATGCCTTTTCAAAGTGAGGTTGCTGTCCCAGAAGCGCCTGACAGAACAAATGTGCTTGAAGAAAGTGACCCAGAACCAGACACGAATAAAATACGAACATTTTTTCCGGAAACTTGGCTTTGGGATATTGTAAATATTGGGTCCGTTGAAAATCCGAAAGTGTTACACGCATGAATAAGCAGGGAATATTTCATCTGATTAAATGCATGTCGTGACTCTGCTAGCAAATTTCATTTATCTTCTCTCAGCTTTTGATAGTGTTGTGATGTTTTTTGCCCATATAGCCGTTCAAATACATTGTGGTACAGCATTTCATATAGATAAATTCATAGATTTTTGTCTGCTTATTGATGCCATTATCTGTTTGAATATTCTTTGAAAGTTCCAGTTTCACATGCAGAGATAAAATAAATGAAATCTACTTAAACCATTGGATTAAAGTCTATACTGCATAATTTTTTAAAACTATTTTCTAAATTTATAATAACATTGGCTATCCGTTTTGTTTTAAATGAATTTAGATCTGATCAGGGTCACGTGACTACACACGTGACAGTAGTTTTTTCTTCGAGTTGTTTTTTTTTTGTTAGTAAAACCGTAGGTGTTTCCTGTAAATTTTTAGATACTTGGTTTTCCAAGTCTTTAGTTGTTTGAATAACAGGATTTTTTATAAGCCTCGTTTGTAACACTTATTTTAATCATGCTATTTTCATGTATTGTGTATTTGTAAGTGAAACTGGGCCGTTACAATAGTTTTGAAAGCATCCTTCAGGCATGGTCCCAAGAGGAATGAATTTTCACACTTACTGTCATGCGCTGCATCAAGTCAGATACAGATTTCACTCTATTATTTATAGTCATGGTGTCCTTTGGGTAATTCAGATCATACGTACTTATCGCACTTTTCAAATGTATACTAAGAAGCCTTTTGTAAATTATCACCACACTGGGCGTGGTCAGCGCCTGTTGTTCTTCAACTCCTGATCATTTTACGTAATTCACATAATGTGTTTTCAAATTTTTAGTTACGTGGTAACTCGACATAATGCAGATCGTGGCTGTTCTAGGAAAAAACATTTTGCAGAAAAATGTTGTACATGTCGTGTTTTGATCGTGTTTGTCTGGTTGTTTTATTCCACCTAGTGTTGATTTTTTTATCATCAAGGGCAGATATTGGTTCGATTATTCGTTTTCTACCAAATGATTTCGCTTACTAACTTCTAACAAGTGGTCTTCTTCAGAGACGATTGAAATGTTCATGTGTTATTGTTATTTCTTAGCCTTTTTATACAGATTGAACAGTTATGGGATGCTATAACTAACTCACTCTCTGATTTTCTTTATTCACTCTTTATTCTGTCACTCCATATATTTTCACTAAAAAAGTGTGGGTTTCATACTAAAGTTCATGAGGAGTTCGAAGTCCTTCCATGGAAGAAAATATAAAATACGAATCTGAAATAATATTTCATAGTCTTAGATATAACTCCTCAAATAACCTAAATATGATTACATACAAAAGCTAACATGATACATGTACATAAAGAGTATTTGATGCATTATAACAAGTATATTAAATACACATTTAATATTTAAGATATACCTCTGTGCGTGGTGGATTTAATTACTTAAAGGAAATCTTCAACAGCTAAAAGACATGTGCCATAAACTATAACAATTTATCTCTCTTACTTACAAGTTTGTGGAACTGTATTCTTTTCTGTGACTTACTCTTCTGTGTCACCAGTGCTGTTTCGAAACTGTGCTGAAATAACCAAACCACCAGATGTTCATGCATTTGTTAAAAGAAATATAGACAGTTCTGTGGAACACCTGATCAAATACAACAACCGCTTCATAAAAACAACCAAACTGCGAAAAGCATTTCACATGACAAAAATACTGAGAACAATAGAACAAACTAACTTAATATTTCTTTCAATCTTTCTCCAAGATAGATTTAGTAATTTGCCATCATGAGCACAAAACTAAAATAAAACATCGAAGCTATCTTTTTAGATTCATTCCAATTTACACCAATGTGTACCAACGTACATCTTATGCAGCGCACTGTAAAATAACAAATTTTAACTGTGTTGATAAATCACCAACGATAAAATGATTTATCTAGAACGGAACTGAAAACGGTAATATCTGTGTAATTGAAACAAATTAATATGCTAACAGAAGTAAGAAAAAGTACCTAAGACGCCAAACCCTTTAAATGATGATATGATGTGATCTTGTTTGTAAAATGTTTGAAACTTCCTAAATAATACTTCCACGAATGAGTAAACTGCGTTGTTTTTTTATGATTTTGAGCCTGGGATGTAAAAATTATCTATAAACATATTGCCAGTAAGCATCATATTTCCTCTTGAATTAAGTTTTCAGAACAGGAGGTGGAGCTCCCGGATCTGCGGAGTTAGGGCCAGGAGGACCGGTGCCTTTAGAAAGACAAGAGGCCGTGGAACTTGATAGCGAAAACGCTGTTCCTAAATCTGAATCCGAACAAGTTGACACAATACGAACATTTTTCCCGGAAACATGGCTCTGGGATATTGTTAATATAGGGTGTGTGAAAAGCAATTTTATAAGTATCATTCATGAGAACAATAATTCCTGTGTTATATAAAATGCTGGGTGTGATATATTTTGGCCTACTGCTATATCATTTTAGTTGTATGGTGAAGCATGGAAACAAGAATTTGTTAACTTCGGAACATTGTATGTTTTGAAAGAGACATTCAATTAACCTACGAAAAACTTTGCTAGAAAAAGGTTGACTTGAAAGCATGGGTTCACCGACTTTCGACTGAATCCCCAACGATGATAGGCTACTCTTGAGGAGTTCATGAAATTTCCTGTATAACATAGTTTTGGATAAGAAATCACGTTCAAAGCGAAATTAAAATAGAATAAAAATGCCACGATCTCTTTTAAAACAGTGTATGAATACGTAAAATGGTATGTGAACTTCTAAAATAAGTAAAAAATGCGTCCTTGTTAAAAGGCAAAATTATAGATTAAAGTATGAAAAACTCATGACTTAATCACAAATATAAGAAATATTTTAAATATCTACCAGTTCTAGCCTATAAAAAAATCTGAAAAAGTTCTAATGGAAAATCGAATTCAGTAAAAAAGAAATCACAGATTGAAACCCAGGAAGTTCATTTTAAGTATATAAAATAAAAAAAGAATTGAAATCAAATTCAGTAGCACCAATCAGCAGAAATTTGAGTTTGGAATGAAAATTAGAATATGCTATGAACAGGGCAAAATATGACACAGAAAACTGAAGTGGCCATCACACATAATACTCTTAATGACATTTTTCCATCAAACTTATTGTTGATAACAGCTCAGAACGGACGAATCTAAAGTGTCCACACCTATCGGTTTCCATTCCCGATGCTCACCGTGTACCTTTGCCACGTATGCACGTATGTTGCTGGAATCTCAGTTATTCCAAGTCGTGAGTTTATGAGTCGTGAGACAGTCTCTCTAGTCAAAGCTGTAAGAAGCCTTATAATGCTACCAAGCCTTGACACTATTCGAACTACATTTTCGTGATACTTTGCAGACTACGATATGGGTGAGGACTCCGTTCAAGTTCCAGTCGCGGTTCCACTGGTTTCTGAAGGAATTGAAATTGAAGAAACAAGTGAGTCCGAGCCAGAAACTATTCGAAGTTACTTTCCAGAAACTTGGCTTTGGGATATTGTAATTTTAGGGTGCGTACTTCGTAGCAGATACATGCCGATTTTTGTTTCCATGCTTCACGTACTGTAGACAGCATATGCAGTAAATATGCAGTATAACCTTAACAAAGCGTAAGAAAATAAAACATTTATCATTTTACTGTTTTTGGTATAAAAAAACCTCTTATCACGTGATCACATATTTCCCCCTGCACTTAGCATGTATCAGAAAGTTTAGATTTTGATTTATACTCTATTATTATGTTGCACTAACTTTATATATGTGCTTTCCCATATATGCACAAAACAAAAAACCGACTCTTGTGTGTAAAAAGAAGAAAACATGATTTAACGTAATACTAAGTCATTTTTGCGAGAGTTATATGAAGTTATGAAATTACACTTGCACGTGTATGAAACTCTTCTTCCACTTTAGCAGTGATGTTCTTCTTGCCTCAAGTATACACCAATCGGCTGGAATGTTTTCAAGAGTTTGCTGTCATAATATCTGACACTTCTGAATTTAAAACTCTCAACAAAGTTGTTAAATTGACAGTCTTATCAATGCTAAATGATTTAGTTTTATTTCATAAGAATTGTACTGATTTAAAAAAAGTCTTTGTTCTTTATTTTTAAGTTCTGTTTAACACAAACTTATTTTAAATCGTTTGTATTTTAAACCGTTTGAACTGTTTCGTGGGATTTCAAATTTCTAAATAATTTTATGTTTGATGAATAAATTAAAGTTAGTTTTTACATACACATGTATGATAAAAGTTGTACAAAATTTCACAAAGACGTATATAGGTTTGTAATATTATCAAAAATTTCAGAAATTTGACCAACTACGATGCTGTAGACATCCTTTGACCGTTGCATCAATGCATTTTGCCATTTTTATAAATAAAAATGAAAGAAATTTATCAATTTTAGAGAAGATGGTTCTTTATCCTTGGAAACAAAAATCCCAGATACTATTACTGAATGGGTCGGTAACACAGTTTGTACCCATGAAAGTGACGGTGTTGGTGTAACAGACATAACCGGAGTAACAGCTTTCAAACCATTCTTTGTGTCGCTGACTCTCCCGTATTCGGCAATCAGAGGCGAGGTTCTGCCAGTCCTTGCCACTGTTTTTAACTACCTGTCTGACTGCATCACTGTAAGTATAATTTATGACAAGTCAAATGTTTGAACGCCGCCAAATGGGGTGGGGATTGCGATAATTAGTAACGTTGGATTAAATGTATGGTGATTAACCAAATATAATCCTTTTGCACTCTAATTTTGTATATGGCTGACATTTGTTTATGTTTAAAGGTCATGTGACACGAATTTTTGACCTCGAAATGTTAATATGAGTGAAACTATATATCTAGCTATGAAAGTTTTACAAAATCCCGCAGGTAATTTTCATCTTAATGATGTTTTTATAGCAAATTAAAATCCATATTTTACGCACTTTTTCGCGCACACCTGTCACGAGCGAAACCGGAAGTGACGCACATTTATCTCTTGCCACTTGACACAGCTGCCTGGATTGTTAACAAAATCTTAAAAATTATCATGGAAAGTGAAAATGTAGACTGAATTTTGTAAAAAAGAAAAGCAAAATTGAACAAGTCAGGCTAACATCATGACTATACATTGAAGATTTTTTTAAATAAATAATTTGATATTTTGATGGAATTACGAAGCCAATGAGTAATATTACATAGAGGCTAGTTTAATCAGGGTTATAGAATTATAAGATACATCAGTGCAAATATCAAGAGATATTTTTCAAGTAACTGATCCAAAAAGATTTTGAACATGCTTATTTTTATCCGATGCAGTTTTTGGAAGACTTGATTAACTAACTCCAATCGAGATATTTTTTTCCATTAAAACATTCTCTTTACAGTGATGTGTTGCTTATTTGTCTGTGGTATATTTTGCCTGAGGTACGTGTAAGTAATCTTTGACTAGATCTATGATTTTTTTCATTATAACTGCATATTTTTTTTCTTTGGCTTATACATTCTACCAGAGACATAGATAACATAATGTTATCTATGTCTCTGTGTCTCTGATTTTACATTTAAAAAACAATAATGGTCAAAGAACAAATAATATGAAGAAGCCCTAAAAACTATGTCAAAATCATAACACAAACACGTTGTTTTTTGTTTTGGTTTTTTTGTTTTAATTTGTTCACATTAAGAAGTCGAATGATTTTTATTTTGCATCATAAATACATCCATAACATTCAATTATCTAATTAAAATATGTATCTGCATGGAAGCTTCTTAACTAAAAATCATTCAGACATATTTTTGGAACAAGCTATTACATAGTGTTTTCACAAGTTTGATTGATCAAAAGAAATACAATCATGCTTTGTTTTGACAGCTATGCAGAATATACAAGGGTCCCTTTTGGGCAGGTAAATTTGCATAAATCCCACAGTATAAGGCGTGATTTATGGATCTTTGACATTTCATTGGATATTAAGTTATAAGCAGACACAAATTTCTACTTGATAGACATGCCATGTTATTATTCTTCAAACAATATCCCAACATGAAATACACTGTAGTGTGAAATTCCATTCCAGTGAAACAAATGTTAACACATTAGACCACCTAAATTCACTTCAATTTTACTACATTTAAATGAAAAAAGAATTTGTTTATGATATATACATCAAGAGATGAAGGGTTACGCAGCATGTTTAAACGTGGAGGAGATGGTTTATATAGAACCACAACATGGAAGAAATTGGAATATATACTAACGGAAAAATATAACTGTGCATACTTCAAGGTATAGAATTTTTTTTAATATTAGGAATAGTAACATAAAACTTTGCAAATTAGCCAATCAACGTTTTATTTCTAACAATCAATACAAACACTTCATGATGTAAAACAATTTTTACTGTAACAAGGCGCAGAAGTTGACAGGTATGAAATCTGATTTCACAAGGTCAGTATCGTGTGTGGCCTCCATTGGCGTTCAAGCAAGCACGGCAGCGACGAGGCATAGAGGCAACTAAGTTGGCGATAACTGCCTGTGGAATGGTGTTCCAGATGTTGACCAATGTCTGCGCTAGTTGGTCCAGCGTGAGAGGTTGGTTACGTCTTTGACGGAGGCGTCTCTTCATCTCATCCCAAACGTGCTCAATTGGTGAAAGATCTGGTGAAACAGCGGGCCAGGGTAAGACACTCACGTTTTGCTGAGCCAGAAACCCGGTAACTACACGTGCTACATGTGGCCGAGCGTTGTCTTGTTGAAACGTCATGTTACGCCCTTGACGTTGAAGAAATGGCAGCACGTGGGGTATGACAATCTCATCTCTGTAACGAACACCCGTTAAATTGCCACGGACAATTACAAGCTGGGTCCTGCCTTGAGATGAGATACCTCCCCAAACCATTATCGACCCACCACCACCAAAACGTTGACGTTGAAAAACACAGGGATCCAAGTAACGTTCTCCGCGACGCCTGTATACACGAACTCGTCCGTCCGAACTTTCTAAGTGAAACCGCGACTCGTCAGTAAACAGAACATTATTCCAATATGCTCTTGGAAGCCTTAGATACTGTCTGCACCACTGACGTCGACGTTGTCGATGACGTAAGAGAAGAGTAGGACGTATCGCAGGACGTCGTGGAGTAATGCTGTGCTCTCTTAATCGGTTTCTAACAGTTCGTCCACTGATAGGTCTCAAGCCAGGAATTGTTCGTGCTGTTAATGTGGCCGATTGAAATCGATTCCGTAGGTGTGTAAGCCGGATATAATTGTCTTGACGGATTGACGTCACACGTGGACGCCCTGGACGTGGTAGATCACGGACGTTGCCACGTTGCTGAAATCGTCGCCAAAGTGCTGATATGGTGTTTCGGTGAACACCAAAACGCTGCGCAACCGCATTTTGAGCAATGCCTGCTTGGAGCATACCGACGGCACGTAGGCGATCATTTTCTGAGATGCGTGGCATTGTCTTCAAAGACTTAAAATCCAAATTAAGGTGTTTTTCTGAACTGCTGGGTAGCTCACTATAATTTGACGGTTAAAATAACTCGAAACAGCATGTACGAGGATGTTAACATAAAGAAACACGTAAAAAGCGAGACCGTTACGGGCTATACATTTTGCACGTGCAACTCGCGAAAAGCAGTATTACTGAAACAAGATTACCTTGTGAATTACACAAAAGAAATCTGCTAAAATAATTTTATACCTAATAAAAGATATTAAGTATTTTAGTGTGCACAGTTATATTTTTCCGTCAGTATATATTAATATTTATTAAGGTAAAATTACAAACCGTTCTCCCGGCACAAAGTTTGAATTTACTTATAAAAATCGAGATGTAATCACATTATTTTTTTTTAATTTACAATTTATAGCATGTTACCTTAATAAGTGTGCCTTTGTCGTGTTTCTTGCACTTGTGATTTAGTGTTATTTTTTCATTTAAAAAAGGATGTGTTTTGAGCAGTGTAATTCTGCACTACTGCCTGGGACTGTAGAGATAAATCTACGTCACGGCCAGAAATTGCAGCGGAAACTACCGATGTCGAAACGGAAATAGCCGATCATCAAAAACACGTTTTTTTCTTATCAAAAGCAATATTTTCATAATTTGGCAATTAAACCATTTTAATCAGTACATTATGATTATTTTGAATAGACAAAGTTGCTATAGTCGTGTCACATGACCTTTAATGCTAAAAAAGATGATTCTACGTCGTCTACAGGCATGTGTCCTCTGCACGAAAATTGGCATCTGTCACATTATGCTGTTTTTGATTAAGGGATTGGAATTAAACAGAAATCATTGACCTTATCAAAAGATAATATTCTTTATTTTCCTGCCTCTATAATTCTAAAATATAAATTTGCTAATTTTTTACAGTTCACGTACGAAAAAAGTTAATTCGAACCTTAGTCCAGGAGACCTTGCCGCAGTAGGATATTGATGTATTTTCTGACTGGCAATATCCTCCGTTTAGGGCACATAGTAAATATCCAAATGAAAAACGGGTGCCCGAACGTCTCGTAAATGAGACTAATTTGAACCTACGCTTGAAACTACATGTTTGACTGTCGAGTCCTTACTAAAAATAACATCGTAGTCATTCGTTTAAAATTCGTCATTTCCGTAAAATTTAGACTGGTTCGCGATCTCAAATCAAAAGACCGCTAGTTACAAAAAACACACTGTGAAATAAGTTTACAGTCTAAAAGGAGTTACGTCACCCAATGGAAATATTACTTACTACACGCCGCCTCCAGGGCGCCGTGTAATAAAAGCCTCACCACCAGCTGACTGTGTTACAGGTTTATGTCATTGAAATTATTAAAACATTTTATCAGTCTAGATTCAGGTTATTTGGCCGAATGTAAAGATGTAAAAGTGAAAGTTCCGAAACGGTTTTTGATTGTCAGTTGAGATAGAAAGAAGAGATGAGGAATAGACTAGTTGAAATGAGAAATTGTTTAAAAAATGTAAAACCAAGAGTTCTTTATTTAAGAAATGATATATGATAAGGTATTGCCTTAATGCACGATTGGCAAGTAATTTGAAGAGAAGAATAAGAGAGAGCATTTTATGTTCAGTAGGTGATTACTACATTTTTTACATAATGTTTAGTCATGACCTTGTAATTGTAGCTGAAAATTCGGTTCAAGCAGACGGAGGGTTTTGTATTCTCTGACACAAGCGCTCACTCTCGAGAATTTTGTCTCTGTGGTGGAGAAAGTGAATCAACGAAATTTCACATCATCCCAACCATCATAGGAGAAATAGACATCGAAGTGACGGTAAGTCTTATATTTTTTAACCAGCTTGAGAGAAGAAGAACTAGAACCTTATAACAACAATGCGAAACTTCACTGTGACTTAAAGAAGGTGACCCTTAAAGTGATTATGTTGTTAGAGTTGTAATTAGCTCTTTATGGTATTATCAAAAGGGTGGTAATTATGATGACTATGGTAACTGAAAGAGTGTTACTTTAAATAGTATGATTAGAGGACTGCAATTATGTTACGGTGACTGTCCTGCGTTATCAACAGTTGTCAAAAACAATGAAGCAGTGCTGGCGTGACCATTGTGTATTTTGACTTTGAGGCTGTGTACAACTCTAAGCAAAGACCTAAGATGACAGAGACTTCTTAGTGATTTAATTGGATACACTGTTTTTGCATGTTGCAAGTCAACCCTTTTTTTATTAAATATTAAATAATAAGTTGAAATCATTAATAAATAATAAAATGATCATTTATGCTTAAATAAACTTTAGACCTTAAAAGTTTGAAAGTTTTGAAAAAAAATCAGATTTTAAGCAGGAACGGAAGAAGATACAGGACACGTATCATACATTCCTTTCCATACAAGGGCTTTCCTTCTTTACATAAAACTTTTTTATTTCTGGTCTGATTTTAAAAGTAATGAATCGTTCTGTAGAAAAAAATTCTCTGTTCCACGATGTTGTCAATTATCGCCGGTATTAAATATTTTTGAGATATTTGAGATAATTGCTACATGCCGCAAAATTTTGAAATTTACCTAAGTAGTCAGTCTTTGGTATTTTTGGTCTTTGTTTTAAAACTCATATTATAAGAGTGATATCATTTTCTTGTAATTGCATTACTCAAAATGGATAAGCTTATATTTTGTCTTAAGGCTGTTTCTACAAAGAACATTGAGCTATGTGAAAATGTTGTACTTGGCAACCTTGATCAAGGTGTGGAAGATGGCGTTCAAAGACAGCTCCTAATCGAGGTGAGCAGAAAATATCAAGAACCTTTGTGTACAGCCATGGTTAAATGTTCACTAATAGCATGTATAGAACAACGCAACAAAGTGGGCATATAATTATTTATAAATGCACACTTGCGTTGGTCCACCTAGCTTTGAGTTGGCACTGGTGTTTACCGTTTCTTTTTCATAACATGTTCTAAAAAGACTGTCGTCGTATCAGGGATTAATATAAATAGGATAATTTGCCACGCAATAAGTCTGAACATATCAGTCTGTGTTATGGATTACAATAAAGTGTATACAAAGAACACATCATATCCTTCAACACAGAGGTACGGACATGATAGAGACGACATACTTAATATTAAGAAATTAGATAATCCATCAAATTTTAAAACTGTTGATTGACTGTTATCGATTATCATCTACGAGTTTAAAATCCATAGAAACAAGTCTTAGGAATGATGTATTTAAAAGTTACTTGATGTTTATTTTCATTTTTACAGGCAGAGGGCATGCCACGTGATCAAACAAAAAGCTCATACACTTGTGTCGAAGGTTTGTGTTTATAACTGTTAATTGTGTTTTATAATGTTTGAAATTATATCATTTTTGTTTGTTGAAATTTTGTTAGAATGTAAAAAGCAAATAATAAGTATCTTTCTTGTGTTTGAGAGGGGGCCAGAGGACAGTTGAATTTTTCGCGGGAAACAGGTTATTTTGTTTCACAGATTTTCTAGTCCAGGATTATCAGGATAATCGTTAATTTTTAAAAAAATCGTCATTTTAATTGATTGAAATCTGCTTGTAGAAAGCCAGATAATAACCGAGATAGTGGATATGGTTCTACCACCAGATATGGTACCAGATTCAGAACGAGCAACTGTTTCTGTTGTCGGTATGTCTAGTATTTTGTTTTGGCACGAGTACTTTCTCTGCATGTATTTTTGGTACAAAAATGTTTTCGTCTTCCTACGACGCAGCACTGCCTATGATGCACAATGTAATTGTAATGAACTTGGGCAATCTTGTGCCTGTATATGCCCCTTCTAGAATATGGCGTGCACCTCTTTCCATGGTCCATAACCTGTTCATCAATTAAAGAAGGCGTTTCTTTAAAACACCAGGTGCAACGTTTTTATAAACTTAACTTGACTATTTTCAATGTTAAATGCCCAAATGAAAGTCGTGAAACTTTGTTTTAAACAAATATTTTTGTTGCTGCAAATTTTTTACTGTTTTCTTTATTTTGTTCTATTGAAGTTTTCATTCACAGGCGACATTATGGGCCCTACACTTTCTAATCTTAAAAATTTGCTGAAGATGCCGTATGGGTGTGGAGAACAAAATATGGCGTCCTGGACACCAAATATATATACCCTCCAGTATCTAGAAAGCACTGATCAGCTTACAAAGGAAATCGAAGAGGAGGCCGAGGGATATATGAGAGTCGGTAAAGATATTTGAAATATATACTTATTTAGTTTGTCTCTCAATGACATATAACAGCTTGAGTCTCGTTCACATTATGACAAGCGCTTTAAAAAGTCAATTTTTTTACAAAGGTGATTACGTGATGCAAAAGGTATATTGCACTATATTTGAGCAAAAAATATGAAGTACCCGGTTGAAATGTAAGTAATTAAGATGAAAACTTATATAGTGTATAGGTACTGAACAATATTGGTTTTATTTCACAGGGTAAATCTGTTCAGCACACTTACTCTTAGTGTATTTTTTTCACTACAGTTTTTTTCTAATATAATCTATGCATTTACAGCAGCAATGTGGCAACTGACATGTTTTTTAGCTTTGTCACAAAAATGTGTTGAGCGCATTTCATTGATGTCTTGCGTCTTAATTACACATTGTGACAAGTCGACACAAGGGGCCATATCTACAATTTCTGTCTTGTCGCGTTTTACACATTGAGTTTTCAAGAAAATGATAAACCTTAATTGCTTCATTTTGAAATGTATTTACAAAAAGACACTGAAATTTGCATTTTGTACTTAATATTGTTCTTCAACCATTTAAATCGATAGCTGACGTGTGTGCTTCTGGCATGTAATGGTAAAACCAAACAAGACATGAAATTTATATTTGTTTTCCTAAGCTGTTTAAGCAGTGTTTTTATTTTACACTTTTCAGGCTATCAACGGCAAATGAAGTACCGCCATAGCGATTACTCGTACAGCGCATGGGGTGAAGGTGGATATTCAAACACCCCTGGAAGTTCTTGGCTCACAGCTTTTGTTGTAAAGTCAATGGCTCAGTCTTCCGCCTATATTACCATTGACACTGATGATATTGTCAGAAGTGCACAATTCTTAGCTAACACGCAGCAAGAAGATGGGTGTTTCCCACAAGTCGGGCGTGTTTTCAGTTCGTATCTGAAAGGTGGACTTGAGGATGACAATCCAGCTGGACTAACGGCTTTTATACTTATTGCTTTACTAGAGGCCGATCAAAACCAAGAGGTGAGACTTGAAAAATTCAGAAATTTTGCATAATGTATGATACTTTTTTAAGAAGTTAATTTTGTAAGAATACAATGCTCCAGTTTCGACAATGTTTTTGTCATTTTCAACATTTACTTACGTTAGTCTGTTTTTGAAAAGTTACTTAAAAATAAATACATCATCTCTTTTGAAGTCTTTTTTTAATATCAGTACATGACACAGTTCATTTTGTTCAAAATACAATGTTACTGTAAGACGCCGAAAAACAAATTGCTTTTATAATATTAATTTGTTGCAAATTTTGATGAGACTGCGCCTGTAAGGTATGTGCAAACTTGAAATCTATGTACATTTTCAGTTTATGAATAACATTTCCAACGGGTTTTCCTCTTGTTTGGACAAGTTTGACGTGTCGTCAACGGACACTTACACTCTAACATTAATGTTTTACGCCTACTCTGTCTATGACATTGATGGTGCACGTCGTGCTGAAGTAATGGCAGAACTTGACACAAGAAAAGTTGAAAAAGGTTTGCTTTGAACGTATCGAGATACTTTTTATTAGCTGCAGATGTGTTTTAATCCTTTACAAAATTGCAATGCCTGAGAGTTTACGTCAGAAAGGGAGTTTACATTCTCACCTATTTAATGATTCTAACCGCCGTAGCAAATATTTCAAAGTTATTTCAAAACTTACTTCATTATTGATATGTATTTTCTATCAACAATCAAACAATATCTAATATACAAAGACTGCTGCACTAAATAAGCTACAAAGACTACACTACCTAAAATACAAAGACTGCACTATCTTAACTACAATACTACACTGCCTTAACTACAAAGACTATCTCTATAACAAAGATATAAGCAGGATTATTATTATAAAAAGAAAGGAATCAAGAACGAAATGTAGGAATAAAACTCATTAAATGTTGATTGCTGCAAACTAATTACAGCACACAATAATGTCTGAAATAAATTTTATTTCAACAGATATTTTCAGTAATACTTGTGTTTACCTTGATTGTTTAGAGGGTTTAGTATTTTGGCGGAGAGACAATGAGGAGGAAAAACCTGAAAGTATGTATTGGTGGTACCGAGCACCTTCAGCCGAGGTAGAGATGACAGCGTACGTACTCTTATCAATGTTGTTCAAGGGGCATGCTGTTATAGGTGACGTCCAGCCTATAGTTCAGTGGCTGACAAAACAAAGAAATCCGTATGGAGGTTTCTCGTCAACGCAGGTAATGAGTTTGTTTCTGTGTCCGCTGCCTATTTGATTTTTGTCATCTATTTCTGTGTTATTACTTGCAGGAATTCGAATTATATCTCTTATACTTTTTATACCAGAAATAAAATACGCTTATATTTTAATTAACATAAAAATTATACGTATAGAATAATTATAAGTTTTCATTTTCGATAAAGACTTATCTGTATCTGTATAAAAGTATCTTTATTTATCTTAAAGGACACAGTAGTCGCCCTACAAGCTTTAGCTGAATTCGGTAAACTTACATACTCTAGCAGTACAGCTGTTACTGTAGAAGTGAAGAATAGAGCTGTGGATTTCAGATTCTCTGTGACACCCAGCAACAGCCTTGTATATCAGTCTGCTGATGTGAATCCTAGCCAGGGTCCACTTGAGATAACAACAACCGGTACAGGATGTGCATTGATTCAGGTAAGCTTGAGCCTAAGATACCTCACTAGATGTTTCTAAAAAGAATTGTTCGTAATCTATGCCTAAGATGCCCCATAGGACGTTTACAAAAAGAATGGTATGTAATTTACGCCTACGATGCTTTAAAGATGACGTTATTTTCATTATATGAAGTTCTGGGTGAGAGTGTATTTTAATATGTCGTGTAAAATATTAACAAATGATCCTTTTCAAAATGCAGGTGAACATGAAGTATAACGTATATACGGAGAAAGACGCCGGACCTGCATTTGATTTAAATGTCAAAACGTACAGATCCAGATCAGTTAACAGCTGTTCTATGAGATCTCTTGAAGTGTGTGCAAGGTAAGAATCAGTGGCACTTCGCAGTACTTTCTTAACCTCGGTCAGAAAACATGGAAATTGATTGAAACAATTTAAGCTAGAAATCGAGTGTTAATGTTACTAACTGATCATTATAGATTCATTTAGATTAACGAAAATTGACATCAAGTGAAATGGTTGTAACATTGGTAATTTTCTTTACAAAAACTGATTAATACATACAATATATATATAATTCAGAGTGAAAAAATATTTATCACTCATATTCAGTATCAAAAAACACTGCGTTGCAAGGTATAATTGTTGATTATTTTAACTAGTCTTTCATAACTAAAATATATTTTTTTTCATTTGAAATTTCTTTCCGATAATTTCTTGAACAATCTAGTGGTGATATTCAATCTTGAAAGTCTGAGTATGAATAAATAATGTAAAACGAAAATAATCTTAATCTGCTAAATGCTTCTATCTAATAGTTACCTTAAAGGAGGTGTCTCAAACATGGCTATCATAGAAGTAAAGATGCTCACTGGATGGACGCCAGTCGTCACAACACTCGACGAGGTATGTATAGAACAGAGAGTAGCTAAATGTTTCTGTCAGTACAATCAAACGTCTTAAACAGAAATTCATTTGCCTTTGTATTCTTCTGGTTCCAATATTATATGCACAGCGGCTAGAAATAAATATTAAACAGCAGTCATTTAGATGAATCAATAAGGGACATTCCTGGTAACAAATCATCTCCCTTACTCAGATAACATCAAAGGTAGACCAAATTCCACATTGGCCCTTTCATTTTGGAATCCTCTAACTTTATCCTTGTTTCTCTTTGTGATAGTCCTGACTTTTAGTTGTGAAAATTGTCACTTATGTAATAAATAAAAAGTTATGATTATCAAAAAACAAAAAAGTAGGACCATAAAACTTACTACCTTAACAAGTTTTGACTGACTTGACATAATTAATTCCTTGTCGAGCATGCTTGTCAAATACAATTTGTTATTTATGAATTGAAGCTGATATTGATCCCCTTTCGAATAACAGTACTGTAACTTTTTGTCTACTAGGACCCTTTCTGAAAGTCTCGGTAATGAGGTAAATCTAAACTTTTAGCCAAATCCTTAATATTTCATAAGATTTTATCTTCTTCAGCTAAAAGAATAGGCAATTCAGTGTACAAATAGAATTTTACTACTATGTAAACAAACCACGTTTGATAAACTGTTCATGACACAAGTTTATGTTTTATGTGTTTGTAGTTGGTGCAGTCAAAAAGAATTCAGAAATACGAGGTTGACAAAAATTACGTGGAGCTTTACTTCGATGAGGTAAAGAACTTATGCACATTAACTGTATTGTCTCTTTAGCTGTCACATGCTTATTTTCAGATGTCGGACGGAAACGTTTTGAAAGGCTCTTGTACTGATATCGGTTCCCTTGTCACCGCTTTTTTAAAAAAAACATCAGATCCTCCAATATCCTTGCTATCACTAGTTACAGTACCTTTATGACAATACTGAAATTTGAAATCGAACAAAAACAATTTAACTACAATTATTATATTGACAATGCCTATTTGCATGTCTCAGAGTACTAGAAAGCAACAAACATCTTTATGTTTATTCATAATTGTTATTATCATTTTAGTTCTCGAGTAAGCAGTTGTGTGTTGATTTCGATGTGGAACAAGAAATAGTGATGAACCCCAAGCCGTCTCTTGTCAAAATTTATGATTACTACGAAACTGGTAAAGGTTATTTTATCAAAGTTCACATCCCATTTCTTGTTCAGATCTTGATAAGTTAAAGCAGTATGTATTTAACTTTTGAATAACATTACAAGAAGGACACAAGTTGTTGATGAAGTCACTGAATTATACAGAAAGAGAAGCTTGTAAAGTAATGTTTTCTAAGCCTCTAAGATGACCCCAAAATTCGTAATATAAAGGTCAAGGTTGAGGTGACAACCTTAGTGTCACCAACTTTGAACGAGGCATTTATAGAGTTATGACTGAACTTTCGCTCTTGTCCATCAAGCTCTGATTCAGAGACGCAATTCCTGTTTACCCTGGAACAAAACTAATTAGTATGAACTCTTCTTCTGTTAACACATGTTTTTATTCACCTACGTTTAATAAATCAGTTGCATAGATAAAATTCTACATGATAGTAGTAAGTTCATTGATAATCTTTATTATTTCATCTTATAGGATACAGCGTATCTGTAAATTACTCTATAAAAACAACATGTGGCACCAAGGAGGAGATTCCTTTTGGTAATGAAGGCTTAGACTGTAGCATCATGCAGTGCAGGGTTGACACGTCAAAACCTTATGAAATGGTGAGATTAATGAGAAACGCCCCCTACGACTCCGTTTATACCTCTACCCCCACATCCCTGATTATACCTCTGTCCCCCACAATCCTGTTTATACCTCTGTTCCCCACAGCCATGTTTATACCTCTGTCCCCCACAACCATGTTTATTTCTCTGTCCCCCTCAACCATGTTTATACCTCTGTCCCCCACAATCCTGTTTATACCTCTGTCCCCACAATCCTGTTTATACCTCAGTCCTTCACAACCATACTTATACCTCTGTCCCCCACAATCCTGTTTATACCTCTGTACCCCACAACCATATTTATGCCTCTGTCTCCACAACCATGTTTATACCTCTGTCCCCCACAATCCTGTTTATACCTCTGTACCCCACAGCCATATTTATGCCTCTGTCTCCACAACCATGTTTATACCTCTGTCTCCACAACCATGTTTATACCTCTGTCCTCCACAATCCTGTTTATACCTCTGTCCACAACAACCATGTTTATACCTCTGTCCCCCACAATCCTGTTTATAACTCAGTCCCCCACAACCATGTTTATACATCTGTCCCCACAGTCCTTTTTATACCTCTGCCCCCACATCCCTGTTTATAACTCTGTCCCCCACGGCCATGTTTATACCTCTGTCCCCCACAACCCTGTTTATACCTTTGTCCCCCACATTTCTGTTTATACCTCTGTTCCCCACAACCCTGTTTATACCTTTGTCCCCCACAACCCTGTTTATACCTTTGTCCCCCACATCCCTGTTTATACCTCTGTCCCCCACTTTTTCCCCCAACCTAAGATATGTTAAAGTTATCATTAGATCATTAGGTTGATTGACTTTCTCTCCAAAACCTTTTTGAAAAACATTGTTTCTATATTTGCTTGATTGAACCTAGCTACAGATTCATTCTCTGAAGTACTGTCTTAGTTTTAACACAATTTTTGTTTCGTTCGGCTTCGAAATGCGCAGTGTCGCTGAGAACATATTAAGTACGTTTACAGGTCCAGTATGCCGTCATGTTCTGATATCCAACGGTTTTACACATACCGACACCTTACCTGTCGTACGCTTTCTTTGATTACTTCTTGCAACATAAAAGGCTGACATACACTCCTTAAGATTAATTGTTATAACCGTAAAACAATACAATAATGTTAGTTCACTGACTTTACTTGTTTTAAATGCCGTTGCCATCTTTACAGACATGTCCAGACTGCCCGGACATTGCAGAGGTCAAAGGATTAGAAAAGTTACTCTGTGATGCCAAATCAGGTAATATTTCATTTAAAATTATTGTTCATGTGTATTTTCTTGGCGATACCGATGAAAAATATCAAAGAGTATGTATTTAAAGACAGTCCGTTTGATCCAAAGAGTACAGAATCTGCTTTTTGTTTGTTTCACTAGCTATATTGTAAAATAAAATACTATATACTCTCAGAAACTAACAGTAAATGAATGTCATAGAGGAATATGCCACTAACGTGTGTGTTTTTTTATGGTGGGTGTTAATGTATCCAAATATCTTCACACATTGGTGTGACAACCCTGAGCTTTACCTGATGTGTCATCAGAAAGATTTTAGAGTTGGAACATCAGCCCTCGATTCTAAAGATACAGGAATTTAACCCTAATTGTCTTTTGCGTTTGAGCAATGACTCTTCAAATATAATTTTTTAGGAAAAGGGAAATTGAATTACCTTTTCTACTTTGCTTAACATTTTAGGCAGTTTGTATGTTCTTGAGAGAGACAGAGAGACAGAGAGAGAGAAAAAAAAGACATTAAAGAAGTGGCAGTTCTTTTCTAATTAAAAAACTAATCATTCTAAAATTGTAATCATAATTGAAAGTATAATTAGTTTAATCGAATTTAACCACTCTCTATCAGTCAAAGTTATAACGGGCGAACAGTTTACCTAACCAATGGTACGGGAAACGACCAGTACCAGACTCCTCCCATTCTCCTACCTAAGGAAAAAACCAATTTTCTCACATAATTAATAATGATCTGTAGCTGGGCTCCAGCCACTGACTATCAACCAATGAAAGCGGGGCTCCAGCCACTGACTATGAACCAATGAAAGCGGGGCTCCAGCCGGTGACCATCAACCAATGAAAGCGGTGCTCCAGCCAATGACCATCAACCAATGAAAGGTTATGTGATTAGAAGTCAGCGATTTAAACAACTCCACGACGGAGGTGGGCCATTTAAATGTTTATCAAGATGTTAAAACGGATATCAGTCGAGTATTTCACTTATCTATATTTCAGTTTATAAAGCAGTTGTGGGAAGGTCTGGCACGTATTCAATAAAACTGAAGTCTGACCTGCGAACTAAGAAGAAAACTGAAGTGAACGCCTTTGTTAACTATAAGATGGATGATCAGTGTTCATGCCCAATCATAGAGTCTGGAACAGGTATGCTTTGTGATATATCCGTGTAAAAATTAACAAAGAATACAGAAGCACGATAACATCTGTGAGGGAATAATTTGTCTAAGAAAGTATTTATTGAACATAATGCATGATGCAGCAATGATCACTTTAATACCGATCACATTTACTCAGTTAAACAGAGCTCACAATATGAGTAAACCACTCAACTAAATGAACTGTTGATTTTAAATAATATTTATTCCTTTTCAGAGACAAAGGCGCTTATTGTTTGGAGTGAATCCAATTTCTTCTCTGGTAAAGAATGGATAAGACTGGATGGAGGACAAACTGTGCTACCGTATAGTTCAACGTTAGAAGGCACTATAAGAAGGCTTTCTTCAAGACAGAAGGTATGCGACAAATTATCCCGACTCAGGCGATCGGGGCGTATCAGGAAACTCCGAAAGCTAAGACGAAATCTCGGTGTGTTGTAATGTTGCAAAACTCTGTTCAGTGGATTTAATAATACGCAATAAACATTAAATAATTTCATTTTTAAAAGCATCACCAATGTAACGTGGAACAGTGGAAAAAATGACTTTGTATGATTAAGGTACCATGGTATCACTAGGTAATGTTGTATTGGAAATATCTCCTAGACGGACATGCTCAGCTAAATCAAACTTTCTCTTAGTCAAAAAAAAACAAAACAAAAGAAGTTCGTTTCTGACAAGATGTGTTATTAACTGTTCTTAAGAAATCAGAGATCTTAAATTCAAAGGCTTTTTACAGCATGGAATATAAAAGCTTGCGAATCTTTATAATGGTACAGTTGTTGTCGGTTAAAAATACTCTTATTTCGCCCCTCCACCCTTTGACACCTCGCTTAGTTCTCTTTATTGGTTTAATAAATAATAAGAAGAATGTTCAGTAATGTGCTTTATAATGTGCTTTGTCTCTGTCTGAGGTATACTTTGTTCAGATGTCAACAACTTTATATTTTCAATGCTAACGCTGCTGGAAGGTAAGCGTAGTGGTGACGTCATCAGGGAAACTGTCTCCAGGGTTTTTGTTTTATCAATTATTTCGGAGACAGCATTTCTTATGGTGACTGATTTAACTCCTTACCTGAAGCCGTTAACATGGGGTTATTAACGGGGTTAATAAAATTTTAAAAAATTGCTACAGGCTTATACAGATTCTTGTTGATGTCTGTTTTAACGAAGACTTAGAATATGCCCTGCCACCCTTCTTTTTCGGTTTTAAAATAATAATTAGAAAGTTTAATAATGTGCTTTATAGTGTGTTTTATCTATGTCCGAGGTATACTGTCTGAGGTATAATGTGCTTTATCTATGTCTGAGGTATACTTGGTTCAGATGTCAACAACTTTATATTTTCAATGTTAACGCTGCCGGAAGGTAAGCGTAGTGGTGACGTCATCAGGGAAACTGTCTCCAAGGTTTTTGTTTTATCAATTATTTCGGAGACAGCATTCTTTATGGTGACTGATTTAACTCCTTATCTGAAGCCGTTAACATTGGGTTACTGACATGCTTGAACAAAGCTAAATGACTAATTAAGCTTCAGAAAATGAAACTTTACTGCGGATAAAACTTTCTATTGTAAACCTGTCCATTCGGTATTTTGAAGCAGAGCTTAACTGATCTCGAAAAGAATGATCTAAAACCTGAGCATTTATATGTGTGTATCAAGTGTCCATATGTGTGAGGCAGTCCTTGTGACTTTTGATTCAATTTCTATCAATACTTGTAATACAACGAGACAACAACAGATGGCAGCGAATTATACTTTGTTTTTGACAATATATTTCATGCTTTGGTAAGGTTCTGTTTATCTACCAATGAAATTGCGAACAGCTTATGATAGACCAAGGCATGCAATTTGTATAGTTTGATGCACGTCTTTTGTTTTCCAAACACTGTGTTTAATATTATTTGTACAGCTGGGGTTTGTTTTTACCTATAAAGCATGGAATGCTCATTCTTTCGGGATTTTTATGTATGATATTGTTTGTCTTTAGATTAAAGTTGTTCATATCTGAATATTTCCTTATGATTGTAACAATATACATGTATAGCGAAATAAAATGTTGTTTCAACGACTTACATGCTGTTTCATTAAAAACAACTTACAAACAAATAATACCCCGCTGATTAGAAAAAGTGAGTCGAATTATTAGTCTTATAACTCTTCTGTAAACAGATTTATAAAAAATAGCCAGACCTTGCAGATGAAGCAATTTCCAAGGAACATAATGGATATCAATTTGCAAAGGTTTTTATCGGTTCTAAAGGTTCGTTTCCACTTGATATTTTAAAGTTACTTTCCAATTAATAACCCGTTAAAATTTTGAAAAAAAATAACGAAAGAAGTGTCACTAATGATATAGCTGACAGTATCTTAATTAGTACTGAAAATTCTTATAAATCTCATTTATGTAAATTATTACAAATATATATTTCAAACCCTTTTTGGGGGGGGTAAAAATATTTGATTTCATTTTCCAGAGGACTTCATCTGAGATTTTGTTTTAATGAAATAATCAAGTTTGGTCTTATAGCGGCAAATTGATTGATTGATATTTATTTAGGTTAAAACACACATATACATATACACAAAAAATACATTTACACAAACATCGATGTAAAAAGTAGATAAATATTTTGTTAAAAAAGTACTTTGGTAGTTTGTCATAAATAGCTGTATCACAGTAAGCTTACTTGAAAGACATCAATTTTAGAGCTAAAACAAGGCTAAACTTGTATACTAAATTTGCATTTGACTAGATAAGAAGTATTTAATATGAAATTATGTAAGCAAAAACATGTATATAGATAGTAGTGTAAAATAACCACGGATTGCCCATGAAAGCCCAAAAGCTTATTTCCTTCCAATTGGGTCCTTGGACATATACTTACTATAATATACAATACAATTAAACAAACATAAAAACAATGAAAAAAATGTATAAAAAATAAAAGATTTTGGAAATTTGAAGTTGTCATAAAGTACACTTAAAATATATACTATTAAGATTAAAATATATTTTGTATTTTCATCGATTAAATTTAAAACACGGAGACTGATATCTCGTCAAACAAGTGCAGTTAACTACGAGTTCCTAGCTTTTTCAAGTAATGCCTCAGTCAGATATTCCGGCCGGTGGCCGTAGACCGGTGGTAATCGGTGGTGTGAGCGATGTCCCAACCTCGGTCCTAATCGGCCAATTAGTCCTTAACACATCTGTTACAGCAACAGGCTTAGTACGGAGGCCGTGCATACCCCAGCCGATGATCGTACGGCGAGTGACTCCAGAGGGAAACATTTTTTGACCGGCGTGGCACCGACTTCCGGCCGGACTTCGACCGGACATCGGACAGTCTTAACCGATCATCCTACAATGCTCGGCCGGTGACAAAAAAAAGCATCGGTTGCCCATCGTATACCCCATCGCTGAATAATGTGACTGATACTTTAGTAGGCCTTTACAAAACTTGTGAAATGTCCAATCTTGGTAGGTTTTTTTAATGTCTGCAGGCAAGGAATTCCAGTCATTAATTCTCATACATGAGGGGCATTTGTTATTGACAATTTTAAATACATGGTTCAGACGTTATTGCTTATTTCGATTTTCTACATTTAACAAAGACATATCAGCAAGACTTACAGAATTGACACTATCTCTGGGCCCCAGGCCGTGTATAAATCTAACGATTTTATTTTGACAAATTTGAAGCTTGTTTTTTAAGCATTTGCTCAGACACGGGTACCAAGAAGAACATAAATTAATCTAGGTGGCACTGTAAAAGTGCTGAACATAAATATTTTCTGCATGGTTTTGTAATCTAAAAACCTTGCTTGTCTATACATAAATTTAAGGCGTGAATTTACCTTGCAAAGAATATTATTAACAATAGTATCACCTGACAAAGAATTATCACTATTTAGACCTAGATAATTAACAAAATGTGTGGACTCAATACTATGTCCATTACAAACTATTTTAAAATCTTTAACTTGTTTAAGCTTTCGTTTTGAACCAAAAATAACACGTTCAGTCTTTCCAAGATGTAATGACAGTTTGTTATTTACAAGTCAACAGGACTCCAGTATATGTCCGAGTTTTTGAGAAATAACACTTGGGTTTTTGTGAACAAAAAGAATTGCACTGTCGTCATCATACAGGGTAAGTTTACATTCAGGATCAATACTAATAATCATGTCATTTACATAGCACAAAATATTACACAGCGAAAAGGGCATAGTATCACGAGTGCGAACGTGCCTTGTGTTCTGTTGGCTTGCATGGACACATATGACAGGGTAAAATAGATTCGATTAAATGGGAAATGAACGATTTCTGTCCGAAGTGTAGTGTTTAATGCAGCAATTTGTATGTGCCATCTCCTTACTTATTACGTACCGAGAGATACGAGTATAAATGTACAAATTTTCTTTTATTATTTAATAATAATTATAATAAACGATAACAGTTAGTAATATTTTGTTTGCCGTAAACATTGGCAATCAGTTTTGACTTGAGCGTTAACGACGATATATCATCCTGTTGAATCTTTGACTTAGATTTTTAAGGTTTTTTTCTCCGTGTGGTTACAAGCACACACACTTATCTAAAGGTTATATCTTCGTACAAGGACTTCAAATAAAGAACCTTCCATGCTTAGCAAATAGCGGTGGAAGAAAACTTTACAGATAACCTTTCCTTTAAAAAAGTATGAAAAGGTTCGCTAGATCAAAGACAAGTAGATTTGAAAGGGAATGTGTCAAACTTTAGACATTAAATACAGTGAAATTTTATTGTGTGGGCTCTGTGCACACAAAAAAATTGCAGGAAAATTTAAGGAAAATCGTTTACTTTACTTAATGCTTGATACAGGGGAAAGTTCAGATTTTTTTGGTGGAAAGGTGTTTTCTGACTTAATCTTGAGCAAAAAAAGCTTTGTGAAAAATACTTTGAAGTTACTCCGTTCAAGGGTGCACACCTCTGGAGTCAAAAGTCTAACACTTTTCGGTGCCTTGTTCCCGTGACTACATTAGTAAAGACGTTTTTAAATACGGAGTTCCTCTGTCTTTAGCATAGCAGAACCGAACCCCTTATCCATTTATTTTTGCACAGAAAGAGGATGGATGATTTCCTTCACGGAAGCCAAGAGACATTGAAATTGAAACAGCTCTCTGAAAACCCTTATCTTTCTTTGTCCTAAGAGCATGTGTATGTAAGCACCGTATTCTGTTTGAAACAGGAATACACACGTTTAACATATGAAGAAACAGCACGAATACGAAGATAATTGGATACAGTTTAACAGATGATAAAGATGTATTTGTACTATACAAGCTGAACAGCGCAATACTAGACTGTTGTAACTATTTGCTTCAGCCGATCATTTCCCTGCAGACAAATAAATGATATTTTTCAATGAAATCGAGCCTGGATACATTTTAATTCAAAGCAAGCTGATTCTCAAAGGGACGCCTCAGGGTTGCTTCTTGGAATTTTGGACAAACATAAGCTATAACAAACTAAAGAAATCACAGAGACACGATTGCTTCTGTTGGATATTGAACCCTTTGGGGTCGAGGAGAAGTTCTGACACTGTACCTAAATACTTGATATATCAATACACACGTCCTTTGATTGAGCTCAGTAGTATGAAGATAAGTTACTTTACTATGCTTATGTCATTATACAAACGACAGAACTGGCGGCTAGTGGCTTTGTTGGGACATTTAAATGAAGTAATTAACTACTAGAACAATAGCTTTATGTTTAAGTACAATATAAGAAATAAAAAAATACACTTTGCGACCGTTATCTATGGATCGAATTTCCCTCCAGATAAACTTTCAGTGATTTTCCGTTGCGAGCGGCCGTCTATGTATTAAACCCTTCGATAATCGATTCCTAAATATAAAGAGATAAATATATAACGTGGATTTTAGTGTTTATTTTACAGTTCCTCAAGATCGGCGGATTTGTACCTAATTCCAACTTTCAATATTTCTTTTTTATTTTAAACCTAATTGTTGATCATATATTGATTTCTCTTATCGTTTGACGTTTTAAAATAAAAGTGATCAATGCGGAGAATGCAGAGTTCGTTGGATTGAGATAAAGAACGACTATTTAATATGGATTTTATTGCTCACATTCATTCTGCTATTATCATGGAGTTTTCTCGTCTCACTGTTAAGATAATTTGAAGGTAGGTTTAATTAATGCATTTAAATGGCACTGGAGAAATAGTTTCTTGTAATTCATGTTTTAACAAAAGTATAGCTATAAAAATTTTATACGGTTATTTAAACAATCTGAATAGCTTTCAACAAACTTTTATAAAATGATTAACGACCACTCTTTTTTTGCCACCGTTTGTTTTTATTCTTTCTAAGATTGTATACATAGCTTTATATATTTTACTCACTCTATCACTTTCTATATCTGATAACAAGTGGATAATATATCAAAGTTTAGAGTGGATTTTTGAAAACGTGTGTAAAGTAAGTAATACAAAACTTGCCAAATGAACCTTGCAGTTGAGATGCATGTCACAGTAGTCATAGTGGTTTCAGTTAGAATATTTTTTTAAACAAAAACTTACAAATTTCGGAGCTTTCACGGCGATGAAATATCTAGCAGACTCTCAGGTAATAGCTAAGGTTATAGTGCCACGTACAGACGTTTTATACAACAGTCATTGTGTCTTAAACTAAACTCTCTTACTTCATTTATTTATAACCTGGTACTTCTATTTGACATTAATTCTTGGTTTTAAATTGCACCGTATTGACTGACCAAGAACTGACCGTCTGGTCTGACCTATCGTTATGATCCCGTTAGGGTGGGTGGATGGTTGACTTATGTTAGTTGGTTAGTCATGATCAATTCGTGGAATTTCAATGTGTGTGTTTAGAATCAGGATACCTACTGCCCAATGTAAGAATCCTTGCTTTATCATCTTGTATTTTATGCAGACACGAGTTAGAAATAGAAATGATTGATCGAATTCCGCGTCAATTTGCATTGTTAAGTTTATAGCAAAGATTTTTTTCTCTTTTCACTTTTATCCTTCAGACAAAGGAGTGTTGTGTGTATTTTATATCATTTAAATAGATTGTCATTTCAATTGTTCGATTTCTCTATCGACTTGCATTCAAAAGCAAGCAACAAAAAGGAATAAACTGATATCGTATAGTCTGGCATTGAAAAAAAGAAAAGTCGGTTTTCATATTCGTCCATCAAAGAAACAAAATATACTTGAGCAATATCATCGTAAATTAAGTGTTTAAGAGTTGACCGTAAAGTCTTGTGGTTTGTTAAAAATGAAATTTTAAAGTTTTTTTTGCGGTGAGCCTAAAATAGCCGCATAAGCTAACGTTGTCGTGTTGGTAGTGCGCTGTAAAACTTGTTGTTGTTGTTCTTGTTGTTTTTCCTTAGAAATAAATCAACTTGAATTTTGTTACACCCGGCACGGATGATCTATAATATTCTGGCATCTCTGCTAGAGAACCGTGGACTAAGGATCAAGACACAGATCAGACTGTTCGTCTGCACTAGACAGATGCATGTGAATGGAATATGTAAAATTGTAAAAATAAATACATGTCAACTGAAGGACAAATTGGATACATTTTGCAAGAAAGTGCTTAATCAGAGAGCACGTGCGCACGTGACCTAATTCACTACTTGTATCAAGTGCTTATTTCATTCTTCTTTTTTCCCTCAGGACGTCTTATGACACCTGTTAAAAGACTCACACATTTGACAGCAATGATCACAATATTATAATAATTATAACCTTTTTTCTAATCTACTTAAAAAATCATTTCAATACAGTTTCTAACTTTAAATCAACTCTTCAAAAATGTCGACAAAAAATAGACAAGCTCTCTTTATCAGTTTCTATAATTTCAAAAACCTCCATTCAGTTTTTTGTCCATAATAGATTAAAGTTGCTCTGGATTCAAGGTCTTCTTAGCGAGTTTCATAAAATGACTTTTACACTTTAAATAATAAACAGTTTGATCAAACTAAATACGTTTAAAGTAAAGATTATTCATTTAAATGTAGTGTTTACATTAGAGTTTGTTATTGTTATTGTCGTTAACATGATTGCCTTCAGTGTGACGAGGCCATATCGTTTCTCGTTAAATGGTGTTCGGTTTCATCCAACTGTCATTCAAAATTACCAATTAATCTTGTTAACTTAATACGTAATAATTTGTTTCCGTCAACTGAATTATCGGTGTGCTCTTGGTGATAACTAGAAATTGTTCTGTTTGGCACATCCGAGTACCAGAACAGATTGTCATAATGATTAATCAAAACAGAAGATGCAAGTTTAAATTACGTGATGTTAATAATTGGCTTTAATTTGTCAAAAATATAGCTTTATTGTTCTAAGATGAAGGCTAAATGCCTTGATGCGATATGGTAATGAACTTGTAAAAAAAAATTTGTTTTTGTTATACTTTTTTATAGAATGATTTAACAGCCAGTACGAATTATTTAACGTATGGACAAAATATAAAAGTCTGGTGTAATACTCTTAACGCCGATACTAATCTGAAAAGTGTAATATGGTCATTTTAAGCGAATATTGTCCACAAATCCGCCCATTTTTAAAACCAAAGTTAAACAAACAAAACCACTTAATTCGTATTTTCTTAATTCTCTATTACATAGTCACATGCCACTAGAAGGTCGTGACCTCTTAAGTGCATTTAGATCAGCTGCAAAAAGAAAGAAAAAACTAAAAAAATCAACAAGCTGTATAAATAGGAACAGGTTTTGCTCTGATAACAGTTACTGTCTAACATGTTTTCAAATCTCTGTCACTGAAAACCTCAGATTATGTCGGCACGTATACACGTACATTCACACGGCAACATTTGCTGACGAGATTAAAGCGACTGACTCACAAATGGGCCGTCGATGAAAAAAAGAAAATGTTCTTACATCTTGAAATTTTTGCTGCAGTTGTGAAGAACATATTTAAACTAAGTTACTGATTCATTTTTTGATACAGAAAAACATCAAAATTACAGCTTTACACACTTTTATCGGTAAAAAAATACACCCCGTTAGTCACGGGGTAGATACTTTAGTTATAAGATTAATTTTAACGCATCAGTACAAGTAGGTGCTGTGGCCCACTGGTCTCGATCGTCGCTCTATATTTTACTGACCGAAAGGTCGTGGGTTCGAATCCTGGTTAAGTCAAAACTTTTTTTTTATTATGTTTTTTTCCATAGTATATTAAATTCTCTTAAATTTTAAAGAAAAAAAAATTCAGCAAAATTCTGTGAGTAAGTCGCTTTAAAACGTTACTTTCACTTAAACTTCCATTTAAGGGTTCACACAATTACAGTGACCGCAAAGGTCTAAAATGGTAGTTAATGTTTTTGATCAGCCGCTGGGTTCAACAAAGATCTAAAAATACCAAACTGGAATCTTTTATGTCTCTGGTTGCATTATTTATAGTATAGCATAATTTACTAAAACTCGGTTGGCCTTTCCGACCTATTAGAAATATACATTTGGAGGAATTTGTAACAATACAGAATACAATATGGTCAAATTGGTTTGGCTTAAAAAATAAATTTTTGCAAAGGTTTTGGACGTTTCCATCTGAGTATCGTAAAAGCTCAATACCTATTATATTCCAACATTGGCATATTTGGTTCTATTGTAATTAAGCGATCATTTAAACACTGAATGAAATACTGTTTGTGCAACCTGCCTGCCCGATAATACTTTCCGTTTTATTTAAATGTAAATATTTGCCGTGCTTTCAGAAATGCGAACGTTTGATATGGTACACACAATTTTAAAAGGATTAAAGGTTTTACGATTTGTATAATTGAGTGAGGTCTATTGTGCAGAACCTACTTAACTGTTTCATAGTCCTGCATTTTACAGAAGCATTTGGTGGCACGATTTAAAAAGAAAAAATATTATAAAGTAAAGAAACAACAAAGCTTAGAATTTGAACAATAAAAAACAGGTTTTCGCCAGTCTTGATGTAAATCTTTCAGGGCTGATAAAGGGTCTTTTTAAAATATAACTATGTAATCACACAAAAATGTCGGTACTTTTCAAAGATATTTACCCGATTGATATAGAAATACAATCTAACCTTCTACATGTCGCATGTTCTCTCGATGATCAAACGATAATTAAACCAATTCAAATTAATATTTTTATTGCACTTTGTTCTTCAAATTGTAGATAAGAATGAACGAGGGACGTGACAGGGATCCTAAGTCGTGGTCTCCGAGAGTTTTGACCCCAGGTCGACCTCGATCTGTTCGTGATGTGTATCATCCAGCAGTCCAAGACCTTAGTGAACAGGCAGCCAGAAATGGGACAATCAACCAAGGTAATTCCTATCAGATATGTGTAGTCAATGTTTTGCCCTTTTAATGCTACATTGATAAGCATTTTTCTTTGCTTAAAGACTACTGATTAAAATGTCAGCAGAGTATATCCCTTGCTTAACCACAGTGTATTGTTAAGTTTTCAAGTTTTTAAGTTTCTTCAACCGGACGAATATGCAGTCAAGTCTATACAAGTTCCTTTGAAACATTTCGAGTTCTAAATATAATGAATTAAATAAACTATTTGACAGATGATGCCATTCTAAGTGTAGTGAGCACGTGCACACCGCGAGCAAGAACAAGTACAGAAAGTTACAGCGAGAAATTCCACTCACCAACTCCACTAATCAGTCAGTTTAGCCCAGAAGAGGCAATTAAGTCATCACCCACGGCACAGTTATGTTTCAACAAACACAAAAATGAATATCATGAGGATCTTCACAGACAGCGCGTTCTGGTCTCGGCGCACCAACGCAGGAAGTTACAGTCGCGCATGCGCAGAGCTAAATCCACACCAGCCGGTGCAAGTCGCACAAACAACAGAGAGCACGTACCTGATAGAAACAAAGAATCTTGGCAAGACAGTTACACAGATAAACTTGAGTTAGTCGTAACTAACGGTTCAAAACCAGATGAAACGGATCTTAAAGAAAGGTACAACTTTTCATTTACAACTGTCAATTTCTCAGTTTGCCAACAAGAAAACAGATTTTACCCCAATAACAGATTCGCGCGTATTCAATATATACTAGTATATTGCGGTTTTCATTTTAAACTTTTGAGAAGTTGCTTGTGTTTTATGTTTACTACACCCATTTCATTTCAGAATTAACTACAGACTTACAAACAGAACTAAACCAAAGTCAGCGCAACACGGAAACCTTATGTCTGGTGGTACACCTTTAACAATGACGAATGGATATACGCAAACTCTTATTCAACACTACCCAAAATACTCGCAAAAATATTCAAACTGGCTAACAAATGGATTTAAAGTGCAAAGTTTTCGGACACATCCTTTGTCTAGTGAGTACAGTCACTCTCGTCCACCGCCCCCATTACTTCAGTATATAAACAGACCTAAAACTGTGAACGGTAGGTTCGGTAACCGGAAGCTGTACGGGGCGATCACTTTAAGTGTGACTGGTACTCAGAAATAAATAAATGCGCAGAAAAAAAGAAATAACAATATGTACATATATTGTGTCAATTGTTAAGTAGGTAGAAGATATGCAGGATACGGACCATAGAATAATTCGTTCTCATCAAATTCATGAATGGCAGAGTAAAAATGACCCTTGGTGTATTAAAATATAGCTAACGATCTGTCAAATATACTCAAGAAATATATGTTTGGTTGTTACATTTAACAGTGCAATGGAACCTAGCATATCTGGAGTTCATAAGGAGAAATATTGAAAAATCTACGCTAGTAGGGAAACGCATATGATGTGTCTCACTCACACACGAACAACAAATATATGTGCCAGTAACATTTTGGTGATCATATGGATACTTAAAATTTCCTTTTAAGAGTATCAAGATGCAGAACACACGAATTATGCGTGGTCCTTCATGCATTCTGAGTTATAAGTTACACTGTACAAGGTCGGTGTATTTCTCTATTTATTTATCGAATTCAGATATCAAACTGCGCCACGACACAAAGACATTCTAAAATATTGAAACAAGCACAAAACAAACAGAATAGCGTGAAGAATCGTAATGAAGATCTATTCATTCTTTTGGAAAATATAACTGTTTATAAATAACTGAGTCAACAGTGATCTTAAAAACGACTTTCTATGGGTAACGCTTGTTGGATACCTGAGGACGTTACTGTTGTTAAACAATACATTTCTTAAAAAAAATAAAGAACTGAAATAAGTGAGTGGTTTGTGCACAGGAAGCATTATTGTTAGACCTGTCTCAGAATTTTACAAGTGAACGAAAGTGTGACATTTCAAGAATAACCTTGTTCTTGAGTGGATTTTAGCCCCATTTCAACTGCAGTTTAGTCAATATCATATAGGAATGTAAAACACTGAAACAACTCAACATAATCAAAATTCAGAACATATCATTGTCAGAACTGAAGTTATTTAAACGAAGCAAACTTCACCATCTGTCACATTTTTTTTAGACAGAAATAACGTATTGATACGTGTAAAAAAAACAATATAAAAATACAGAAAATTTCTGGGGTTTGCTTTAATCACTGTTTATTGTATTATTAAGATGAGTGCTTACAGTTTAACTTCAAACATTATAGTGTACATATTACGATGTACAGATTAATGATGTGTACACTTTGAATGTTTTATTGTACATATGGTTTATTTATGATAAAGATAAATAAATGAGTCTAAATTTCGACGAATCTTTCTTTGTTATCAAATGGAACATACCCTGTTTCTATAGAAGACCTACAACTTTCATGGTGAATTATGTAGTTTGACATCGTATTACATTTCTGATTTCATAGTTATCATTCTATGACTAACATCTTTACAAACGGCTACCTCATCACAAATATCTTAATAACAATATAAACAAGAAATCGGTAGAACCGATGGATGCTCCCCGAATTAATGCCAATTCCAAAAGGGCTATTGTTTAATATGTATTTTTTTAAAGTATGAAAATTAACAAAGGGCAATAACTCCTAAATTATGCAAAATAGAGTTACGGTTCTTGCACGCTGCACTTCTCCTCATAGAGGTCTATCTACCAATAAAGTTTCATGTTAATATCTCTTATACTTTGTGAGATATGCCCCGGACAAAAAATAAGTATGAGAAATTTCAAAGGGCAATAACTCAAAAATTAAAAAAGCAAGAGTTATGGTTCTTCTGCACTGCACTGCTCATCAATGAGATCTATCTAATTATAAAGTTTCAAGTTGATAACTCTTATACTTTGTGAGATATGCCCCGAACAAAAAATAAGTATGAGAAATTTCAAAGGGCAATAAGTCAAAAATTAATAAAGCAAGAGTTATGGTTCTTGTGCACTGCACTGCTCCTTAATGAGATCTAACTTCGTATGACGTTTGGTCTTGATATCTGTCATAGTTTTTGTGTTATGCTCCGGACAATATTATGTCGGACGGACGGACGAACGAACGGACAAAGCGGCAACTATATGCTCGCCCTTCGGGGAGCATAACAAGAGAGCCATGATGGCCCTAGATCGCTCACCTGAGTACAACTGCTTTAAACAAAATTGTTATGGACCTGATTAATTGACCCCAGATGACCTATATTCGAACTTGACCTAGAATTTACTGAAACAACTTTTCTGACAAATTCCCAGGTTATTTGGACGGAAAATATTACCCCTAGAGTGTTATCAAGGTTTTCCTTTATTTGGTCTCTATGACCTAGTTTTTGACCCCAGATGACCCATACTCAAACTTGAGCTAGAAATCATCAAAACAACCTTTCTGACAAATTTCCAGTATATTTGGAATAAAAAGTAACCTTTAGAGTGTTAACATGGTTTTTCATATTTAGGCTCTGTGACCTAGTTTTTGAATCCAGATGTCCCGTATTCGAAGTTGAGCTAGAAATTATTGAAACAACTTTTCTGACAAACGTCCAGGATATTTGGACTGAAAATGTTGCCTCTAGAGTGTTTACAAAGTTTTTCCATTTTGGCTGTGACCTAGTTTTTGACCCCAGATGACCAATATTCAAGCTTGAGCTAGAAATCATTGAAACAACCTCTCGGACAAATTTCCAGGTTATTTGGACTGAAAATGTAGCCTCTTGAGTGTTTACAAGATTTTCAATATTTGACTCTGTGACCTACCTTTTGATCCCAGATGACTCATATACAAACTTGAGCTAGAAATCATCAAAACAACCTTCCTGACAAATTTTCAGGATATTTGGTTTTTTTGGACTGAAAATGTAACCTCTGGCGTGTTAACAAGGTTTCTCCATATTTGGGCTCTGTGACCTAGTTTTTGAACCCAGATGACCCATATTCAAACTTGATCTAGAAATCATCGAAACAACCTTTTTGACAAAGGTCCAGGATATTTGGACTGAAAATGTTGCCTTTAGAGTGTTTACAAAGTTTTTCCATATTTGGGCTCTGTGACCTAGTTTTTGACCCCCCAAGATGACACATATTCAAACTTGAGCTAAAAATCATTGAAACAACCTTTTTGATAAATGTCCAGGATATTTGAACTGAAAAAGTAGCCTCTAGTGCGTTAACAAAGTTTTTCCACATTTGGGCTCTGTGACCTAGCTTTTGACCCCAGATGACCCATATTCGAACCTGACTTAGAAATTATTGAAACAACCTTTCTGACAAATTTCCAGGATATTTGGACTGAAAATGTAGCCTCTAGATTGTTAACAAGGTTTTTCTATTTTTGGACCTTGTGACCTAGTTTTTCATCTCTGATAACCCATGTTTAAACTCGTTCGAGTAATCAATGGGACAAACATTCTGGCTAAGTTTCTTGACAATTGAGGCAAAAATGTGACCACTAGAGTGTTAACAAACTAATTGTGAACGGATGGATGACCGACAAAAGGCAATCACAAAAGCTCACTCTGTCTGTGACAGGCGAGCTAAAAATAAAGCAAGAAAACTGTAAAGTAACCAGTTACGTCAGGCAGGCACACTTGTCATATTTAAAATGAAGGAATAACCTCATTATTTTTATACTCTGACAAACAAGCAAGTCTGTAACAGAAAGATGCAGTGCATCTTATAATACACAACCAGAGTGGGAATCGAACTCCGATCTGAAGGCATTGAAGACCAACTCTCTAACCACTGCGCCAAAGAATCGATTCCCTGACGCAGTTGTCAGAGGTTGTATTTATACAATTATAGGAAGGTGTGCACTAGACTGTAACAATACATTCTTCACAAGTCACTTACTAAGCATACTAAGTCGGGCCGTGTAATAACTGCCTACCGTTTATAACATCTTAAGCTGAATTTATGAACTCAGAGGAAATATTGACAAGCACTGACACAAGTTAATTGATTAAAATATATTTAATTCATTCTTAGATTATTAAAACAAATGCAAAATATTCATAATTCTTACTTTAAAATGCTGAAGTCTCTTACAAACTCCAATTTTTATCTTATAGCATTATAAAACAAAAATATTTAAATATACAGTTCATTTCTGTTGTCAGAATGAATGGAATCACTATTCTTCATGTAATTCTATATTCTGTAGTGAGAAACATAGGAAAAATACAAGCCAATATAGAAGGACTCCCTGACCTAGACTCACCTTCATCTCTGATTTTCTTAACTTCATGATTTCTATACAGACCTGTAAGCACTCTTTTACTAGTTGGCAAGTCACCAACAGGCCATGTAAGAATGACCAAACATAGATTCAGTTCTGGGACAACCAGCTCAATAATATGAATTCTTAACCACTAGACCTCAAACACTGTATCATATGCAATATAAAATATGTGCTGCTCTGTTCCTATTGTTCTAACACGGGAAGACTCATTTCTTGACATAGTTACCAGAATAAGTGCTTGGCACAAGACTGAGATCCTTAGCAGGCTTGCATAATGAATAATGAAAAATCATATCTTGTAGCTAACATAATAAATACACATGTTTATACTGAATCTGATATTGTTATTGAAGTCCAATAATGAACAATGACAGAAACTGGGCCAATATGATAATGCAGGGCCAATACAGGAAATCAGAGCCAATATAGAAATAGAGTGATTTGATAGGGCCAATACAAGATGCTTAAAAAAAGTATAAATTTTCGGTTGTCTTCTTGAAAAGAGTTGGGTACTTTGCACTAAACCATTGAAAACAAATCTCATTTTCATACATCAGAAGCTGTTTATTTCAAATCTATAATAAACAAGCGATCTTTCACATTAGTCCTATTTCATTTTCAGATTGATTGCATGAACGAGGTTAATTAATAAAATAGTCATTAATTTGTTGATTTCATTACTGACACTGTTATTGGGCCTTCAGCAGTCATACTGACCCTCACGCTACATGTTCAGGCCAATACGACAGTCCTTAGTCAAATAACAGAGCCAGAATGAAATCATTCCATTACTAGCATATTATAGTCATACCTTATGACAATCAGTTATAATAACCTTTTACAGGGCATGCCAGAGTAAGTTTATATCAAGTTAAGACTTCAATTTAAATGCATGTTAAGGTTCAACCATGTTTGTAGCACATACGGTATCGAAACAAGATCGATAAATGTACAATTTAACCGTGTCAAAAACCTGAAATATCTAGGTGAAGATTTCACAAAAGTTAGTAGTCCATGTGCTTCTAAAAGTGAACAAACAAGATAATTACTTGTCCCTTAATGTAAAATAAAATAAAATAAATAAAAAGACCATATCTCTATTTATTCCTTATTAACAGAACAAAAAGTTTGTACTACACTTTAACAAACTTCTATCTATAACAAAATTATGAAACGCATCAAAAAAAACCTATGTGGTATTCTAAATCATGCCCACTGGCTCTAAGGTACTATAAAAACTGATGCTATAGACCACTGTGTCAGTTCCATATTTCCATTCAAAAACAAAAAATAACTTTCCGTCATCTAGTATGCACTCTCATCAAGTGTTAAGCAAAATTTGACAACCATTTATTTACAATTATTAAACTTTACCATGGCAAAAACAATCTAAGATAATGTTTCAAATAAAAGAAAGTCACAATTATATAAAATTCCTTTTTCTGTGTGTGCAATGATTACTTTTGTATAACTTTTTTACAAAGTGTCATTTATTTCTGCAATATGTAATGCAGAACAAATTTCAATGACCTTTGTTAAAACAATTCATTACAGCAAATTAGACAATTATCAGTCAACAAGTCACAAAAATTATAAATGCACAAAACCAAAACAATCAAAATAAAGACAATAGCATCTGCTATATGACCCAGTATGAATACAAAAAATAATCCTCAAATAAAAAAAATACACCTTTCTACCTTTCTGTACATTTAAATGTAGAATTTACAGAACAAATACTGGTAAATACAGGTTAATTAGAAACACTGTTTATTTGAATTTGATCAGGATTTCAAATGGGAATACCACCATGTCTTCACTTGATTGTCGGAACAGTTGTGTGTGTTGCCAAGCAACATTCCCCTTCCCACCAGACATGGTGGCAGTCAATGTAAAACCAGACTGACCACAAAGGTCACTCACTGTCTGAAGAGATGGTCCACCTGAAACATAAGAGAAACATTGGTTCCTGTAAGTGAAATGTCATAACTCATATTCTATATATTTATATCTTTTGGTTTTGTTTCATTTCACACATTTCACTTGTAGTATGTAGGCAACCAATTTATCTAACTGTCTAGCCCTCATGTGGAAATATAATCTCTAAATTCTAAATGATAAACTACCAACCATCATCTTCCATGTATGATTTATCCAAACATGAAGAATTCTTGAAAACATGTCTTACACAGGTCCTTTCACAACTAAGCCAAACATAAGGAAAAGACATCTTTATTTCATTTTGAGAATTGTATTTCCTGTGCAATTCACTTAGGCAAATCATGTCTGGTTCTGTTTTAACTTCTTCTTTGTTCTCTTAGTTGTTGTTGTTGTTTTTTCATTTTTATTATTTATAAAAGCTATATTTATTTCATCTCACACAGGAAAACTGGGAAAAGGAGAGAGTGATACACAATTTCTTGATTACCACAGCAGTGGTTCTCGTTTTATGTCTGCCTGATAAGTCATATCTCTACTCACCTTTTAGCATTGCACATGTCTCATCAGAACAAATTACCCAGTTGATTTTACCATTCTCATAAGTGGCACAGTCTATCTTGAGCTGCAGACTTTCTATTGACAGGTTACTGTCTGAAAATATAAAGGGAAAACAAGCATTACATCTGCTGTAACCTTGATTTCTTTACCTGTAATCAATCTATAAAAGTGGACCAAAGTAGTTTTGTTTAAGGACACAGAACAAAGCCAGTGCACTAACACCTATTCATAACACTTCAATTTTTTTCGCTATGGAGATTTACTTGTCTGAAGACAATATAAGAAATACATGTAAATAATTTGTATTATCTTGTACCATTATCACATTTCAACTATATAAAAGATGTGTAGAGAGTCAGTTTAGTTTATCATAACTTGTATGAAAGGCAAGTACTAGATGTAAATCCTAGCATGCATTCCCTTCAACAATAGTGAATAATTAAGTGCTAATGTTTTATTCCTAGATATTACAGAGGAAATGAATAAGCTTTTCAGGCTGGTTAATCTGAACTTTATTACATAACTATTTACTTAACATGGAGTGGAAAACAAGTTTTCTCCACTAATATAAATCCCCACTTATCACTATTTCCTGGGTTCAAACCAGTACTTGTGCTGAAAGTGCTGAATGTGAAAAGTCTCTGGAGACTCTTACCACAGGTATGATTTGAACAAATAACTTCCAAAACTTGGGAGACAAGTACTCTTCCTTTGACCACTGCACCCAAACATAATTTACATTACCTAAAATGATGCAATACATTTTCCTAGCCTTAATAACAATCATTGTCAATAATGAGTTCCTTACCAGTAAAATCAAATTTCCAGGAGATTTCAGCATTGTCTGTGCCTTCTTCACGAGCTAGGTATGCCATTTTCCAATCATGTTCTACCTTTCTGATTACATGCTTAATCTCATTTACCATGGCCTGATAGCCTGAAGTCTTTGAACCATTATCTGACAAGCGGACATAGTCGTCTTTGGCACACGAATAGGTAAGATGGAATGTTTTACTTGCCTTCTCTGTCTCTGTCAACTGTAACATATCACAGATGTACAAGTATGGCAAGTTATAGTGTGTAAAACAGCAAGTTCTAAAAGCATGTCTCTAAAACATGTGTGGAAGGGTTACAACTGTCTCAAAAAATGAAATACAACTTCAAAAATTCACAAATTTCATTTCACCTATAATCTATTCGGAAGAGATATTTGAGAGAACCTATTGTTTTGAAATCAATTCTTGACAATGACTAGTACTTATTAAGCCACTTGATGAAGGTGTCAAACAGATGCTAGACAAAACAAAATATTCTCATCTCAGTAAAAGTATATCATTTATCATTTACTCATAACTTGGTGAAATCTCGAATGTACCAACAATTAAAGTGGACTAAAAACCCCTAGGAACCAGTCAATGACACTTCCAACACTAGCTCTTCAATTACAGTACAAATGCTTAAACAATCATATCAGCTGTTATTTTTCTCTATAAAAAAAACTCTTGAGAGCTTATGTAGTGTGTAGCTATCTTGCTAAAACTTATCTTTTCACCTTGAAAACATATGGTTCTGCTGTTCTAGCTGGCTTATCACCAAGCTCTCCTCTTGCAAGTCTCCATGCCAACGACCCTGTTGTTCGACCTGAAAACCAATGTAGATCATATTATGATCCAATGAAGTTTTATACTCATCATATTTGGTGGTAACAATTCGTGGAAAAGAATTACGATTAAGTCAAATCAAGGGAGATTACTGATGGGGACAAAATGACTCTTGGTAAATCTTCAACCAGTCTAACTAAAATATAAAACTTAGTTACTTAAATATATTGTAAAAAAAGTTTAAGATGTAAGTATTTATAACTGAAGCACCTACTGAGACCTTGACCTTGGGAACACTTGAAAGTGACACATCCTTATGATATGTGACAAAACTGTATGAAGTGAGTTATATCAAAACCTGTATATAAATGTTGATAACTGGAGTCAGCATGACTATAGTATAGCTACTAATAACTAATCCTATTTTGCCTTTGACATTTGGAGAAACAAAACCATTGAACTAACAAATAATTCAAAACCAAAGTTAGTGCTTAACATTCCTATGAAGGGTGAGTTAAAACAGAAAAGAAATAAAAAGCAAAATACTATTTTACCTGAAAGGTTTTGTCCGTCTGCTGACTTTGGTGTCATGAATTCAACTAATTCAGCAATCTTTCTTTTCAGTCGAACAGTTCGTTTTGCTTCTGGCATGGAACTCCACTTCTGTTTATCAAGATTGTACAGTGTTTTCACAAGCCAATTTTCTCGACACTCTCTCCTTCTTTTTAGGATTTCATCAAAATTTGAAGTGTATCGCCATGTAACATCTTCAATATCATCCACAGAAAATGCAACTATATAGGTGATTTTTTTACCCCACCCTTTTTCATATAACAAAGGTTTGTCACAGGTGTTTTCACAAGGATCACAATGTACCCAGCGCTGTTGTGAGTTTGAATATACCTCTGTCCACACATGATCTGTCCAATCCAAAACATAACGTGCCTCAAAATCCATGGCTCGGCAACAAAGAGTGAAACAGTTTGCCCATTCACCACATCTACCTTCTCTTGTCTCAAGAAGCTTTCCAGGGTCATTGTAGCGAACAAATTTTGTAAAAGTCTGACAAGAAGGACACTTATAATTCTCTACACGATTTCCTCCAAATCTCAGTTCTTCAGGTGTGGGTGTAATGTTGCCATGAAATGTTGGTTTCCCACCACAACCCCGGCACGCAGGTGCATCCACCCATCTAAAGAATGAGGTTTTAAACCAGTTCAATAATGCAAGAACCAAACAGTCTCGTATATCTAACTTCGGACTAGAATTTGTTTGAGCTTTGTCATTGTCTTCATGTTTATTTATCAGCTCTAGCTTTTCCCTCGCTTCCTTTTCAAGCTGAGTAACTGGGATGACTTCACGGGCTTTCTGCTGAAGTCTGCGATTTTCATATACCTGAACATGTTGCAGTTGTGATTCTAACTTCCTGTAGAAATCCTGTTCCTTTCTCTGCAAGAAAATATTTTAATTTTAAATAAACATTCATTGCAATTCAATTCAAATAACCTTTTAAGAAACTGGATTCAAGAGACATATCTTTAAGTTAGCAGATAAGCTAAGTTCCAGTGCAATGGAGTCTTTTCCAATAGATGTAAAAATCAAAATGATGAAAATACAAACCTTTCAAACCTGACCTAACTTCAGCCAAAATGTTCTATGGTAGTGTAACATTAAACCATTTACTTCTAGATGTAGATGAATTTTATTTTAAAAACAGAAACATTCATTTCTTGTGTACCAATGCTCAATTTCCAGGAATCAATAAAAAAAGCAGAATGTTCCCTATGAATCCATGTTGTTGAAAGTGACCACTACAATTTTATCAGTGTAAAATTCTATGTAAATGTTCTTCTATATTTCTGTCCATTATAGTGAAATGCAATGGATCAGTAAAAGATCATCTTCATGTGTGATTCCATCTCATGCCTGCTGGGTTACAAGTATTATGGGGGGGAAAAAAAACCTTAGACCACTGAGCCAAAGAATTGATTCCAAGATGCAGTCTGTTTATCTGAGTTTATTTATGTCTGGCACTGACTGCCTATTTGACTGATGCCCCCAGCAGAGTTTAGTTACTTATTTAATGCTGTGAAGAGACAGTGCAAAATACAGAAAGCATATCATTCTAGAGACACCCATAGTTCCATGCTCAGAGCATAGCACTGACACCTGGGATCTCGATCTAAGTCTCATCCAAAAGACAGATAGTAATACTAGTGACAGGAGAATAATCCTTGTAAATTCTTGTGAATTATCCATACATACCACAATTTCTGACAAATTTTTAAGGTCATCCACTACAGGAGCAGTTGAAGGATTCCTTTCACTAGATGGTGTGACCCCTGCAGCTGCTCCAGCTGGGGCTGCAGGGTTTGCTGGAGCAGATGTTCTCTGTACAATACCTCTTTCATTCTCAAGCTGGGTCTTTATTTGTGATATAATGCTGAGAGATGCTGAGCTTGGCAAACTAAGGAACTCTCCATCCTGGAAATTAAGACAGATATCATACATAGAAAAGCTAATGAGATATTAAACAAGTCCAAACACCCAGTGACTAGCATTTGAAATATCGGATGTTTGCAAAATTGTTTTCAAGTCTGGCGGCAAGTCTAATTTTACATTATAAAATAAATACTGACCTAAAGTGTGACAGCTTAATGAAGATGGTGAAATATTTCAGTCTGCGTGATCAGCAGATGATCTCACAATATGATCTATCCAAATTTATCAACAAAATCATAGGAATTTTCTTCGTCACCTTGTCTCTTTCATTTAATAGTGGTAACCCAGGATAAATATACTATAACTGAATTTTGATAGATTTGGACAAGTTATTTTGACTGAAAGTTATATGCACTGTTAAGGGTTAAATTACATCCATTTAGGGTTGTATCAGAAAACTTTGGGTGGCGTGGGGTAGCACACTGACACTGCTACCTGTGAAAGTTGATTGGGGATAAGCATGATAGATCAGACTGATGTTAAGTCACTTCCTTAGATACCAATTACCTGCCATATTGCCAAGGTGAAAACAAGCACCTGGCAACCAATAGCATAAGTCCAATATGGAGCTTAAAACTTTGTTTTAATGAAATCTATGCTTAACTTCTTTATCCAATTTAAAAACTTATTTTTAATAATCAGAACTTAAATAATAAAACCTGTCAACTATGCGACAGGGTGTAGTTATCAAATATTAATGATTTTAATAGAGTTATTTTCAATCAGTTCAATTAAATTCAATATAAGCAAGGCAGTAGCTAGTGTTCTGGAATGCTAGTCACTGCTTATAAGAATAAAGATGTTTTGGGTTTCATTCATTATTTTCATCAACATTGATTTATCATTAAACATTAATGTAACCAAGTGTTTATTTTGAATTTAATAGTGGATACAGAAATTTAATAACCTCACTTAACATTACTTTTAAACAAGAACTGTCACTGTAAAATGGCCATGCCCCCAAAGTGGTGCTTTGACCTTTGAGCTGAGAACAAGTCATTCAGGTGTCAAGGTCAAACAAGTTTAGGTCAAGTATGAAGTATATCCACTTAATGTGGAAGTTATGGCCAAATGTTAAAGTTTTTGGACAATTGGATCTTCAAGGTAAAGGTCATTCAGGGGTCAAGATCAAACAAATATTGGTCAGTGGGAAGGTCTTGTCCAAAGGTGTGTTGTGTCCAAGTATGAAGTATATCCACTTACTAATGTGGAAGTTATGGCCAATGTTAAAGTTTTCTGACAATTGGATGTCCAAGGTGAAGGTCATTCAGGGGTCAAGGTCAAACAAATATAGGTCAGTGAGAAGGTCTTGTCCAAAGGTGTGTTGTGTCCAAGTATAAAGTAAATCCACTTATTAATAAGGAAGTTATGGCCAATAGTAAAATTTTCCGACAGACTGACAGACGGACAGACAGTTCAAAACTATATGCCTCCCTTCGGGAGCATAAAAAGTGTTTTACATAATCAATCAAAGGACTAATTTTAATATTTGCTTTTGACCATATAAGGATGGAATACAATGTGATGCCACTACAAAACGGCTTTTTTCACCTTGACCTTGCTTGTATCCACAAACCAGTTCTGGCAACAAGTTAATGTCAGGACTATCTTTCTATTTGAGCTTATTTATCGTCGGTACTGGTTGCCCATATGACCGACGCCCCCTGAAGAGATTTTTTATTTTTTGTTTAGGGGTAGTGCAAGATACAGAAAGCATCCCATTCCTGAGACACCCCTGGTTCTTTTGCATGCTCAGTGTATAGCACCGATACATGGGACTTCGCTGGACTGGTATACCAGGGGTCCCAAGTTCGATCCCCCGCTCCTCCACTAACATTACTAATAGTCTTTCGGATGAGACGTTAAACCGAGGTCCCATGTATCAGTGCTATACACTGAGCATGTAAAAGAACCAGGGATGTCTCAGGAATGGGATGCTTTCTGTATCTTGCACTACCCCCATAACATAAAATAACTAATCTCTTCAGGGGGCGTCGGTCATATGGGCATCCGGTACCTACGGTAAATAAGCTCAAATAGAGAGAGGAGCAGATGTGGTCCAGTGGTAACACGCAGAACTGGTAAATCAGGGGTCCCGAGTTCAATCCCCCACTCCTCCACCAACATTACAAATAGTCTTTCGAATGAGATGTTAAACCGAGGTCCCATGTATCAGTCCTAAACACTGAGCATGCAAAAGAACCAGGGGTGTCTCTGGAATGGGAGGCTTTCTGTATCTTGCACCAGTTACACTGAATACCAGAATAGACTTTTTTACCGAAATTATACCGAAATAGAGATTCGATTACCAGAATAGACCTATTATAGCTAAATTACATGAACAAATGTATAAAACATTCGGCCATATTTCAAATAGAGGTTTACAGAGAGATGTACTAAAAACTAGAACTATCGCTGAATGCGATTCATACCCCGACCAATGTCCTTGACAGAAGACAACATGGAAAGGTGGTTAACGGAATAACATTAGTGGCACAAATACATATACATAAAAAGAAATTATCTCTGGTGAAAAAAACAAACAAATTGTACAGGTAATAGTATAAATATATATTGTCAAATCATGTTCGAAACAGTTACAAATAACCTTTCATTTTCCCAATGTACTAAAACAAACAAAAGCAGTGAAGTTAAGAAAATAGCATAATTATGTCAAAATGTAATTAAGAGTGGAAAAACTTTGCATACTGAGCTTACTTGTTCTAGTTTTAGAAATATTCAAGTACATGTTAAAATTTAAGAACATTTTCTAAGTCAATTTTTGACCTTCAAGTGTGGCCTTGACCTTAAGCTGGCACAAGGGTAAGATGGGTTCTGCACATTGCCCAGTTGGGGTGAACATTTGAGTCAAGTTTGAAGAAAATCCTTTCATTAGTATAGAATTTATAGAGCGGACACGACATATTGTCTAGTATTGATTGTAAGTAAATTAAAAGACTTAAAAAGGGGCATAACTTTGTCAAAATGCAATACAGACTTATGAAACTTGACCTGCATATCTTACTTGTGATACCTCATATATCTTTTAAGTTTTAAGCAAATACCTGTGCTAGTTTCAGAAATATTCAAGTACATGTTAAAATTTAAGAATATTTTCTAAGTCAATTTTTGACCTTCAAGTGTGACCTTGACCTTAAGCCGGCAAAAAGGTAACATGGGTTCTGCACATCCCCTTGTTGAGGTGAACATTTGAGCCAAGATTAAAGAAAATCTTTCAATTAGTGTAGAACTTACAGAGCGGACATGACATAATGTCTAATATTTGATTGTTTGATATTTGACCTTCAATTGTGACCTTGACCTTGAGCTGACACATGGGCAACATGGGTTCTGCACATCCCCTTGTTGAGGTGAACATTTCAGCCAAGTTTGAAGAAAATCCTTCAATTGGTATAGGATTTATAGAGCGGACACGATAATGGAGACGGACGGACGGACGGACCGACTGACGGACGGATGCGACAAAGCGAATCCATTATAGCCCCGCCCCCACACATTTTGTGGTGGGAGTATAATAAGCTTTGAAAAATATTTCAGCCACTTAAATTAAAATTACCAAGGCGGTGCATGTTGGCTTGTGAGAACAGTGAATCTGTAAGAATTACTTTAAAGGAATCATTCACTTGCCTCAACTGTTTTCTTTTAAATATTTGTAAGTGATTGGAAAAAGGCAAAATAATTTTCAGAAATGATCAGAATAAACTGTATTGATTAATATCTATATTATACTGTATTTTAAGATTAAACTTTCAGGAATGAATTATGCTTGGCCTTTTTTTTTTTCCTTCCTGTTGAACAAACGTTTAATTGTCATTACCATTACAGTACATGTGTTACACATCATATGCCTTACGGAAAATAATATAATACTTGTCAATGTTTTGTTTTTTTTTGAGAATATTGTTAGTTATCGCATAAAACAGTTTTGATAAAGAATACTGGCAATTATCACTGGAAACAGAATTTAAAAAAAATATATATACAGTAATTGACTTCAGTAAGAAAATACATAAATAAGCTAATCTGATAATAATGCGCACGTGCAACCAGATTAAAGTCGGTTAACAAGATGGTCAATTAAACATATAGCTTTAAAAAACCTTGTTGAAGGTAAATAATTAAACACTTGCCAAATTGTAAAGGCAATTATCCTATGAAACAGTTTTGATATAAAGGCCTTATATAGGAAATAAACATTGGAATGTGAATAATAAATTTACTTGTCTTACTAACAAAAACATAACAAGAGCCGATCGAACCGGGTGATGCTCCCCGAATAGGTTTTGGACACAGAACAGTGTGTCCATAAAGTCTTTGCCAAATTCAGTATAAAGATATTATGTTATTGGTAGTTGCTGAAAAAGGTTTAAACTGTTTAAATATGCAGTGAAGAATGTAAGACAGTTACCATTTTATTCTTTATTTTTCTATCAACTCAGACAGTGGCAGTCCTATCCAGACAGTGTCATGGTCACTGAAGTATGCTGGTGACAGGTAAACCAGAGGTTTTTGATACCTCTTGTAGTTTCAGAGTTATGTCCCAGACAAAGTTCAAAGTGTACAAATGAACAAAGGGCAATAACTCAAAAATTAGGCAATGCAGAGTTATGGTTCTTATGCAGTGCACTTCTACTCAATAAAATCTATCTACCTACAAAGTTTCTTGTTGATACTTCTTGTAGTTTCAGAGTTATGTCCCGGATAAGAAAATGCAGACGGACAGACATACAGACAGACATACGGACGGACAATCTACCTACAAAGTTTCTTGTTGATACCTCTTGTAGTTTCAGAGTTATTCAAAGTGTAAAACTGAACAAAGGGCAATAACTCAAAAATTAGGCAATGCAGAGTTAAGGTTCTTATGCATTGCACTTCTACTCAATAAGATCTATCTACCTACAAAGTTTCTTGTTGATACTTCCTGTAGTTTCAGAGTTATATCCCAGACAAGAAAATGCAGACGGGCGCATATACGGACGGACAAAGCAGCGACTATATACTATCCCTTCGGGGAGCATAAAAAAGGCCGCCAATTAGATCATTTGACTCGCACATGCAGTCAGATAAAAGTCAGTAAACTAAATGATTACTTTACACAGTATAATATGAGTTACGACAACTATAGTCCAGAGAACCCTTTCGACAAAATTTGCAAGTGTTATTTCAAATTCTTGTCAAGATTCAAATAACAGAGAAAATAAGAACACAGTAGTTAATTAATGTCAAGATTCTGGCTGTCACACTAATTGTAAATAAATGATAATGTATGGTCCCATTTCAAATTGACCATTTTTTACCGGAATCGACCTATATTTATACATAAGCAATTTTTTAAAAAGATGTACAACATTGTTCATTAATATATAATATGATTAACATAATAACAAAAGGAATTTGAAATATCTTCCAGTGGAAAGATTTTACAAGAGAAAGAAAATCGGCGAGTTGCGGAAAATTTAAGCATACAGATATACGCCTGAATCGGCCTGTATTTTATAAATGAATTGAATTGAAATCATACAAAAATTATTTTTCATTATTTTACATCAGCAATAACATATTTACCAAAGGAATTTGAAATATTTTCGAGTGGAAAGATTTTACAAAAGAAAGAATATGGGCGAGTTGCAGAAAATTTTTGCATACAGATATACTTCGGAATCTGCATGTATTTCATAAATAAATTGAATTTAAGTCTTACAAAAGTTATTTTTCATTACTTTACATCAGAAATAACACATTTACCAATGGAATTTGAAGTAACTTCAATTGGAAAAGTTTTACAAGAGTAAGAAAATTGGCGAGTTACGGAAAATTTGTGCATACAGATATACGCCAGAATCGGCCTGTATTTCATTTAAATAAATTGAATTTAAGTCATACAAAAGGTATTTTACATTACTTTTCATCAGAAATAACATATTTACCAAAGGAATATGAATTATCTTCGAGTGGATATATTTTACAGGAGAAAGAAAACGGCGAGTTGCAAAAAATTTGCGCTTGATATACATCGGAATCGACCTGTATTTCATAAATAATCTGATTTTAAGTAACACAAATGAAATAAATCATTGATATACAATAGAAATTACATTTGAAATATCTTGCAGGGGAAAGGTTTCATTAGAACCTGTTACAAGGCATGTGCTTTGTTACAGTTACAGGAGATAAAGATGACAGTTTTCTAAGTTTATGTATGAGTACTAGTGGAAAATTGTATAAATTTTGAATTTGAAAGTCATCTTTATTTTATAACAGATAAAAATTTTAGAATAGCATTAACAAAATTTTGAATATCTTCCCAGCAGACATAACTTCTCTACAGAAAATTGCCAATTAATTATTTAATTAATGTATGATACTAGATCAGTTATTTTGGTTCTTTCAAAATATTTGTAGTCTGCAACGAACTTAGTTTTATAGGTTGTAATATTTTATTAAACAGTTTCTGAAACATTACATGAATTTTCTGTTTTTGCTATATGCACTGTATAATGTACAATGCAATATATTTCTTATTTGGATGCGCTACATGTTGGACTTTAATCAGTTGAAATTTAGGAGAAGCATGCGTTATTGATTTCCAAAAAAGCTAGTCATTTAATCATCAATCAAAAACAGATGTATGATAATCTTTTTTTTTCCATATAATCTTTATTAAGTCTGTTGTGTAAATGTCCTACATCGAAATTCTTACGACACCAATTTCATTTAATTCCTAAAATCACAAAATACATATTAGTTAAGTAATATTTTAATTTACCATATTCATAATACACTCTTTAAGTCAGTATCTTTCATACAACAAAGTTTTTTTTATCATTTATTTACTTCCTTTAACTGTAATAGGTCTATTCCGGTAATCGAATGTCTATTTCAGTATATTTTGGTAAAAATGTCTATTTCAGTATTCAGTGTAACCCTCTTGCACTACCCCCACAACATAAAATTACTAATCTCTTCAGGGGGTGTCGGTCATATGGGCAACCAGTACCAACGATAAATAAGCTCAAATAGATAGACAGGTGAAACTTAATACATCTTGGACCATTTTGGACCAGGCCATTAGGGTATTGGGCTTTTTCTGTTCTGGGCCTTTTTGACCCAGAATTGTAGCGGGGAACAGGTATACCATTACTTCTACTTCTACTTGATACTCCCGAGCAATCAATACTGACTATAACTGGGAGGTGCTTTGTCAGGAAAACTGTGTTAAAAAAGTATTATGTGCACTGTTAAAAGTTTAAAAGATAAAAAGTTCACAGAGTATGAGAGTGCATGATTAAAAAACAATAAGGGCGGGACTAGATGGTGACGGTCACCAGCCTATCCCTTAAGATATCTAGGCTGGGACTGGATTTGACCTGGTATGGTAAGCTATTCCAATACCTTAAAGTTCTGGGAAAGTAGGAGCTGAGGTGATACTGGGTACGGGACTGGGGGATCAGGAAGTTCAAGTTTCTAGTTGGGCTAAGGTGACTATGGTCGATATAAACAAGGTTGTACTGGATCTTATAGAGAAAAAGTAGGGAGGATTGGAGTCTGCGGCTTTCTAGAGTGGGCCATCTAAGTTCATTTAACATATTTGTTACACTACTTTGAAAATCATAATTATTACAAACATATCTAGCCACAGCTCTTTGTACACTTTCAATTGTGTAGGTAAGATGTTTCTGCCAAGGGTGCCATATTATTGAACAATATTCTAGTTGAGGTCTGACATAGGTGGTATAGGCTTGAGTTTTAATTTGCCTATTTTGAGTTTTGATGTTTCTCTGGATAAATCTTAGGGTATTTTTTGCCTTGGAGGTAATGTTATTAATATGATTGGCCCAGTTCAAGTCTTTAGAGATGGTAACTCCAAGGTACTTGGCAGATTCAGTTGATTTGAGAGTTTTATTGTGTAGAGTGTATGGGAAGATGGCGGGGTTCTTTTTTCGGGTGATCCTTAGCACCTCATATTTGTCCGGATTGAACTCCATGGCCCAGTCCCTTTCCCAGTTTTGTAGTTTATGTATGTCATCTTGCAGTCTGTCTGTCTTGGGAAGTAACTTTACCAAAGGGTGGTTTGGCAGCTCATTTGGTAGAGTGCCTGCAGTGTAAGCATAAGGCTCTGGGTTCGAGTTCTCACTGAGGCAGAACATTTTACTACCTGTTAAATTTGGTGTCCAGTGTAAATAACCTATGGTATAATATGCCTACTGCTTCACAGTGAGAATTTTTCATATATATTTCTCTTTGACACTAAGAATTTTAAATTTGGAGAGGGTATATGTAGTTGGGTACAGATGTACTAGTGAATTTCATGACTGAAGAATTTTTTAGATACAGTTCTGCAGACTTTGAGCTGAAGATTTACTTACTTCCGTAAATCCCATTTCAAAAAGGCACTCCATAGCACCACTTACTGGGAGAAGTTTGTTTTCGACCACAGGATTCCCTAACCTAATACGTCGGTACTTTTGTTCTTCTGGGTATTGAAGAACATTGTTAGCAAATTTCAACAGTATTTCAGACGCTGTCATAAACTCCTTAGTAGGATTTTCGTTTACTAATTTGTTGACAGATGAAAGTACAGGTGCCATATTGTTTACCAGGAAGTGACGTTGGGGATGATCAAGAGTTACCGCTCCTGATGTCTAAGGTGAGAAACAACTAAAATTCCAACTGTAGAGCATTGCAGTTATTTTCAATTTAAGTCTTTGAATGCGGTCGAAAAAAAAGATTAGCTTAATCTAATTTTCAACTCTGATTGACAAAAAGATGATCAGCTGTGTTGTAATGAGTCCTATAACCAGCACGAATTTCATTCAAAATACTATTCAGATAATAAAATGCTAAAATATTTAATTATTGGTTCATTTTATAAGGCCGTTGATGTTTTTTAAGACGGCTTAGGAAAGATACATATCTATAATTAGATGGACCAAGGAAACAACGAAAACGTAAAATAGCACAGGTAAGAAGCTTCTTTTATGTGCTAGGGGAATACACCTCTGTTTATCACATGGCAAGTCATTTTTTTTTCCAAGAATACTTATTAACTGTTTAAAAGTCTTAGTTGGAAATCATTATCATGAAAAAAAAATTTCTGAACAAAAGCAATACATTTTACAGAGATTTTTTTTAATATGTCGTAGAAATCCTGATTTTAAATTAGTCGGCTTGCAGATAAACTGGGAAAAATCGAATATTCCTTATAACAAATATCTATAAAATGGGACTTAAAGCCTTTTCCATGATTTCCGGAAAATCGCTATATTTTTCCGGGTTTTACACTTTGCCTAAAATGGGCAAACCGTCAACGCCAAATTTATTAGGCTAAACACAGGGATGTTACTTCTTCGCATAAAAGGCTTTATTACTGGTCCGATTTACATTAGAAAGGTATCATTTGTAGAAAATAAGCATGCTCTATTGCATTTCGCTATCTTTTTTCATTAGACTTGGATATTAAAAGATATAATGAATATGTTGTGCAGGCGACACTTTTCGAGACACCAACTACGAGATTTTTGGAGATTTACCCAGGAAGCCAGCATTTTTTAAAGGTCTTTGAGTATAAAATGTTTTATTTACCGGTTTTGTTAAAGCCATATGTCTTATGCCAATTGCGAAAGCTGAGTACTCTAAACACATATATCTACATGCTAACTGTCACTATCTATCTATCTATTTGACTTATCTAACGTCGGTACCGGTTGCCCATATGACCGACGCCCCCTGAAGAGATTAGTTATTTTATGTTGTGGGGGTAGTGCAAGATACAGAAAGCATCCCATTCCAGAGACACCCCTGGTTCTTTTTCATGCTCAGTGTATAGCACTGATACATGGGACCTCGGTTTAAAGTCTCATCCGAAAGACTAACTGTCACTAGATTTAGAACCCAGGTTTAAGTACAGTCGATACGGTGATAACGAGGGACTTCTTTTCATTTTTTCGTCAATTTTCACATTTCGATTAATGTATTTAGAATAAGAAGTAATCTGTTACAATTGTCTTTCGAAAGAAGTTGACTCTTGAAGATTAAAGACTATGCATGTAATAAAATACAAACGAATAACAAGTTATTTACTGCTCTTGGTTAGCGCACTTGTGTCAAAAATAAAAACAGTCGTTATGATTTCTATAGGAAACATTCAAATTTTACATTAAATTCGTATCATAGTTGTTTCATTTTCTTACTTAGAGGTATTTTTCTAATCGCACCATGATTTTATATTGAAAATGAGAGATAAAAAAGGCAATGTGCTAAACTTTTATTCATTTGTATAAAAAAGAGAAAAGCATAAATATAATAATGGAAACGGTTACGGTATAAAATTATAGAAAACTAAAGTCCTGTCTCTTCTTTTCACAAACAGATATGATAAGAAATATTAGGAAATATACCTGGAACTATATCTATCAATGACAATCTTAGATATTATATAAGTTCTGTTACAAGACGTCAATTATAGTCATAATGTCCGTCTTCAGTAAAGATCGAAATAGATAGCCTATTATAGGTAGTCTACAGCAGGAATTATTTTTAAAGACACTAGACCAAGCAAATCATTTAATCAACTGACTTGACCATTTCAGAATAAAAGAAAAAGGGTTTACGTTGTTTTATTTATGTTGAAGAAATTCTGATTTTTTTTGTAGTCAAGATGCAGTCATGCTGATCAGGGCCTCAATTAAGGCCCTGTGCTGATGAATTCCAAACATTCCTTGTCACACAGGTGGTTTCTTCTGGTGGATATAAAACTATATCATTTCTGGCTCTATTTTGTAAGTATTTGTAGACAAATTAATGCTCTTTTGCAATTTGATTTCATAATTAAATATTATTTTTAGATATTTGAGATATAAAAAACGAGATTTTGTGATACCTTATTTAGCTGCCGCGAGATTGTGTGTGATCTACACCAAAAGCCAGTCTGTAGTCTGGATTACCTGCCTAGGTTATTTGTATATCTCGAAATATTTCAGGCCTTTCCCCAGCATCAAAAGCTTTATTTAAAAATCTGACCTCCCGCGGCGCTTAAATACCCCGCGCGGTGCCTATAATATCTACCGCGGTGTATTACATCAGAAATGCAATTAATCCCATTAGGTGCCTCAATTGGGAACACAGACGCTGACTACCTGTTTACATGATTAGTAGACCACGTGCATACACATTGGCCGTAGTTTTCACAAGTCTGTAAGTAAGTGTGTGACAATCAGGATTAACAATTGAATTAGTAATTGGATAATCACCGTTGTTAAACAGGTGCCGATGGTAAGTTTATTTGAATGTTGTGTACATAACAATTAAGAAGTTTGTTTTGAAAGAAAGGCTGTCGTTAATAAGATAAAGGGAAATTTAATTTGCCGATTTTTTACAGCTGGTAATTACTCCTAATTACTCCTTACGAAATTTTCTTATTATTATATCCACGGTGCCGATACCACGTGACTTCGATGGATATGTGTGGGTGTACAAAATGTAAACAAAACGTCGATTGAGGTAACATTTTTACGATATTTTTTTAAATACATCATAATTTTTCATCGGATAGAGTTGAGGGCCCGCTCCCTTTGGTAACACAAACTGTCCCCAAATGTTTCTCGCAAATATTTTGTAGTTTTTTTAATAAAGTGAAACGGCGCGTTTTAAATTCCTAAAATTGCGATGATATGTGTGGAAGCATATCTTAAAAACGATGCTAAATCCACCTTTATAGTTTGTTTAAGAAACCTATTATATGACCGGAGCGAACAATATTTGATACAGAATAAACATTGTGTGTGGAATGCATTTAATTCAACAAGTGAACAAAATAATGCCAAATAGTTCAAAAGAGATATGTGTGGAATAGGTTTTTAAAATGATATGTGTGGAATCAATATTTCAACGTAACCACTATCAACATGGTTTTCGGCAAGAAAAACATTGTTGCACAACATCAAGTCGGCGCAGAAGATTCTGAAGACGCGAACATATCGGATTCATGAAATTTTACACATACAGACTATTTAAATAACTGAAGAATCGTTAGTGCATTTAATAGACCATCTGTGAGTGGAATTCGTACTCATGCCGCCTCGATCATAGGTCGTATTTTAAGGGACCGCGTGTTAAGAAAATGTTGATCAGTATCAAACATGATCATTTTAATTTTCATACCGATGAAGCATTTCATCAGGTCTTCAGGTTAATAGCTTAGTTTTTATTTCAGTTATTTCAGTGAAACGTCATGATAATAAGGAAAGATTAATTGTCAATAACAACTTGTACACGATTTTTGCTATACTTTTAATAATATCGAATATAGTCTGAGCACCGACTGATAGAATCGTTCAACAGCATAATAACATAAAAATTGTTGCACGGAAAAACTGTATAATTCAGTTAGTGCGTGCGTTGTATGTGTTTCTTTTTCATTATGTCTCCCCTACAATCCCAAGATATTGTTTTTCTACTTTCCATCCGTCTGTATGTCTGTCTGTGTGTCACAAAGTTTGTCTGCCCTTATTCTTCATAACCGATGGTTGGATTTCAATGGGTCTTGCTATGTTTATTTGGTACTAAGCCAAGTTGAAAAAATCTTCGGTTTTTTCCGATTCAAAGATTTCCGGCGAAGTTATGGGACTTTGTATTTCCGAAAGTGAACACATATTGGCATATCTCTAAAACAGCTAGTCTAATTAAAAAAACTTCACAGGAATTTAAGCTAGTACAGATTTAGTTGGTTTGCTCCAGTCGGCAGAATTTTAGAGGGTTTATTCACCTTGATTGGTCAAAATTTGAACACATATGGGCATATCTCAATTACCACTTGTCTGATTGTAACAAAACTTTACATGCATGCTTGTTAGTAAGTGTAGTTACAAGTATGGTTGGTTTGTTAAAAATAAACATAGCAAGACCCATTGAAATCCAACCATCGGTTATGAAGAATAAGGGCAGACAAACTTTGTGACATACAGACAGACACACAGACAGACGGAAAGTAGAAAAACAATATCTTGGGATTGTAGGAGAGACATAATGAAAAAGACACACATACAACGCACGCACTAACAGAATTACACAGTTTTTCCGTGCAACAATTTTAATGTTATTATGCTGTTATACCATTTTATCAGTCGGTGCTGAGACTATATTTGATATTATTAAAAGTATAGAAAAAAGTCGTGTACAAGTTGTTTTTGACAATTAATCTTTCCTTATTATCATGTCGTTTCACTGAACAAAAATAACTGAAATAAAAACTAAGCTATTAACCTGAAGACCTGATGAAATGCTTCATCGGTATGGAAATGAAAGTGTTCATGTTTGATACTGATCAACATTTTCTTAACACGCGGTCCCTTAAAATACGACCTATGATCGAGGCGGCATGAGTACGAATTCCACTCACAGATGGTCTATTAAATGCACTAACGATTCTTCAGTTATTTAAATAGTCTGTATGTGTAAAATTTCATGAATCCGATATGTTCGCGTCTTCAGAATCTTCTGCGCCGATTTGATGTTGTGCAACAATGTTTTTCTTGCCGAAAACCATGTTGATAGTGGTTACGTTGAAATATTGATTCCACACATATCATTTTAAAAACCTATTCCACACATATCTCTTTTGAACTATTTGGCATTATTTTGTTCACTTGTTGAATTAAATGCATTCCACACACAATGTTTATTCTGTATCAAATATTGTTCGCTCCGGTCATATAATAGGTTTCTTAAACAAACTATAAAGGTGGATTTAGCATCGTTTTTAAGATATGCTTCCACACATATCATCGCAATTTTAGCAATTTAAAACGCGCCGTTTCACTTTATTAAAAAACTACAAAATATTTGCGAGAAACATTTGGGGACAGTTTGTGTTACCAAAGGGAGCGGGCCCTCAACTCTATCCGATGAAAAATTATGATGTATTTAAAAAAATATCGTAAAAATGTTACCTCAATCGACGTTTTGTTTACATTTTGTACACCCACACATATCCATCGAAGTCACGTGGTATCGGCACCGTGATATCTGAAGTAATTTTGTTGTGAACTACATTTGTACGGTTATAAGTAAAGATGAAAAGGGTTAGTGATACGAATGTTGCTGGATGAATTCACTTCTGTTCTGTTCCAATTCCAAATACCAATGATGAACATTTCTGTTCACCAAATACTGTTTATTGTCCTTTCAGATTGTGAAAGAGGTTTTAGTACCCTGAAAAGGATAAAAACTGTTCACTGGTCATCCCTTGAATTCCCTCTTGGCTGTCACTGTACAGGGTCCAAAATTGGATGAGTTCAATTTCAATGAAGCTGTGGAAGTGTGGTACAAGGGACAGGACAGAAGAAGTGTAATTTAAAGGAAGGGTGTGACCAAAACACCCATGGATATAATATTAGAGACTCAATACATAAATTATGACAAACATGCTTTTAACTTAAGAAAACAATTAGATGATACAGATTAGTATGTTCATGTTATTATGTTTTACATGTATCCATAGTTCTGTTTGAATATTTAACTTCCTCCTTGTTAAATTTGTTAAGCATATGTTTCACTACTTATTCACGTGATTCACTAAGTACTGCTATATATTTTGCCAAGTAGGCAAGAAGCTTGTTGTGAGCTTATGTCGAAATAAATTGTTGTTGTTGTTGTTTTATACATAGATTATTTAGAAAATCATTGTTTGTAAAGAATAAAGTATTTAAAATTGTTACTGCAATTGTTATTTTGAAATATACCCCAAAAAGCACCATTTACTTTTAACATAAATTTTTTTTTCGACATGCCGAAGGGGCACCCCTCCTCCCGCACCCACCCCCACACGGACAGTTACCCCAGCGCCTTAAAAAAATTCTGGGGAAAGGCCTGTATTTATAGATTGTTCATTCCGATAATGTAGATACATGTTATAATTCAAGTTAGTCAAGAATATTTTATTTTTAAAGTCAATAAGACATTAATAAACCAAAAATACATAGGCTCTAGGAGCTTTTAACACCGACTCGCGTTAGTCTCAATATTTCGACTGCAAGACCGACCGATTTACAAACTGATATTACATAGATGTCGGCCTTTACGTCTCAACCAGTTAGATTCAAAACTGTGTCGGAAATCGAACTGATTTAAATTTCATTTTTTTCATTGCAACATGAAAATTTTCACACTGGCATGTTCATTTGTTGATATAAACCATAATTAGTCCTCAAAATATTTATAAAATGACAAATATTAACTTAAATTACCTATTAACCCCAATTAGGTACCGATTGTTTACATGTGGATGTGCAAACGCTGTAACCAATGAAAACGTTTCTTTTAATTTAAACATATTAGTACACTCCGGGAGACTGTACGCGTTAAATCGCACACAAAGCGCTTTATCGTATAGACGTAATACAAATTTTCTGTTGATTTTTTCTGAAAATATAAATTTGAAACTTTTGTATTTACTCCATTTATTTATTCTACATTAATACATACATCACACATTCTTAACATGTCACACTTTTGATTTTGTGATTTTTATTGTAAAGATAGGATTTAATAAACTTAAATTGCCACCAGTCAAGGACACGATTCCTAATGTATGTTGTCAACAATTTTGTAATGTCAAGTAAAATTAAAATTTGCTATTCCCTTTCCTGTATATTGTGTTTTTTTTCTTTAATGAACATTTAAATATAATTTGATTTTCGTAGCGTCTAGTATTTATTTAGTGTAATCAGGCCTGACATAATAATATTTTGAACCTAGAGCCGTTTATTTCACCTATCCAAATTATATCATCTTTACTTTTTAAGTTTAAACTACAATATCCTATATAATATCATCCATATTGAGTTATAAAGACATTCCATATATGGTTTGTTTCGCTTATCCATAAATATTTTTCTAAAGATGTTTTCTAATTGCGTGCATGCCTTCAATACAAAAATTACGCACAATACGTATAAGTTATTTGGTATATATAAAATTTTATGAAATTTATTGCGAGCGAAGACCAATAACTTGTTTACAGTTTGTCATGTACGCACGTCCTCTAAAGTCTTGTTAAGACCGCCCTTTCATTTTGATTGACACCTCTAGCTTCCAGAAATATGTCGATTGCCTGTCATTCAAGTTGTCACGAGGCTTTTTTCTACATGTACAGTTCAGTTTATAATGCCCGTATGTTATTCTAGCTATTTTGCATAACTCCGCCCACATACCACATGTCACGCGCTGTTTATATCAAAGAAAATAAGTCACTTATTTTTTCATACAGATTATTTTATGCGATATATTTTTCAAATTTAAACTGAATATGGCCTCTCTGATTGGATAAGAAACTAGGGCAAACTGCAAACTCGATTTAATTTCAATTCCTGCTAAAGTAAAGGTTATTTTGAGGCCAAGTGATAAACATACAGCTTTGCTTTTATCAAATGTTTGAAATTCTGATCGATTTTAAAAATAAATTTTTGAAAGTGCTTGTTTCCTGTGGACAGTTACAAGTAAATTTTACGGAACGTGGAAATAGATAAGGCTTAGCTATTCATATAAGTGACCGAAAAGAGAGGACAAATATTGAACATTACGTCTTGGAATTATAAGATGTTAAGTCATTTTATTCAAAGTGGTTTACAGGCACTACAACATAAAATCATTGTACACGCACAAATTGGACATTCCTTTTATTCACACCGTAACCTAACTCTCAAAAGACACGGAAAGCTGACCGGCGGATTGGGGAATGTGATTGACAAGATATATGGCGACCTGACAGATGTGGGGAAACGCCATGGAAAAGAGAAGATCTCAAAAAGATTGGAGAATTTGGAATTCTTTGTAGATTTTCTTCGAGAGGAAAATCTCACGTCCGAGAAAAAAGCCAGGTCGGGCCTTTCAAAGTTTTTCAAAAGCCAACAATAACATTAAAGTAGATATTAAAAAAAAACTGTGCCAGAAAACCAAACAGTGCTCGAAAAAACTAGACAGGGCAAAACGTGTTGCACAATGATTGAATGGCGTTGGCTAGAGAAAGAAACAGCTTAATTAATATTAACCTAGGACGTTTACTTGCCATTTTCCATGCCTTTTCGGAATATCAGTATGATAATGCGCAAAACCTTTGAATCTATAATAATACAATAAAATGATGTGTATTCTGCAACAAAATTCACGCGATATAAGGCAGTATGTCACCTTGAAATGTGCTAAAGTTATACAGATTTATACGGAACTTAAGCATCATAGCGAGGTTTAGCAGTCCTTTAATGGCGGACGGTCACGTGACCTTCGACATGGGGGCGGTCAATTTATCAATTATGGAACGGTCTATAGTCAGCATTCACAGTATATGGGATCTTATGTGGGTATAACTTGAGTGGAAATATCGTTAATTTTTCTAAGGCCCTTTAATGTTTAAAATTGCAAAAGTTGCAATGGTGCAGTGACGTCGTTTTGGCAAACATAGCTTTTGTTAAATTCTTGTTAAAATGTTTCCATTTATGGAGCAGAGTTCTTTGATAATGCAATAAATTATATTTACAATGTAGTACTGTGTTGTAAATTAAAAAGAGTGCTTTATAAAAAAAATACCTCCGTCCGAAATAACCCACATATGTTGTTCTGAATTGCCATTATGGTATTTTGTTCAGAAATACAAGAGATGTTTTAACACATTGTACTGACTTTTGCCTGGTACAAAAAGAAATTTCCCTATTTACTCTGTGCAAATTCAATATGACGGAACATGGTCTCAGAAAATCTCACAAAAATAATGAACTTGCGGCATAATTAATCGCTGATACAGATTTTTTGTGTATGACGCTTTTATATCTTCCTATAGCTCTATGTGAATATGTATACATGCTATGTATACAAATAAAGATAATTCTCTTTGAAAATAACAATATTAACGACTCGCATACATGTATTTAGCTATCCAAATATACATAACATGATTAAGTTTCATTCATATCATCCCTTTATGCTAACTAAAAATAAAATCTTGTAGAAACTACGATAGTCCCCTTTTCAATTGACGGCGTTAACAACGGATTTCCCGCAGTACATATTTCAACCCGTTGAGGTTTAAAAATAAAACCGATCGATAAACTGCCGTCAGGTAGAGTTTTAGCGGTGTCCAACAAAAACATGTTGACATGTGTAGGGTTTATAAGTGTAATGCACAAAAAACATAAATTTTTCTTATCTATTTTCTCTTATATTGATTCAGTTTGGAATAATCTTTACAGCTATGTATTTTATTTCAAGAAATATTGAGTGTAACTATACATTTGAAGCCGTCAAAGTTAGAGACGAGATTCTGGTCGCTGGCATATACACATAGAAGAAAAACTTTCCGCATTGTTTTGAATCGTAAGTGGGTTGTGCGCGAAGGGCGACCATCTATATAATAAAGAGCCCTGGCGCACAATTTGTTGGGCTACGACTCGCGTATAACTACTTTTCTGACAAGTTCAGATAACTGATTCCTGATATATCTATAAAGTTGGATGTTACATCTTCAAATCAATATCTGCTTTAGTCATGTGTGTGTCACGTGACTTTGGGTAAACAAACATGGCGGTAAGGGGAAAACCACGAATGTCAAGACTAAGTCCAATGGACCGGTTAATATCAAAAGAGAGAAGAAAAGAAACACTAAGAGCGTATGCACAGTCCCGACACGTCGTTAGATTGACAGAGACCACGTGGATGGAATGGAATCGTATAAAAGTGCAAGAAAATGTGAATACACACGACGAGTTGGCAGCGCTGCTTCTTCGAGCCTGGCAAGTATTTACATTGGGTATATGACAAGTTCGGTGGTTAAATCCCAGCATGACACGGACTACACGACCTTTGAAACGGGTCCAAAATTAACCAATCAGATAAATATAATTAATCACATGTTACGTGACCTAATTGTGTATTCAAAAACACAGCAGACACATTGAGATTAAATTTAATTTCCTCATTGAAGCAAATCTTTCATTCTTTACTAAAACAACAATAGAACGCTCTTATCAAAACATTGAACAGTAGGCCCTATATAGAAAAAAAATAATGTACTGTTTAAATAAAAAGAAAAAATATTTTGAAATACAAATGTATGATATATGAAAAACATTTATTAGATATAAGTCTGATTGTTCTCTGTTTTATGCCAATTGCATCAGTGTATTTTACTTTGTTTTATCTAATACCCCTTGTTTATATGTTATATGTCATATACTGGGAGAAATAAAGAACTAAAGTTTGTTTGTTTTTTTGGGTTTAACGCTGGACAAGTACAGAAATAATTGACCAAGCAAAGAACTTTTTATACTGTGCAGCTTTACTCTTTAGTCTCATTTATGAGACGTTCGGGCACCCCTTTTTCATATGGATATTTATCATGTGCCCTTGCCAGTCAGAAAATACATCAATATCCTACTGTGGCAAGGTTTCCTGGACTATGTGCAACTTCAGCTTATACATGTAGGTACATTCTAAAGTTTATCAAAATAATGTATATAATTTTTTTTAATATCAAAGTATAAAGCACAAACTAGCAATAAAGTAAATATAAGTAATTTAACATCAAAATATTTAAAAGTTAATTGAGCAATGACAAAATTGAATATTAAGGTTCCATTATAAACTTTGAAATGAATTGTATGATATTTTCAAATCATAATAAAAAAAAGATAATTGTTTTAATTTTTATTAAAATGCCTATGCATACTTAGATGATAAAGTATATATAAGTGAATAATACTGAATACAACATCAAGTATATCAAATAAGTTAATTAGGCAATTATTGTATTAAGTACTTAATCAATACAATACAATACAATACAAAGTTTATTGGCACAAACATTTTACAATGTCCATCGCCATTTACTTTGATGGCGGTTTGAAATTAACAATTTTATGAGAAAAGTATGATACAAGGTGACATATGTTAAAGGCATGTCCATTTGGATATATGAAAATTTTTTAGTGTAAATTTGATAAAATGCAAATTAGAACATATACTGACATTAAACATTCCTAATAATGATTCATTTAGGAAATAGATTTTAAGTTTGAGTGATATACCGTCTGATATATCACGGTGTCGAGTTCAGATGCGTAGTAATTTAATCACGAAGGCCGTAGGCCTGAGTGATTAAATAATTACGCATATGAACGAGAAACCGTGATATATACGACGGTAGATCACGAAAATGTTAAAATCTATTTCCATTCTAACACGTACGTATATTTATAAGGGACGTAAGTATGTGCACTATTTAACAGTGGCGTTCTCAGTGACGTCAGCGGGCGCGCGCTTGTATTCAGCGTGCTATACTGCCTGATATATCACGCTCAATTCCTTCTTTTTTTATTGTCGGCAAATTGCGGATAGTGTTAGAATATATCATCGTACATTTGAACAAAAACTAATTAATGCAACACTGCACGAATATAGCTAATACATCACTATATTTGTATGAAATACTACTAATTTATTGTTTTAATTTAAGCTGTTATATGTAGGCTTGCTCAGTGGCTATTATATACCGAATGATAAGCCCATATAGATGATATATTTATATATTATTTGTAACCAATGGCTTTATACTTAATGTTATCAACTAAGTTACAATGAACGCAACCCTTACGAAAAATATGCTATTGTTATAATAGCATACTTTAGAGGAATGCGGAACGACGTTAGAGAAAAGTACAGGTTGCTCTTAATGAAACGAAATAAAGAGCACCTGCACTATTACATTATTTAATATATATTCAGTGCAGTGTGTATTATTCTAATTACAACTGTATATATTAAATATAAGACATGCATAAAATGTACTTTTTATGACAAACCTTGCAAATATACAGGAAGTTGGTTCTATAAATAGACATAACTTTTACAATCACAATTCAATACCATGTACAAAATCTCATGTATACTTAACCTCTTAATGAAAATGCTTGGTGTACAAATTTAGCTAATTTATTAATAATAATACTTTGTGTACTGTTTAGCAAGGTTTTGAACTTGTTCAAATTAGGCCAATGACAATAATATTTAGGTAAAAGTGTGTTTCTAAGATTTCTGTAAAATGGGCAAACTAAAAGAAAGTGGTATTCATTTTCAATGACATTCATATTACATTTTTTGCAAATTCTAAGGTTTCTCTCAATATGTCTGTGTCTGCCTTCTTCTATAAGTAAATTATGAGCGGAACACCTAAATCTTGACAAACTAATTCTATGATTACTATTTGTAACACATGACAAATATTTTTCAACTTGGAAATCTGTTTTGAATATAACATATGTTTCTAGCTTAGATAAATTTCTCAGGTCTGAAAACCATTGTTGTAAGTATTGATCATATATACACCTTATTACATTTTCTATTTGTTCATTAGTTACTGACATATTATTCCATAGATATGAGTTTCCAGTATCATCCAACAATTTCTTGACATTATTAGACCATGTGCATGTACTATCACAACTATCATTTAATTATCACTTATCTTTATGTTCTGGTAGCCGCAAAATAGTACATCCTAATACATGTGTCAGGGGAAGGTAGGCAAGACTATTATCCCTTAAAATCCTTTTTACCAAAACCTCAAAACCATTTGCTATATATGTTCATTTTATTGAAGTTACCAGCAGAGGGAATAAATGTGCTCATCTGAAAATTTCATTGTGTAAAATTGTATTTGAATTTCAATAATGAAAAAATATTCATTTACCAGTATTTATAGCAAGTAATCTCCAAAGAATTACCCTGGTAGGTCTCATTGAATATTTAAACTGCAAGGGAATTTAATTTTATTGACATTGAATATTTGACTTGCAGCAGATGCATTTGCAGCAGGCAGACATTATCTGTTTGTATGACAGTGCAGAGAATTTTCATATTTGGTAATAAAAAAGGAAGCCAGAGACTTCAAATTTAAATACTGGTGTTTTAAATAGAGTTATTAAAATCTCCAGACAGCTTTAAACAAACTTTTTCATACAAAGGTATATACATGTCTAATATATATAAAGGGCTACGAGACAACAGGGTACAGAATCAGACTCACATGACTTGGGAGAGAATTCAGAATCAATGACAGACAATGAAGTAACATATTCAACACTTGAATATAAGGAAGTAACTAGACCATCATCATTTCCTGTCTCTGATATTTCAGAGTCAAATGAACAGTAAGTAGACTCAAGATGAAAAAAATCAGAATAAGTACCAGCTAACATATTAATCAATTATGTGCCAATTTGAATTAGCTAGCTTTTGATGTCAGATTTGTGTATGACATCATGCTTAGGGTGATCAGTTTATTGCACCATGTTTGTCTTCCAAACATATTATTTTGTATCAATCTGCTTGAGTTAGAGAGGTGAAATTGTCAAACTTTACTCTTGAGTATTTATTTATTTTTGGTTAAAATCTGTGTGAAAAGCTGACTTCAGAAAAATATGTCTGTGTGCCTTTTTTCATGTGACACTAGGCAAGTATGTTGTAGTAAAGAACCAAATAAGAAAATTAAAAAAAAAAGTGTCCTTGTAGCAGGAAAAATATGAGTTGCTAGAATTTATTGCTTAATGTAAAATATGAAATAAGTTCTAACTATACACACAGTTTCCACAGAATTCAGCTGCTTTGTAAATGAGTACTGTTGTGATAAATTGTCGGTCTGAAACTGAGAAGTCAAAACAACATCTAGTGACAGGAGGCCAAGAAAAGTGACAACTCTTTTATGATCATTTTCACTGGGAGGTAGATGATAACAAGTTAAATATGTAATTATATATTTTATATGATTTTTTTGTGTTACAAATGATCCTCATTTAAGTAAATGGCTCAATGTGTTTCAGAATTTCCTATAAAATCATCAAGAAAGAAAAACAGGAGGAGAGGTTCTATCCTGGTAGTCAGTGTACCCTTCAAGAAGATGACTTCAAAGTAAACACCCAGTAAGTGAATTTTGGTTCATTGTAACATCTGATAAGTAATTGTACAATATTCATTTCAATTTTAACAGTAAAAAATCTACTATTAAGACTAGGTAAAAATTGGTCTCATTTGATCTACTTCTAAAAGGAGCTACTCTGTTATGCCTTTGTCATCTGTTTGTCCCTCCATTAGCAATTTGGTGTCCACTCTATATCTCATGAGCCACATGAAAGATAATCATGAAACATGCTAAACTCTTATTTACGGCCCACCCCTTTATGGTCAAAGTCACAGTTCAAGGTTAAAGATTTGAGCGATATGATTCCTCTCTTCTCCATAATTCAGGATGATTATGAAAGTTTGCTCAGATGTTTATGAGTAGAACCAACATTCCTAGTGCTCTAAAGTTCAGCTATTTTGGATAATACATGCTTTGGACAAAGGTCATTTGGTGTCATTAGCTTATTTCAGGCTTACACTGCTCCCCTGTCAACAGAGCTCCTTTTAAAGCTTGGCTTTATTCACACTGATGATTTTCACATGATTTTGAAAATAATCTAAGTGGACTTATTAGTGGGACCTTACTGTATATGGTATGTCTTTGCCAAGTACCAGTCAGAATTCATTAAGTCAATAATTGAGAACTTGTTCTTACAAAATATTTATACAACAGATGTCTTAGAAGGAAAGCAAAACAACTCTTTCATGTGAAATAAAATTTCTGACTAGCTTCTGAGTAAATGATATAGATGTAATTCCTTGACAGTGAGCCTGCCATTGATAACAGTGTTCCTTGTATGCAAGCAGCAGACACGTCTCTTAAGCCAGAAGGTGAAGATGCAATTGAGGAGGAACCGAACTCTGATGATGATTATGACAGTGGAATTACACCAAGAAATCTGGTGACAGAAAAGAAAAGTATTTGTTATGAAGAAAACCTGCTAAAACTTGCTCGAATAAACATCACCACTTCTTGCTGTGTAAAAGGCTGCGAGGGCATAGTTGGACCAGAGACAAAGTATAATGGGAGTGCTGTAAGAATTGAATGGGTGAGTTTCAATATTTTACAGGCAAAGCTTAACCACATGAAATTCATTTGTATTAACTGCTGATTTTATTTATAGCAGAAAAAAGTACTTTGAGCTGTTTAGATGCCTTCAACTGGAAGTTTGAATATCATTTCTAATTATTATTTCAGTACAGAAGTAAATAATTTAGCACAAAAAAAAGGACTATGTATTACCAGGCCTCTTGTAATATAAACTGGCTTAACCGTATTCACTGGTACATGTATAACACAAATCAGTGAGGAAACTTTATGTGATACTTGATATTAGAATTCTATGTTTATACTTACATAATGTAGAAATGAGAGAATACTTATTATTTCTAAACTGAGAGTGACAGAATGAGTTGGACAAAAAAGCCTAAGTAATGACCTTGCTTTAACTGTCAAAAAAGAAACAAATTACTTTAGTTCAACAACTTTCTGATTTACTTCTCTCTTATAAATATCATATGAAATCATGTGAAATTCTTCCTAAGTTTGGAAATGCTTTGAGGAATGAAAGTTAATTTTTGTCATTTATTTAAAAAATCAACTTGTGACAGAATCAGCAGCACCTACATCATGATTACAGAAAATGTTGACTTCAGAATAATCAGGATACAAAATACTTTTCGAATTTTTACAGTTTACAGAGTGTTAAAGTTTCTCAGCTCACCTGAGCATATGCTGAAGGTGAGATTTTGTGATTGCCTTGTGTCCGCTATGCGGTGTGCATCGTCTATTTTTAACAGTAATCAACACCTTTGCCTAAACTACTAACTTACAGCTGACAAAACTTGGCAAGAATGAAGCTCTACTAAAATTTTTTAAAGAATTGAATTCCATCAAGCACTCTAGTTGCTTTGAACATCCTCAGTTCAGAAAATGTAATTTAACTTTTGATGTTTGCTTAACAGCAGATCCATAGCCAAAGTACTCAGGTGAGCAATCCAGGGCCTTTTTGGCCCTCTTGTTTAAGACATTTTTATTATGTTATAACATTTGCATACCACACTTACATGTACTTCAGAAGGTATTTTATTCTTGATCAGATTTCTTGCTTAATTAGTTTGGATATTTGTTACATCCCTTGATTTTTTATGCTATTGTTAATATGAACATATTTATATTCCCAGATCTGTTCAAATGGCCATACAGCAAAGAGATGGGATTCGCAACCATTAGTTAGGGGAATGAGAGCTGGAGATGTTTTACTTTCTTCCGCTATTCTGGTCACTGGTTGCAACTATGAAAAAATCAAGCTACTTTTCAACTTCCTTGGTCTTGGCTTGACACCAAAGTCATCACATTTAGAAATACTGACCAATCACTGTAGTTCAGGCATAACAACAAGTTCCCAGACCTGATGAATAAAATCATTGAAAAATGCACTGGACGAGAAGTTGTTGTTGTGGGTAAGGAAACATTTTCTTCTTTATGATTATTTTTGATATGTATTGTGATATAGTATATACAAAAACCTTGTAATAGCTTATAATGGTAAAGAAACTACCTGTAGAGATGTTACAAGATCATTATATTTAAACCTTACCAGTTTTAAGCAAACACTGCCCTAAACAACTTCTTTAAAGTAATATATTCACAGTTTTTGATCTGCTTATATTATTTTTTGAAGTTGCATTATCTGTACAGAAAGTCCACCCCAATATAGTAATATGCATTTTTTTGGACAATACGCCTACATAGTGTACCAGTCGATAAATCTTTGGATTAAACTCTGTTAATACTGTCAGTGATTCAAAGTTAGATAAGGTTGTTTTAGATATCACTTTTTTTTCCTTATGTTTTTTTATTGCTACAGTGGATATACTTATTTCAACACACAGATGATGCTAGAATGGACTCAACTATGCCAGTCTGCTCAGTACTGCACATAGAAGTTGAAGGAGAATAACTTGGAGATATTCTCAGCAGGCTCATAACAGACAGAAGGTTGACAGTCCACAAAGTTGGAGTGAGAAAGGCTTGAAATTGCCGGAAGAAGTTAAGTGGACAAACAGGCTCATGTACAAGAAAAGGTCAAGTATGCTACTTCAATAGTAGCAGCTATGATAAGTAAAGAACTACTATTGTGCAGAATAGAACCAAAATTGTTTTACCAGGGAAATATTCAAGGGAAGCTCCCAAAGGCTTATTGGAAAGGTGCTACAGTGTTGTTGATGTGCAGGAATGGATGCTTGGACATGGTGCAGTAGAACCTTGTTATGAGTGTGAGATTTCAGAGAAGATGAAAGCTGAAAATCTCTTGAACCATTTTTGCATAATCTTTGATATGTAAATTTCTGGTTAGGAATTTTCTTCTTTATCTATATTATTTGAACATTTAAATGGACTAGAGAAACAGCGTATACAAATGGCTTGCTAGTCAGAGTAGATGGTGGCTTCTGTTAAGTGAATTCATTTTTTTTTTTTTGACTTTAGTTGTACATACTGAAATCTTTGTAAGTTTTATGAAAGGTTAAGATATTTTATTTACTTTAAAATTAAGATAAAGTCATTAAATGGGAGGAGAGAAATGTTCAAGTCACTGAATTACGTTAGTTATTGAGGATCTGTGGTGGGAGTATGTTCTACTGGAATTGCCTTAATAATTTTACTCAAAATAATTTCAAATTAAAAAATTCTACACCATTAAAACACAGTCTATTATACAACAAAATATATCATTATACTGTCTTTTAAGTAAAAACTCAATAAACGTTCTATCCATTCAATTGTTCTTTATTTTTCACACAGTTTTTACAGTAAATAAAAAGGCCTTTGCTGAATGTGTAATGAACATTGAAAATATATAGACCCTTTAAGGCAACTTAACTCTAGATTTTAGCTAAAGATTATTGAAGGCAAGTAAAAAATATCATTTCAAAAATATAATATAATACGGCTTCAAAACAGAAGAAAATTCTGTAAGAAGCAGATCCTTGTTTAAGTAAAATGATTACTGACGCTCTAATCTACTGTGCACAGAACTATTTCCTTTTATTAGCTCATTGGATGGGGTAGGAAGGTACTTAACCTTCTTCCATCTTTGACCTTGACCTTTATCTGACCTACTTCCTTGTTTTTAAAGATATTTTAACCATTTGTATAAGTTGGCATAAAGATTTCAAATTTGTCTTTGGTTTACCTTGACCTGTTGACGACCTTTCTTGGTTTCAAAATATTTTTTGATATCTAATATGTTATTTGAACTGTCTTGCCATTTGACACATCCCTAAGGTGCCACCACCACCCCTCACCCCCACTCCACCAGTTGTTTGGTAGTTTCTTTTCAGATGAGCGACCCAGGACCATCTGGTTTACCCAATGAGAAATGTGTTGAATATTTATAATGTGAAAAACTTTATTTCAAGAAGTTTTTGTGACAGAAAGGAACTAAGTTTGGATGTATTCTTCAGACAAAAAAATTAGAATTTCTATATGTAGAATCATTTTTATGTATCAGTTAACAATGTGGAGTTCAGTCACTTTAATCACCCTTTATGGTTCAGTTAAGAGCATTGCGACATGCCAAAAATCAATAAGTTTGTAACACTTACTCATTATACAACAACAGCTTTTATAAGTAAGATAGCTGACAAATGTGATAAGAAGTGGTTCAGTGGTCCAGTGATAATGCGTTGGACTGGTAACCCAGGGGCCCTGAGTTTGATCCTCCGCTCCTCCACAAACATTACTAATTGTCTTTCCGATGAGACATTAAACCAAGGTCCCATGAATCAGTGCTGTACAGTGAGCATGCAAAAGAACCAGGGCTGTCTCTGGAATGGGATGCCCTCTGTATCTTACACTTGCCCCCATGACATATCTCTTCAGGGGGCGTTGGCCATATGGGCAAGCAGTACAGATGATAAATAAACTCAAATAGTTAGATAAAAATGTGATAAATATTTTTTAATCAGTGTATATTTTTCTTGTGTATAAAGAAGGACAAAAAACTTCCTGACCACAAGTGGTTCTCAAGTTATTCATGCTTGAGGTTACACCTTTATACTGTATTTTTAGCATACCCGACCTTTGGTCAGGTAAAGCTTTTAGTATGCTCTTTTGTCCATCGTCTGTCTGTCTTCCACAATTAACTTAAAAAAACATTGGACCAGTTGCAGTCAAACTTCACATCAATGATCCTTGTATGGTCCTCTTTCAAAATTATATAATAATAGATGCAGAACTTTGGTTACCATGGCAACTGGAAAGAAAAACTTTAAAAATCTTTTTGTCTGAAACCATAAGGCTTACAAATTAGATATTTGTTGGTTTTTTTTTGCATCTCCTAGTGGATCTCTACCAAAAAGTAATAAATCATGGCTCTTGGGCCAGAATCGGCCCCACCACATGGGCCACTTGATTTACATAGACTTATATAGGAACAACTTTAAAAATCATCTTGTCTGAAACCACATATATGTGCAAGACCTAGAGCTTAAACATTTGGTTTGTAGCACCATCCAGTGAACCTCTACCAAAATCTTACAAATTAGGGGTCACTTGATTTTACAAATATAAGAAAAAACTTTAAAAATCTTCTTGTCATAAATGATAAAGCCTATGATTCAGATAATGGTGTGTACCAATATCTAGTGGAGCTCTACCGAAATCATTTAAATCATGGCCCCTGGGTCAAAATTGGCCCTGCCCCAGGGTTCACTTGATTTTACATAATAAGTTATATAGGAAAAAGTTTTAAAAATCTTGTCTGAAATCACAATGCCTAGATATTTGATTTGTAGTATCATCTAGTGGACCTCTACCAAAAATCCTAAATCATAGCTCTGTGGTCAGAATTAGCCCCACCCAAACCTTCACTTCATTTTATAAAGACTTGTATAGGAAAAACTGCTTGTCAGAAACCAGAAGATCTAGGATTTAGAAATTTGCTGTGTAGCATTGTCTTAAGGAACTTTTCCAAGTTTATGGAAATCATAGCCCCTGGTTCAAAATCAGCCCTGCCTCAGGGGTCATTTGATTTTACAAGAAGTTGTGTTGGAAAAGGTTTTAAAAATCTCCTGTCCAAAATCACAAGAATTAGAGCTTAAATATTTGGTTTGTAGCATCATCTAGTGGACCTCTACCAAAATTAAACAAATGGATTTGGGTTAGAGCTAACCCCAATGGTCTATTTTTTTAAGACTTATATTGGAAAAACCTTAGAAAATCTTCTTGTCAGGGACTATAAGGCCTAGAGTTAAAATATTTGCTCTGTAGCATTATCTAGTGGACCTCTACCAAGTTTGTACAAATCATGGCCCCTGGGTCAAAATTGGCCCTCCCCAGAGTCACTTGATTATACATAGATTCTATGTCAGTATCTTTATTTTGGCATATTTTTCCCTGCCGCCAGTGGAGCTGATTTTAAATGTATCTGTCTCAAACTACCAAGCCTAGAACTCTGGATTTTGGAGTGTAGCATTATCAAGTGGACATCAACAAAGATTATTCCAAATATGTCAAAAGGTTCTCTTCTGGCCAAGCCTGAGGGGTTACATATTTACAAAGAAATATCCTAAACAAGGCTCTGAAATTTCACAAGTTGACAATGACAATGACAACAGTTTACAAGTTAATCAAACTTTATGCCTGGGGTAAATTTTGGCCCCATCTCAGAGCACTTTCATAAGCAAACTCTTCAAAAATGTTCTAATCAGAAAACAGAAAGTTGGGACTTCTTCAAATTTCTATGTAGCATTGTTTTATGAACACCTTATTAGCTTTTACCAGAATTGTGGCCCTCGATTCATTAGATCAGATATTTTACATGGACTTGTGTAGACAAACTGAAAAAACTTGATTAGTAGCTATGTCTAGTGGACTTCTATTGCCTTAAAGGGTGTGTGTGTGAGAGAGAGAGAGATCAAGAGAGAGTGAGTGAGAGAAAGAGAGAGATTTTCAAATTCATCCTCATGTTGCAGGCTTGTCAGTAGCAGTTATGCTCATGTTGCAGGGTCACTTTAGATGAAAAGGGGGTATTCCAAAATCATGCATATATTGCAGATTGCTTCAGAGAAAGAGGGAGAGTTCCAAAGTGATGCTTGCTCCAGTGGGAGAGTAAGTTCCAGAATCATGTTCATATAAATATGTTGCAGGCTGGTCTCAAAAGAAAGCGAGTTCAGTCATGCTCATGTTGCAGGCTTGTTTAAGATGGAGAGGGTGTGCTCCAAAGTTATGCTGGGGATTCTAAGAGGGAGAGTTTCAGGCATTCTCATGTTGCAGGATATTTTCAGAGAGGGATAGTTCAGCCATGCTCATGTTGCAGGCTTGAATCAGAGAAAGAGGGAGTGTTCCAAAATAATGCTCATGTTGCAGGATTGCTCAAGTGGGGGGAAGTTTTAGTCATGCTCATCATGCAAGTATGCATGAGAGGAATAGGGAGTGTTCCAAAGTAATGTTCATGAAGCAGCTGGTCTCAAAGGGATAGAGAGAGTATCAAATTCATCTCATGTTGCAGGCTTGTCTCAGAGGGAATGAGAGAAAATTTCTGTCATGGTCATGTTGCAGGCTTGCATCAGAGGAAAAGGGAGACTGTTCCAAAGTCTAGCTCATGTTGCAGGCTTGTCTCAGAGGAAAAGGGAGACTGTTCCAAAGTCATGCTCATGTTGCAGGCTTGTCTCAGAGGAGAAGGGAGTGTTCCAAAGTCATGCTCATGTTGCAGGCTTGTCTCAGAGGAAAAGGGAGACTGTTTCAAAGTCATGCTCATGTTGCAGGATTTTTTCAGAGAGGGATAGTTCAGTCATGCTCATGTTGCAGGCTTGAATCAGAGAAAGAGGGAGTGTTCCAAAATAATGCTCATGTTGCAGGATTGCTCAAGTGGGAGGAAGTTTTAGTCATGCTCAGCATGCAAGTATGCATGAGAGGAATAGGGAGTGTTCCAAAGTAATGTTCATGAAGCAGCTGGTCTCAAAGGGATAGAGAGAGTATCAAATTCATCTCATGTTGCAGGCTTGTCTTAGAGGAGTGAGAGAAAATTTCTGTCATGGTCATGTTGCAGGCTTGTCTCAGAGGAGAAGGGAGACTGTTCCAAAGTCTAGCTCATGTTGCAGGCTTGTCTCGGAGGAAAAGGGAGACTGTTTCAAAGTCATGCTCATGTTGCAGGCTTGTCTCAGAGGAAAAGGGAGACTGTTCAAAGTCATGCTCATGTTGCATGCTTGTCTCAGAGGAAAAGGGAGACTGTTCCAAAGTCTAGCTCATGTTGCAGGCTTGTCTCAGAGGAAAAGGGAGACTGTTACAAAGTCTAGCTCATGTTGCAGGCTTGTCTCAGAGGAAAAGGGAGACTGTTCCAAAGTCTAGCTCATGTTGCAGGCTTGTCTCAGAGGAGAAGGGAGTGTTCCAAAGTCTAGCTCATGTTGCAGGCTTGTCTCAGAGGAAAAGGGAGACTGTTCCAAAGTCTAGCTCATGTTGCAGGCTTGTCTCAGAGGAAAAGGGAGTGTTCCAAAGTCATGCTCATGTTGCAGGCTTGTCTCAGAGGAAAAGGGAGACTGTTCCAAAGTCATGCTCATGTTGCAGGCTTGCCTCAGAGGGAGGGAGAGAAAATTTCTGTCATGCTCATGTTGCAGGCTTGTATCAGAGGAAAGGGAGTGTTCCAAAGTCATGCTCATGTTGCAGGCTTGCTTTAAAGGGAGAGAGTTCTAGTCATGCTCATGTTGCAGTCTTATTTCAGAGGGAGAGAGTTTATGCTCATGTTGCATGCTTGCTTTAGAGGGAGAAAGAGTTCCAGTCATGCTCATGTTGTGGGCTTTCATCAGAGGAAGAGGGAGTGTTCCAAAGTCTAGCTCATGATGCAGGCTTGTCTCAGAGGGAGGGAGAGAAAATTTCTGTCATGGTCATGTTGCAGGCTTGCATCAGAGGAAAAGGGAGACTGTTCCAAAGTCTAGCTCATGTTGCAGGCTTGTCACAGAGGGATGGAGAGAAAATTTCTGTCATGGTCATGTTGCAGGCTTGTCTCAGAGGAAAAGGGAGAGTGTTCCAAAGTCATGCTGTGTTCCAAGTTGCTCATGTCACAGTAAGATGGTTTTAGTTATGCTCATGTTGCAAGCTTGCATCAGAAGAAGAGGGAGTGTTCTAAAGTCATTCTCATATTGCATGTTTGCCTCAGAAGGAGAGAGGGTTCAAAAATTATGCTCATGTCTCAGACTTCCTTCAGAGAGAAAGGGAGAGATTCAGTCATGCTCATGATGCAGGCTTGCTTCATAGGGAGAGTAAGTTCCCAAGTATTGCTCATGCAGGCTTGCTTCAGAGAGAAGGAGATCCTAATACCTTACCTCTACTCTGAAGAGTATTCAATTCCATTAATTTGTGTAGGATCGAGACATTTTTACTGAAGGACATGCGTTCAAACCCCACTCGAGTCATTTTTTTCTCAAGTTTTTGGCAGTTTTTCATTGTTTTGGTTTAACAACAGTAACATTTAAAGAATTTTAATTGAATTTCTTTCGTTTCAGATAATTTCAATTGTAACAAAGCTTTTCAACAAGGTAAATTTTTGAAAAATGGATATCTGTGATTTCAGTTATTAATTTCTCCAAAACTAAACAGTAAAAATATTTGATGTTTTGTCTGTTTGTTCAGAATAGTACATGAATAAAAATAACTGTAGCTTATTTGAAGCCGCGAAAATTTATGTTGAAGTTTATGTTAAAAACATCCCCTCATAATGAAGTGGGTGGAGTAAATTCATGCCATGTTCATATTTAGTTTCTTCTCAGTTTCGGTATTTCATTTGTTTGTTTTTTTCAGCAGTCATTAGGTCTTCACAACGTAAATGATTTCATACCAAGTAACTCTTGTTTTTATGGCCAGTCTTAGAAAAAAAACACTGTGTTTCTCGATCTATACCTTTTAGACCAATTAAGTCGGTTTGAAGTGATTATCAGTCATTTCTTGAAACTCCCGTGGTAAAAGTGTCGTTTATAGTCTATATTTTGTCCTAGGATAATATTTTCTTTAAAAAAAGTTCAATTCAATGAGGGCTTATAAAATGTTTATTAGTATTGTAATAGCTTAAAGTCACCCAGGTTGAAACCACGGTCTAAGGGAAGTAACTGCTGTAAACGGTAAGATTATATATCTACAAGAGTGATTCCCCTTTGTCCACCAAGCAGTTACAAACGATAGATAAGGAGGGGAAATCCCGGCTGGGGCAAAGCCTCAATTATAGCGAAAACCACTGTCGAAGGGAACTAACTGCTATAAATGGTAAGGTATAAACCTGCAAAAGTGATTCCCCGTAGTCTTCCAAGTGATTGAGTTAAAACAAAAGTCAAAGCCAAGTGACTTCCCCTTTTATTCCGTACACGTATATAGTCTTTAAGTAAGATACTTTTCACAAACTAATCTCGTCAGTTGTTTTGCTTTTGCTTCCCCTACGTCGCTATAGATACTAAACAGGAGAAAATTTTACAACAATTTTATTATGAAGACAAAAATCAGGCTGCCTATGCCGGAGCTCAAATTTTTAGGGTTTTGAATGGTAAGTATCCGGGTGAACAATTAAGGAGACATGAGGAATGAAATAGGAGCATGAGTGAAAGAGGAGGAGTGAGAGAGAAGTATGAGCAATTGCGTAATGAAATTTGGTTAGTGGAGTGGGCTACGCTCATGTATGTACAAAGAAAATGATAAACGGGATATAGAATAGATTTTTAAAAAATATTTGTTTTTATTGATATCATACTTTTACTGTAAACATCCAACATGGATAATATTTTTCTTTTTTTCACATTTTAACAGCTGAGCATAAAAGCTACTAAGTAAGATAGATTGTCATAATTGCCATGTAAAATTCCTTCATCACTTTACTTTTTAACAATGCATGATTTCTTAATATTATACAACTTAAGACCTTTGACATCTCATGTATTCAACGATGGCATCCGTCTGTAACGAGATAATGTTTAAAAATGGACGATGAACGCTACCAGTTGTTTTTCTTGTTGCATTAAAAAGTTTATTTCCCGAAATACTCGCAGTCGTCCTACAGCAACCATAACTATCTGTTTCAGGTTTTACATCATCATTCCGAGTCTTCATCTTGTTCCATGCCATCCTCTCTATCCAGCTCTGAAATTTGTTAAGTATCTAGGACCTTGTCAATGAGAAATTTCCGCTTGAGTTTGCTGTATGTCAAAGCTTCGCCCTTGTCGTACCCATCTGTAGCATGTCTGCAACAAAAACATGATTATTTGGCAGGTTTGCTTAATTCAAAATAATAGAAATAAGTGAGATGCATTTAAAAGAAATGATCTAACGAGGTAATATTCCCGTGATAGTGTCATGCTATGTTGCATACTTTTAATAATCCCGTTTTTGACCAAAGTCTTGCCCATCCCCCCTTTTACACGTTTTTTTAGTTAATACTATCTGCCATGGTTTTTATTTCTACTTAAAATGGACCCCATTGGAAATAAGCTCTTAGCTTAATGGGTTATCCATAGGTCCCTAGCATTAAATAATAATCACATGCCAAAGTTTTGTTTTATTAAAAGTATGCTTTCATGGTCTGTACCATGCTATAGTTTTAATGTGCTAGTGTTACGTGTTCTAGCTCGTCATTGGTATTACTGATGAAAAAGTTCTTATCTGTGATTTTATAAATTTTATCTGTGATTATTTGTTGTAATATGCTATTGACCTTAACTGTCAATAAATAAATAAATATATAACACACTTTAAAAAAAACTCGGAAGGTTGGCGAATCAGTGGAGCAGCTAGATCAGTTAATTATCCATTGGTAATGCACCAGGCTGGTAACCCGGATATCGCAAGATCGATCCCCGGCTCCACCAAGAACAATTACTAATTGTCATTTGGATGAGACATTAAACCGAGGTCCCGAATATGCAAAAGAGGAGTGCATGTCTCTGGAATGGCATGCTTTCCTTATCTTGGACTGTCCCCCACATTGTAAAATAACTAATCTCTGCAGGGAGGTGGGAGTGAGGGCGGTCATATGGACAAAGTGTACCTACCAAGTTGGCTGTTTGTTAAAGAGAATAAGAGTATTGTGCCACTAGGAGATAATACTACAAAAGTATCGATTAAATGTTACATTTTTGTAACAATCAAAACAGTACTGTATCTTTACGTTAGATCACGTTCATTGATCATCCTGTGTGTCTACTCTAAGTAAGTATCATGACTGTATCTTGCAGAAACGTTTCCAATGACAGCTTTGTCATGAATAGTTAAGAATCTAGTTAAGCTGAACTCATATCTGACTAAGATCAAATAAAAATTATATCACATTACTGTAGAGGACAAATGTTGATCTAAACATTTAGTGGGTGCATTTTTAGTCAAAGGAACCCGTCATCTAGTTGTTTCTTGCCATTTGCGATTGCTTCCTGTTGGGCATGCGCATTTGTATGGAAGTAGCCATAATAGAAGAATCATAACATGAATATCGTAGAAAATGGAACTTGAAGTTTCTGGGTGAAAATTTGAAACAAAGTGATAGACTCATGAATTAAACTGGTCCAATGGCGTGCCTTCAAGCCCTGAAACAGGACATAAAAATCCTGGAGTCGATATTCACACGCGAGAACGAACGATTTAGAATTTTGTCATCGTCTGTTGATGAACTCAGTTGTCAATTTGTTGGCGTCGGTGATGAAACTTTCAATATTCATGCGAATATAACGGTTGGTTTGTCAATCTCTTTAAATAATGTCAAATTATGTGTAAGATAGTAAAACTATGTCCATTTAGACAAATTGTTTACATTTTGGAAAACAAAGGCCCTGCTGTGTATTTCCATATTCTCGGCCACACTTCCTGAAATAGTTTTGGTATTTACTGTATTCAAACATTAGTGATTTTTTATCGGCACTTAAACAAAAGCTTGGTGATGGTAAAAACAAAAGCCATATCTCTTTCATTTATTTTAACCATTTTTTGGGATATAGGGATTATTCTAGTACGGAAGGTAAAGAGTCAGCTCGGCCCTATACCAACTCGGCACAGGTCAACTCGGCCCACTTTTAAAAAGTAACATATTAAACGTTTTAACTTTTTCTGATTACTTGCATCTTATCAAGGCAAGCTGTTTTCAATGAAAAGTAAGAGATATCTGGTATATTATTACATATTTTTGTACGTTGTACTTCTGCAGAATTAAAGTATATTTAGAAGAAATTCGTTACGTTTATTCCTGCAGATTCATTAAAAATTAATATAATACAAATGTGTTTCCTTTGATGCTTTTTGTTTGTAAAGTAATCTTCAATATGAAATAAGAACGTGTTTATTTAATATCATAAGCTTCTGATTAGTTGCAGGTGGTCTTTGATCAAATTTGAATGATTGCGTCCATCATAATCATCACCTGATTAATCGGTACCCTTGACATACACGTGGTAATTGATTGGTAATAATAGTGGGTGATAATAGCAGTCCTTTAATATCCTTTTCCAAATTCAATTAATTATTTTTAACTGACAAATCTTTAAATTAAGATTATCACGGTAAAGAAACAACCTGTTTGATCAAGTTACCAAAAATGTTATAATCATATTCATCAAGAAAACATCTTTCCACGTTTGTGAATGAGTCCATATATTAATTATGTTGTTCCAACAATACAGATTGATAAAACAAAAGTATATTTATGAATTGAAAAGTGGGCCGAGTTGACCTGTGCCGAGTTGGAATAGGGCCGAGCTGACTCGGGGGCCGAGTAAGTTTTAGGGCCGAGCTGACTCTGATTCGCGCCGAATAGAAGGTTGCTCTGCCCTGCCCTTTTAAGCCCCACCCTTATGCTCATCAAATGCCTATTAACAGCGCCCTTTTGCCCTTTTTTGCACCGCCCATTCACTTTTTGTTTGAAATGTGAACAATCAATCAAAGTCTTTCACTGCTAGATTCGTCGCTTCTGTCCTGATGTGACATGGTTACGCTAATTGATCGTATATTGCAACTACCGACATAGCATGCGTTGGTAATTGATTGGGAATACACAGGTTTGGTATCAGTTAATTTGGCAACTAACACAATCTATTAAACGTATATAGCCTCTTTGATTATAGCCCTAATGATGGTTTGATTTTCACAGGGTTTTGAACACCATTCAGGGCTCTCGCTAGACTCAAAATTTTGGGAGAAGTCACTTCTCCCTGGGTTGAAGGTTAGGGAGAAGTGGACATTGTTTCGTTACTCTTTGTTTCGGACAACGTATGCTTATATAATAATAAATTTTTTATTTTAATGATAATATTTAAATAACTGATCCCTTTTATCAACCAGTACTTATTGATCAAAGTAAAAACAAATCAACAGTTAATAACTTAATTTTGAAAATGCAAACTTTAAACTCTAAGTATGATGAATGCCTACTGAATTGCCTGCCTACTTATTTTACAGTGCCAAAGTTTATTTTCGTCCTGAATGTACCAAGTGAGCGGTGCCTGATTCATAGATTTGGTGATTTTTTTGCAGGCAGTTCTGTTGGTTCAAACTCTTCGCTTGCGTTTTCGTCATGGTTTGGGCGAGTGCTCTGTAACCAGGCTGACAGAAACATTTCAACTTTTATTCGAAAATTAATCTTTATAAATCAATTTTCAGAAACATAATGAAACTAGAGTAATATCAACTACTGATATGCAGACCTTTTGCAAAACAATGATTGACAAAATGTAACACTTACGAGGATCAACCTTTCATTGCTGACTTGTTTTTCACAGAAAACCTGATAGTTTGCATGTTTTTTGTCTCCTCAGTTTAATCGCCGTCATTGCTCAGAGGACACCTGACTTCATTCAAGCCCTTAATTGCCGAAACATTGCCATCAAATAGTGAGCAATTAGTGGTAATTTTAAACACTGAAATCACCTAAAAATATCCGACAGGAAACTCATTATTATTCATTACTCAATAGTGCTTTTTCTAAACTAAATGCTGATTGGTTTATTTAGCCTGAGTGTCGGTATCGAATGTTCTGGTTGAAAAGTTATAAATAACATGGGCGGAGTCTTCGCTCTGTACGTCCCACATGGCTATAAGGCAAGAAATAGCAAGAGGCAGAGTTTTACGGGGATTCCCTAATGAGTGACTGGCAAGCGTTTGTTTATGTCACTTTGTGTATTGTAAAAAAAACTGTGTATTGTAAAAAACTGCCATATTTTATGACACCATTGACTCTTATCTATGTTTATCTTAGCGACGACTTGGCCCAAATCGCCCTCTGGCGAGAGCCCTGCCAATTATTTTTAATAAGCGCTATGTAATTTTCCAACAAACTGTTATTTACTTAAAAGTATACGCAATTAAATTAAGCGTTAATTGCTATTAAGTTATTCGCACGTATCATTATAGTTTCTTATTTGGTAATTTCTTAATTCCTAGAAGTTTCATTCTCTAACACATCGACATTAATATAACATTGCAAAAATGCCATCCCTGAAATGTAAATTAGCTGATCTAGAACAAGAACGTGCAAAAATTAGGAAAACGAATCATAATATTGCTTCATGTATGGTTGCCCATGAAAGGTAATGTACTTAGATTGCTTTAAATATTTATATGTTCTTATAACATATATTAGCTTTGCCGACTTTGTCTTTACAAACTAACTTGTCATTGCAAAGTCGAAGATCTGCGTCGTAAAAAGTATGTTATTTCAGACAACCTGATTTTGGATACATTTTTTGGAGAATTCAAGCACATTTTAATCTAATATGTAATAAGATTTAACTTAATTTAAGACTATATCTGGCTCCTGTGAGCACCAGGGTTTCATGAAAACATGTTGTAGTTGATGCTATTTCAAAGCATATATGGATGTTGACAGTCATGAGTGAATATGTTGGTATCAGTGCCCTGATATGACATGGTCACCATAAGTGACTATATCTGGCTCCTGTGGATTTCATGAAATTGTTGGTGTTTTTACTCTATCATATCATTAAAACAGTTGAAATTATTCAAATGTTTACAATAAAATAACAATAGACATATATTTATTGCTTTGTTTTGCTGTAGATAACTTTCAAATAATAAATACAGCTATTATACAGTTATTACTATTACAGTAACATTTCAGCATTACAGTAAAACAGTCTCTTGTTTTACCATGCCCTACACGCAGAAAGCACCCTGCCCCTTTTTTGTGCCCCCCCTGCCCCCTTTTGAGCTCTAGAATAATCTTTAGGATATCTCATATACCTCTAAACAGTTACCCAAGAGTTTGATATTCAAATCTGTAGCTGCAACTTTTTTTTGCATATCACACATACATTATAAATAGGAAAAAAATAACAAAAATTTATCATTTTCAGCACTATTTTTTACAGTAGCGTATGAATTTACCACAACAGAAGGATGACCTTTAAAACACATGACTTATCTTACAGGGGGGGCATAAAATATGATTTTCTAGCACTGGTGTAACCAATAGAGAATCCTGTCTGATATGCAAGAAAAGTTATACCAAAACCTTATCTGGATCCCTGTTTAAGTGTAATTACAGCCTTTTTTTCAGTTTCCATTTTGTCATATTATTTTTGATCGAGTTCATTGTTGTTGATTTTTTTGGTTTTGTAGGAAACCTACCCACAGACAGCTCCTGTATGGTTCTGTGATGAAGATGATGTTGTCATTACAGCAGCAATAGAAAAACTTACAAATGTGTCAGCAGATAAGAATAATGTAAGTTTAAAAGTCCATCACTGTTTATATTAACTATAGTTGAAAATGTAAAAACATGTATTCTTCAATAATTGTCTTACTAAAGTTATAAATTGGAAAGCAGAAAAAAGTATGTATATGTACTGGCTATTCACAGGCAAGTGGCTTTGGCAACAAGAAGTTACTGAAAATACATAACAAAATTTAACTTGAGAGAATTTGCTTGTAGCATAGTCTGTAAAAAAAATGAGAAGAAACTTTAACAGTCTGACCAGTGTTGACAGATGAACTTGCTACAAAACATCAGTAGTGTAAAAACTTTCGTAAGGTAATGTTTATATATACCTAGTTTCCTTCTGATATCATATTGAGTATAAAGATGTATCAATTGTTACAGATTTTGCAGCAAGTGAGGGTACTGCTAGTAGAGTTGTGTAATTTATCCAATGTAGAGACTCCAGATGAACTGGTAGCCCTAGATGCCAAGTTGGATGAAAGGGTATGTCCCCTTTTTAATTTCTAAAGAATTTATTTTATAGAAAAGTCTTTTGTATTTTCACCTTAGTTATTTTCTTATTGGCTTTGTTTTAGAGAACCCAAGACAAACCAAGTCTGAAAATATTTTTCATGATTCTTTAACTCAGAGTTCAGTATTTTCTGCAAGTTTTATTGGCAGATAATTTAAGTAAACTTTGATCTTGGTGAAGTAAATTCTTTCACAGTGTAACTAATTCTGTTGTGTTTTTTCAAAGTTTATTGAATTTCAAAGATTTCTTATTTTACCAACCATATTAAAAGTCGATTACTGAAGAGCATTGTAACACCTCAAAAATTGACACTGTAAATATTTTCAGGGCATGTTGTCAGTTGATCAAAGCTCTGAAAGTGAAGACGAGGATGAACTCCACTATGATATGGAGGAGGATGCACAGAAGTATGTACAACAGTATACTCTCAGATTCTTAAAGAATATTAAAATATCTAGACACTTCTTTCACCCCTAGAAAGGTCAAAGTTGTTAATTGATTTGTTTGTAATATCAGATTATCAGATGCTGTGGACCTTTTGGCTCCTGTTATGTGGAGGTAGTGACGTTTTTGCTTTGCAGAGTTTATGATAAAATGATGTATACTGTATGGCTGTTTTCAGTGACCAGAAAGCCAAAGAAGAAGTAGATGGTATAGACACAGAGAACCTGGCAGTCTTAGAGAGACTAAAACAGAGCCAGCGAGATGAATACCTTAAGGTAAGCTGCTACAGATATCAGACTTATAAGGCGGGAAGGTTGTAAATGGTCCTCTCATAGACTACAGTTATCAGACTTATAAGACGGGAAGGTCATTAATGGTCCTCTCATAGACTACAGTTATCAGACTTATAAGACAGGAAGGTCATTAATGGTCCTCTCATAGACTACAGATATCAGACTTATAAGGCGGGAAGGTCATAAATGGTCCTCTCATAGACTACAGATATCAGACTTATAAGGCGGGAAGGTTGTAAATGGTCCTCCCATAGACTACAGATATCAGACTTATAAGACGGGAAGGTTGTAAATGGTCCTCTCATAGACTACAGATATCAGACTTATAAGGCGGGAAGGTTGTAAATGGTCCTCCCATAGACTACAGATATCAGACTTATAAGGCGGGAAGGTTGCAAATGGTCCTCTCATAGACTACAGATATCAGACTTATAAGGCGGGAAGGTTGTAAATGGTCCTCTCATAGACTACAGATATCAGACTTATAAGGCGGGAAGGTTGTAAATGGTCCTCTCATAGACTACAGATATCAGACTTATAAGGCAGGAAGGTCGTAAATGGTCCTCTCATAGACTACAGATATCAGACTTATAAGGCGGGAAGGTTGTAGATGGTCCTTTCATAGACTACAGTTATCAGACTTATAAGGCGGGAAGGTCGTAAATGGCCCTTCAGTAGACTGCAGTGTTAAATCAATGACATTCAACTGGCCAGCAAACATAATGGTACCATTTGATTTTGCATTAACTAACATGAAATTAAACCTTAATTTCTCTTCAATGCAAATTAAAAAAGAAAACAATATGTTGTGTATCTTTTAGAGAGTAATCTTCCCTAAAATTGATGCATTGTGAAAAACGCATATTTTTTACTTGTGCAATTTGTCATACCAATGCTGTCCCTTGTACTGAAAATGCCAGAAAACGTCTGTTTGATATTACATTCTAGAAAGCCCCTCCAAAAAAAGAAAAGATCAAAATACATTGTCAGCTATTATCTCAGTAGTCCACAGAGGCACTTCCTGTTTTGATTTAAAACTGTTGAAACACACTGTTTGGCATAAATGTTTTGTGAGGGAAATGTGTTGACAGTCCCTGTTTCCTTTAAAACAATGTCTCCTAAAAAATCCTTTGGTCAAAGTTGATGAAACTTGGCAGGAATGTTTTTTGCATGAAGCTCTACAATTTTTTTCAAAAGGAATTCCATTCCATGCAGAATTTTGGTTGCTTTGGCATCAAATGGAATGAAAGACTTAAACAAATCTTCTTGACTAAAACCTCTAGGACCAGATAGACAAAATTTCTAAAAGTTTTTTTATCATAAGGTTTAGACTTCTGAAATTTGGTATGTAGCATTGCCCAGTTCACCTCTACCAAGATTAAGTTATGTGTCTTGGGTCACATTGTTTAAGTTATGTGTCTTGGTTCCAACCAGAGGTCACATGTTTTACATATAAATATATGTGAATGAACAAATGAGCAATGAACAAATAGTTGCTGATGAAAGGTTTTAGGAAAAGAATGTATGTAATGACCTAAATTGTAGGTTTCTGCAGACTATTCCTGGCATGTTACTATTTTCTTGTTTCAGGGTTCTGTGTCAGGGTCAGTACAAGCCACAGACAGACTGATGAAGGAACTGAGAGAAATATACAGATCAGATAGTTTTAAAAATGGTATACATGTACTAGCACTTGAAATGGTTTCATAAGAGCAACTCAGGCTCACAATGGATTTATTCAAATGAAAACTTTAAGTAAAGAAGAGGCTTGTTATAACATACTATTCAATTACAAGTATGAAAAAAAAAACAAAAGTATGAAAAAGATATATTGTGAAGTACGTTACAAGTTAAATAGTTGTTTTTTTTTAATTTTGAGATAATACTTATTTCATTTTCTTTGCCCATACAGTTTCCTTTTGGTAGAGGGGAAGGAAATTATTTGTTAAGTAGTTCTAAGTGTTTGCAAGATTTGTTTCCCATGTAATTAAACATAACAAAAAGTCCATGTTATGAATTTATTGATATACACAGACAGTTTAGCTAAGTTGTAAATACTGTGCCCTGAGTGACAACATTGAAAAGTACAATCTCAATTAGGGCAATTCCAGTAATACGTGTTAGGGTATGGGGGGGGGGGAATGGCACCCAGAATTTTTAATGGTGAATGATGGGTTGAATTGTAAATTATAAATCATGCATGCTGGGGTTCGTCTGAGATAAAAATTATTGGGATGGGGTGAGGTCCATAGACACTTATTGATTTGATAACTAAATTAATGAAAAATAGCAATATCGGTGTTAAATTAGTTTTGCCCGCAGAGCATTAAAGACTCATGCAGAGACATTCATTAGTTGCCTCCCTTTTGTTTGAATTTAGAAGTAATACATTTTTCCTGTTGATATATTCTGAAATTATTTTATTTCGCTGGGATGAAATTTCGCACAAACGGCAAAAATGGTTAGTTCGCGTGGTCAAAAATTTGCACATTTCCATTTTCATTTTATTTTAACTATTATTTATAATAAGCCAGAAAAAAATTATGCAGACAAAGGATTTTATGTGCATGATCATCCATCTTCATGTGTTTAAAAAATTAAGACGGGGTATGTGGATATATTGTAAAATTCAAAATTGTTGGTGATGGCATTTCAAGAAAATCCATAAAGTGATAATTTATTTATATTTATGTGCAGTGGGGGTCTTCAAAAAAGTGTGGTCCCCTCCCCCCCATACACTTATTACTGGAATTGCCCTGAGGGGCTGTTTTAAGGATCTTTTAAATAGGGGTATTGTTTTCTGTTTTGACTTTTTGGTAGGTCTGGAACCATTTCATTTACTAGACTAATTTGGACAGAGTTACTTTCTTTTTATGTGTATATGCATTACAACCTGGTTACAGTTTGCTGGTAATTATTACTGTATTGTGTGTATCTGAGATAATATCCAGTTGGATTTATTTGAAATCAGGGAAAGTGAATTCTTCATTTAATGAAAGAAACATTAACGTAGAGATATGAGAATAAATTGGGAATATTTTATGATACAGGTGTTGGTCTTTTTATTGTTGTGTTTTATGTAGATTTTGTATAAGCCATCTGATGTGTCTTTTTCAGGTGTATATACAGTTGAGCTAGTCAATGACAGTTTGTATGAGTGGCATATACGGTTAAAAAGGTTAGTTTCTGTGTAATTATTCCTGTACGCATAAATGTTTTTTACTTTGCATGTCATTTCGTTCTTTGCAGATTGCTCATATTTCTGAATTTGGTTTGACAGATTAAATCTGTACATCCCTAACTGTATAGTTAGATAGAATAAAAACAATTTCTACAAATACAGATTTCCTATCTGTTGAGCCATACAGTGTTTGTAAAGGTTATATTGGCTGAATTATTATTGCATTATATAATGGAACACCAAGTTAGCTGGTTACTTTATCCTTGGACCAGGTGTCGTTGACTTAATTTAGCAATCATTTGCTTAGAATTAAAATTCAGTTCTTAAGGGAAATCTTTAACAGATTATTTTTGTAAATGTTAAATACAGTGGGGTATCTCTAAACCAAACTTGTCCAGACCATTGGAAACATTTGGATTAGAGGTTTTACACTTTTTTTTAATTGTGTCATTATCTGAAACAAAGAAAAATTTTATTTGTCATTGCCAGCTATTTAAATAAAAATATAATTATAACCGATTGATACATTGATTTATAGGGTAGACCCTGACAGCCCCTTGTATCAAGACATGGAGACGTACAAGGAGAAAGAAAAGAGAGACCATATCTTGTTAAGCTGTTCTTTTAAAGTGAGTAATGACTGATAAAAAATGTTTACTGCCCCATCCTCAACCCCATTTCTCCCTTTCCCCACTTCAGTATGATGAGGGTGTATTGATTTTCACATGTTCTTCCATATCAGCAGAGAACTGCTCATGTAAAGATGCTAGTTTAGGTGTATACTAAGGCTCAGGAAAACTGAAAATTTGTTGGTTTTTACCGAATTTCAGCTTCCTGGACCAATTCATATGTCCAAAACATCCTTAAAAAATTGGTCCATATACTATAAAAATCAAATTTAACTTATCATTATAACACTAAAATTTCACACTTAAATCCAAATCTGTCCTTAATGCGACCCTTCACGCCTAACATAAACCCATAAAATTGTCACTTTGACCAGTGGCCCAAGGCAGTTATCACTAGTTAATTGATTGACTCATCAGGAAGTGCGCTTGATTGGCAGCTAGTCAATCTATTATGTTAATTGGTGTTGAAATTATAGAAACATTCCTTATATTGCTCTTTTAAAATTGCTCAAACTGTTCTGCTTCATTGCACGTAAGGGCTGCCAAAGCTAAAAATAGAAAAAAAATTCAAACAACATCTCCTCCTAAATGGCATGGTGATTTTCCAGCATTTCACAGAAATGTTCCTTCCCTGTATTAAAACTGATAAAAAGGTTCTGCTTCATTGAACTAAACAAGAGATAAAAAATAGATTTAAGTCAGTATTTTGCTTCAGATGACATCTTCTCAAACTGCTTAGCCATTTTCCTTCCGACTTTACAGAAATTTTCCTGATATTGCACTTTTCTAATATTGCTCAAACCATTATGCTCCATTGCACATGAGGGCTGCAAAAGCTAAAAAAAAAAAAAGAAGAAATTCAAATAACATCATCTAAAGGGGAGGTGAATTTCTACCCAATTTTACAGAAATGTTGCTTACATAGCTTTCTATTAAATTGCTCAGATTGTTCTGCCCCATTGCACAAAATAGCCATCAGAGCTAGAAAAAGATTTTCATCAATATTTGGCCTCAAATGATATCTCCTGATCAGCAGCTAGCTTAAAATTGCCTCTGGCCCGATGGTTTTATTTGTATAAAATATAAGATCTTTGAAAATCTTCAATAAGAAAATGTAATACTGCGTCTGACATTTGTTTAACAGCAGACCCAAAGCCAAAGTACTCAGTTGAGTGATCCAGGGCCATCATGGCCCTCTTGTTTACTTTCACTTTGAACAAAAGGTTTTTTTATGATGTCAACAAACCAGTTTACGTAAGTATTATAATTCAATTTTAGTTATCATGGACAATAAATTGTTTGTATTTTTCAATAACCGAAAAAGCCTTGATAACATATATTATGTATACTAACATTAACATTGTTTTTGGCTGGTTATTTTCATTTTTTGGGAAGTGGGATAGTGGGGGGGGGGTTGGGGGATTAGAACCATTGAGATTGGGTTTCCCTTTATCAGGATGAACTGATTACTGAAAAGTTATGGAAGCCTCATAAAACTTTGGTTGATATCAATAACTCAAAAAGAAGCTTCGTTCATAAAACTGTAGATAGCTAAATAAAGATGATGCTCACAGTTAACAGTTTTCTGTTTGTCCGTGAATTTTTCCATCTGTCAATTCAGGAACTGGATCCTAGTAGGAAACATACAGGTTATGCAAATAATTACTGTTCATTCTGTAGGACAATGTGTGTGTTTGTAACAGCAACAAATATTAAAAATAATAAGCACTTGGTGAAGAGACTGTATTGCTGAGAAGGGATTGGGGACTTCTGTATTGCTTGCAAAGCTCCAAAGAATTGTTCTCGATAAAATTTGTTTCTTTTTGTTTTCATTTGAACATAAGATAAATAAAAAAAAATGTTATCCTTGAACATTTTTTATGTTTGTGATATTTTTCAAATTCACAATTTGTTTTTCCAGTAATCCAATAACAGAGTGTTTAATCAAGAACCTTCGATATGATATTATTATTTCTTTTCTGAACTCTGTTGACTTCTTTGAGGTGGTCGACAGTTACTGCAGGTGTAAATAAAATTAAGGATTGAACATTAAAAACTTGATTGTCTTGAAAGTTATTATTGAAGTATTGAAGTGTTAATCTGGCTGGGATAGTTGTGAAGTCGGCTTTTTGTAAACGTTAGAGATATCGTTTCAACACGTGTGAAATGAAATGTGAATCAGAGAGATCGCATATAGCCTGGCCAGTGTAAAGCGGCTAGCTTGTGATAGAACTGTAAACATACTTGTAAACATCTTGTTTTGCTCCATTATTGGGAATGGTCCTAATGTAGTTACTTCTAATGTGTAAAAAAGTGCTCCATACCAAGGTAGATACTTCTCAAAATTCAGAAAGAAATTCCCTTTGCTGTGAAAAAATTTTTCTCAACCATCTCTCAGAGCATTGTTCTATAGTCCCTTAATTTAATAAAATAATGTCAAGCTGAACTTTCTGAAAGTCATAAAATCTGAAAGTGTCTGTTTACTTACTTTGACTTTAGGATAGGTTGCAGTTTGTCTGAATATGGCACCCAAAGTTAGTGACTTCTAGAAGTATATGAGTGTTTCAGACTAAGTACTGACTGAACCCAGGAAGTAGTCTTCAAGTGGGATTAATAGAAGTTGCAAGAACTTGTTTCCAAGTTGATGTAAAGTTGATAAATTTGAACTAAGAAAGTAAAAGAAAAGTTAAAAGAAATTTAAAGAACAGTTTGTGTAAAATAATCCATTGTAAACTTGATATGATTTCAGGAAAACTTTCCATTTGAGCCCCCATTCATCCGAGTGATAATGCCTGTATTAAAAGGAGGTTATGTGTTAGGGGGAGGTGCTATATGTATGGAGCTGTTAACGAAACAGGTATGACAGCATAACTTCATCTCGGATTTTATCTCATTTTATACTTGTTAAACTTTAAATTGGAAACCTTTTCAGCTATCTTATATGAATATTCTTGATAGACATTCTTTGAAAGTAAAATTGAAAATTGGAGAGGCATACCCTGAAATTTAAAGTGTACAATTTTCTCTGAAATTGTATTAATGTAAATGAAATTGAATGGATTATTAAATGATGTCAAGGCATTAGTGAACAATTCTGAGTGTAACAGATACACTGAGTACATTAGTATTAGACTTTATATAGAAAGTTGTTGTTGTAGCATAAGTGAACAGTTTCTGTATCTCTTAATGCCTGATGGAGAAATGTTTAAACATATGATTTTCTTTAAATTATCAGCCAGTGAAATAGATATACAGTATATCATCAATAAATTGTAGGTTATGTCCCTTTAATGCTCTTGAATTCCAAACAGGGTCAGGGCCTGTATCGTACATAAGAAGTTAAGTTATGCCTTTATCTTTAGGGATGGAGCAGTGCCTACAGTATGGAGTCAGTTATTTACCAGATAGCTGCCACCTTGGTCAAAGGCAAGGCTCGAATACAGTTCGGAGCTTCTAAGGTAAAATCTAGCTTGGGGCCATTCAAGTAAAACATACATCCCACCTAAGGAACGCACTTTCAAATGAACAAACCCTCTTTAGAAGATCTGACAAGAAAATACCCCCTTATATAAAAAGACCACCTGTGACAGAATTTCCTTATTTTTCTTCTCTTTGGTGGGATGTTTGTTTTCCTGAAATGGCCCTTATTTGAGAAACAAACTCTGTTCATCAAATTTGAGCTGTATTTTTTTTGTATTTTTTTTATCTAATGGGAATTTTAGTATTGTTAAACAATATTTTGACTTACGTTTTTGGAGAAGGATATATTGAGTGTTGGCTTTAATTTAAATTCAAATATTTGTTCTTCTCTGCTGAAGTGGCCAGATACACTGCCTGCATATGGTACTTGAATCATGCTTGTAATACCAAATAAGACAAATCGTTTTTCATGAGTCATTTCATATTAAGGTTTGCTTGTGAAATAAAATGATTCAAACATTTTATTTTTAATCTAAATGCAATACATGTTCTCAAAAAGAATTGTTTCACACAAAAATAAAACCCAGATGTTTCTAAAATGTACATAGAAAAATGCAACAAGAAAAGGTTACTCTAATGTTTGCATGAACTCTGACCTTAAGTGGTCAAACCAAGCTCTAATACTAATAAACAGAAATCGTTTTCTACTGCAGTGTTATTCTTATATTTATTTCAGAGCCAATATAGTTTAGTACGAGCTCAACAGTCTTTCAAATCTCTTGTACAGATACATGAAAAGAATGGTAAGATGTCCATTTCTGTTTACAAACTTTAAAACCACTTTTCCTTTTTTATTTGTTAGTGAAATATGCAATTTTTTTCTTGCATATAAGGATCTACATATATTTACATTTATTTGTAAAAAACTATGTTTGGGTTTAAAAATGTATATGATATAGTGGCTGTGATGTTGAAATGTAGCAGGTCAGATAAAGGACAAATATTTATCTAAAACAGATTTGCTTATTTAGGAACAGGTTTTAAATGTTGAAGAATGCAATCCTGTTTATGTTTACAAAATCCTGATGTAATGTATCCATAATGGTTGCTAAACATATGTTCACTTAAAACAAAACAGAACAAAACACTTCTTAGCATAATAAACTGTAACCATGTTTGACCTTTCTCATTAAATTAATATGTAGGTCAGTTAAGAAATGTACAGATTTCAAAAATGCCTTCAACAATTTCACAGTCAGTTAAAACATGATATTTGTTAAAACTTGTGTAGAAAAACATGATATTTGTTTAAACTTGTGTTGTAAAACATATTTGTTAAAACTTGTGTAGAAAAAATGATATTTGTTTAAACTTATGTTGTAAAACATATTTGTTAAAACTTGTGTAGTAACACTTGATTTGTTGTTTCCAGGTTGGTTTACCCCACCGAAAGAAGATGGATAGCATTGTGCAATGATTAACTGTTTGTCTGTCTGTCTGAATGTTTATACTTTGTATTAAAGACTGCTGCATTGAAGATTGGAGCTGCCATTTGAAAATGTTCACAGTAATGTTATGGAAACCCAGTTTGTTCTTTGCAGACTTTATTTCTTACATTCATGTTTTGGATGGGATGTACCCTGTACCATTAAAAACATGGCTTTGAATTTCCTTGGCAGGATTATGAATGACATTATAGATTATCAATGACATGCAAAGTTGCCTGCCCTTGCTGATAAATAAAGTCTACAGTGCTGTTGAAGAGAGAAGTGCTGAGTTATTATGTTATTATCCAGTTTCACAGGTATATTTGCCTGGTGTGTCCTTAACATAGCTCTCAATACTTCATTTCAGTGTTTCATTGCAGAATCAGGTCAAAAAGGTGTGAAACTTTGTTTGATCACAAGAACTAGAAAAATCATGAAGAACTCGAAAATGTTCCGTTATTTTTGTTACTTAAGACAGGAAAATATTGATATAATACTTACTGGTCCTACTTTCATTCCTAGTGCCCCCAAATCAGAGAGCCAGATTTTAGATTGAACTGCTGATAATTTTGAGCAAGCTATGCAGTTAAGGGCATCATGCCAAGTCAGATATGTTTTTCCTTTTCTGGTGAATTGACATTTCAAGCTTATCAAAAAAAAAAATACAGAATTGTGCAAGGAAGTTCATGGAACCAATTGTGTTCTACTTTTATTAAGTTTTCACAAGAGAACACGTTTTGTATAAGTGAATGCTATGTCAGTTTACTTTGTTTTGGTATATCACTGATGGATCTTTCCTTTCTTGAAGTTTTTATGCCCCCACAAAGTGGGGAGCATATAGCGTTGCACTTGTCCGTCCGTCCGTCCGTACGTCCGTCCGTCCGTACGTACGTCTGTCCGTACGTCCCGAAATCTTGTGAACGCAACTCCTCTTAAACCGGATGGCAGATTTTGCTTAAACTTCCAGGGATGAACAACCTTAATGTGTAGATGGTAGTAAAGCAAGGAATTTTCGCTGCGACCAAATTTAACAGAATTATGGCCCTTTGTTGATTTTTTCACTATATACTATGTAGAAATTTTGTGAACGCAACTCCTCTTAAACCAGATATCAGATTTTGCTTAAACTTCCAGGGATGAACAACCTTAATGTGTAGATGGTAGTAAAGGAAGGAATTTTTGCTGCGACCAAATTTAACAGAATTATGGCCCTTTGTTGATTTTTTCACTATATACCATATAGAAATTTTGTGAACGCAACTCCTCTTAAACCGAATGGCAGATTTTGCTTAAACTTCCACGGATGAACAACCTTAATGTGTAGATGGCAGTAAAGGAAGGAATTTTTGCTGCGACCAAATTTAACAGAATTATGGCCCTTTGTTGATTTTTTCACTATATACCATATAGAAATTTTGTGAACGCAACTCCTCTTAAACCGGATGGCAGATTTTGCTTAAACTTCCAGGGATGAACAGCTTTAATGTGTAGATGGTAGTAAAGGAAGGAATTTTTGCTGTGACCATATTTAACAGAACTATGGCCCTTTGTTGATTTTTTTTTACTATATACCATATAAATAATTGAACATATAAATTTTATATTTGTAATTTAATTTAACATGTACATAAGGTTACCTGTAGATCATTTTACGTATATGTACAGAAAAAATCTTACATACAGGATATACATGCCCTTGTTTATGAGCACTTATGCATAGTGGGGGCATCCGTGTCCTATGGACACAGTTCTAGTTATGTTTAAGAAAGGTAATTCTGCCCACCTTTGCTTTCTATACTTGGAATAAGAGTTGTTACAGAGTTGTTCAATGTGGCAGTATCATACAAGATATAATACAGACCTATTTTTTCTAGCAGTTGATTGATAAATGACTAGAGATTGATTGCATACATGCAGATTAAACTTGAAATTCTAATCGGTTTAAATGCTCAGATAAAATGTGGAAAATGCTAAGGAAATAATTGATGTTATTTCTTTTTTTTAATCTTTAAAGGTAACACAGTAGAGCAGACAGTTTTCTTAAATGATAGTTGTTAATTTGATGACAGTCTAGTAGCTTGTCTATCTGGTTGATATGTAGCCTGTAATTGCATAATTATATGTTTAATTAAGAAGGGTTTTATTTTTGTGTCGCCTGTTACAAAGTAGCTGCAACATATAGGGATCACTTCTCCACCATCTGTCTGTCTGTCTGTCCATCCTTCACAAAATTTGTCCGGACTACTCAAAAACTACTGGTGCAATTTCATCCAAATTTTACAGGAATGATCAGTACCATGTTTAGTTGTGCATATTGTCGGCATTTTCGTGTTTTTTGTCAGAGTTATTGCCCTTTAATGATTTTTATTTTTAAAGTTTGTCCGGACTACTCTTCTTATACTTCTAATGCAATTTGCTTGAAATGTTACAATATTGATCGTTACCTCAAGTACTTGGGCATATATAATGAGTTTTTCAGTTGAATGATTTTACAACTGCTTTATTGGCTATCATCAGGTGACACATGTGATCACTGATAGCTCTTGTTGTTAGAACGAGTCAGTTTGCATGGAATTCTCTTGAGTACTTCACATGAATAAAGCCAGGATGTTAACATTTCAGCCAAGCAAATATGATTGACCTGTATATAGAGAAATGGCATTTTGTCCATCCTTCCACATGAAAATAATGTTTTCATTTGATGTGGGAGCATGTCTAGAAATAAAGTAAGAAGACTGCATAATGTCTTTAAAGCCTTTGTTATTTCATTGATTTTGAAAATTTGTTTTTTCCTTTTGTTACTACTAAAACACCTTTGGCCTCTTTTCTCAGAGTTGTTTTTCTTTTTATGCCCCAACCATTTTGTAGTGAGGGACATATAGATTTAGCCCTGTCGGCCCGTCATGCTGTCCATACGTAGACCGGTTTGTGTCACGTGTACCTCCAAACGTATAACTGCCAGAACCCTGACACTTCCTAAGAGTAGTTGTCAGTATGTGAACTTATGCACCTGGGTATATTGATACAAATTTATTGGAGATCAGTAATGCCCTCTGATTAAACAAAAAATAGCATTTTAGACTTGTATCGTGAGTAACTCCAAACATATAACTGCTAGAGCCAAGAAACTTTCTAAAAAAAAGTCAGCATGTGAAGTTATACACCTTGGTATTTTGATCAGCATAGTTATGCCCTCTAATAAAGCTAAAAATTAGCATTTTTAGTCTTTATACGCACCTCTAATTGTACAGGATTTTTTGTGACAATACAGCAGAATGTGGGGGCATCCCTGTCCTATGGACACATCTCTAGTTTATTGTAGGGCAGTATATGCCGAACCTCCATTGTCCATGGTTCTTAGGTTGTAATGAAATAATTTTCTTATTATTACAAACCAGTCTGTTTTGTCAGGTGGTTAAAGTTGTTGACTTTAAATCACCTAACTCTTAACTGACTGATAGTCATTGGTTCAAGCCAGCTACCTACAGCACTTTCTGGGAGTTGAGTACTAGTACTTTCCAGGCTTAATGGTAAGGTAAACTGTCACTTGATATAACTAGGACCAGGTATTTTGCAGTTGTTTCTAATGAATGCTTCTTACATTGCATAAGTGCAGCATAACAGATATTCCCAGTCAAAATCTTTAGCAGCCATGTTTGTAATAGGGTTTATGTGATGTAAATTTAAATTGTCTAGAAAGAGCTATGTGTTGAGCCAGTGGTCTAAAATAGTCATAGCATTTTGAGATGTATGCGTTTAGCTTTTCCCTTTTTCATGTGAAGTCATTGGGCAGAAATATCCTAATCCAAGAACTGATAATATATCTGGGAGACAGTGTGGATAAGTTTTGTAGAGTGAGTTTATTTCTAGCTCTGTTAAGAGTTGGGTTTGTCCTTGCTTAGATTTCAGCTGCTTAAAAGTACTTTTAGAACCATTATGACACTGCTATATGGTAAAAGGATGATAAATTCCCATCACATTATGTTAAACAGTATTTTCCTCGTTATTTCATTTTCTGTGTTTATTTTGTTTATGTCTGCTTGTTTATTTACAGTTGTGTTCAAGAAATTTATTCATGTTTCATAATGGTACTTTTATTGTTCTGCTAAAGAATTTTTTTTCCCAATGATAGTGTATTGATCTTTCATAATAGACAAATATGACCAACCATCAAGTCAGTGTTTATTTTATTCAATACCTTGGGTTAAAATTTAGTTTACTGTAAATCCGAATAAGATGTCTTCTGTACTTATAAAATTTGAAATTTCTGTTTCAATAGATGATATATTTTATTTTGTTAATTGGCATCTTGGATATTTATATGAACCTATTTGAAAGAGATGGACATTTTGCTTTGTAACATAGTTTGTATTCTGAATATTCAGGTTCCATAACCAGGTAAAAATATTTACATTAATTTAATGCGTATTACACTGTATTACACCATTAGAGTTTAAAACTTTTTAGGGGGAATCATATATGTTAACTTTGATAATTAGCAAGTTTGCATTTCATTAACTTACAGTTAAAACAATGATATAATTATCTTAACTGTTCTAACTTTTTGGGGTGGGGTATGCTTGTAATGATGACCTTGACTGATTCAATGTCTCTGAGTCGATATGTAGAGCTTAGTAAAGATTGTAAAACTAAATAGAATGGTTTGTCAGTAGCAAATGAATTCAGAGTTCTGGGTTGAGTTGCTAATTAGCAAATTATTTTTGAATATTTTTAGCTCACCTGAGCACAAAGTGCTCAGGGTGAGCTTTTCTGATCGGTCTTTGTCCGTCAGTCCGTCCGTCCGTCCGTCGTCAACTTTTCATTCAAACGACATCTCCTCTGAAACCAATGGAGCAAATTTAATGAAACTTGCCTGGGATGTTCCTTGCATTAAGCTCTACCAAGATTGTTCAAATGGTTCTGGTCCATTGCATTTCTGGTTCACTGGAGCTAAAAATAGATTTTATAAGTTGGATCTTTAAAAATCTTCTTCTCCGAAACCACAAGGCCTGGAGCTTTGATATTTGGTATGAAGCATCATCTAGTGGACCTCTACCAAGTTTGTTCAAATTATGTCCCTGGGGACAAAACTGACCCCACCCCAGGGGTCAGTTGATTTTACATAGAGTTACATAGGGAAAACTTGAAAATCTTCTTGTCAGAAACCACAAGGCCTAGAGTTAAGATATTTGGTATGTAGCATTGTCTAGTGGACCTCTACCAAGTTTGTTCAAATCATGGCCTTTGGGTGAAAAATGGCCCCGCCCAAGCGGCCACTAGTTTTACATAGAGTTATATAGGAAAATTTTAAAAAATCTTCTTGTCAGAAACCGTAAGTTATAGAGCTTAGATATTTGGTGTGTAGCATTGTCTAGTGGACTTCTACCAAGTTTGTTCAAATCATGGCCTCTGGGTCCAAAATGGCCCCGCCCTAGGGGCCACTAGTTTTACATAGAGTTATATAGGAAAATCTTAAAAAATCTTCTTGTCAGAAACCGTAAGTTATAGAGCTTAGATATTTGGTATGTAGCATTGTGTAGTGGACCTCTTCCAAGTTTGTTCAAATCCTGGCCTCTGGGTCAAAAATGACCCCGCCCCAGGGGCCACTAGTTTTACATAGAGTTATATAGGAAAATCTTAAAAAATCTTCTTGTCAGAAACCGTAAGTTATAGAGCTTAGATATTTGGTGTGTAGCATTGTCTAGTGGACTTCTACCAAGTTTGTTCAAATCATGGCCTCTGGGTCCAAAATGGCCCCGCCCTAGGGGCCACTAGTTTTACATAGAGTTATATAGGAAAATCTTAAAAAATCTTCTTGTCAGAAACCGTAAGTTATAGAGCTTAGATATTTGGTATGTAGCATTGTGTAGTGGACCTCTTCCAAGTTTGTTCAAATCCTGGCCTCTGGGTCAAAAATGACCCCGCCCCAGGGGCCACTAGTTTTACATAGAGTTATATAGGAAAATCTTAAAAAATCTTCTTGTCAGAAACCGTAAGTTATAGAGCTTAGATATTTGGTGTGTAGCATTGTGTAGTGGACCTCTACCAAGTTTGTTCAAATCCTGGCCTCTGGGTCAAAAATGGCCCCGCCCCGGGGTCACTTGTTTTACATAGAGTTATATAGGAAAAAATTAAAAAATCTTCTTGTCAGAAACAAGAAGGCCTACAGTTAAGATATTTGGTATGTAGCATTGTCTAGTGGACCTCTACCAAGTTTGTTCAAATCCTGGCCTCTTGGTCAAAAATGGCCCCGCCCCGGGGTCACTTGTTTTACATAGAGTTATATAGGAAAATCTTAAAAAAATCTTCTTATCAGAAACCGTAAGTTATAGAGCTTAGATATTTAGTGTGTAGCATTGTCTAGTGGACCTCTACCAAGTTTGTTCAAATCCTGGCCTCTGGGTCAAAAATGGCCCCGCCCCAGGGGCCACTAGTTTTACATAGAGTTATATAAGAAAATCTAAAAAAATCTTCTTGTCAGAAACCGTAAGTTATAGAGCTTAGATATTTGGTGTGTAGCATTGTCTAGTGGACCTCTACCAAGTTTGTTAGAAAAATGTCCCTGGGGTCACTATTGGCCCCGCCCGAGGGGTCGCAAGTTTTAAATAACAATATAGAAGAAAATCTTTAAAAATCTTCTTGTCTGAAACCACAAGACCTAGAATTTTAAAATTTGGCATGAAGCAAGCTTTATCAAGCTTTTTCAAATTATTGGATTAGGTTAAAGGTCACGGAGGCTAAAAGAAGATTTATCTATTGTACCTCATAGAGCCTTCATTTATAGACCAATATCTTTGATATTCAGTATAGAGGTTCCTTGCATGGACCTCTACCCATGGGTAGGGTTTGAGGTCACTGGGTCAAGGTCACCATAGCTTACAATAGATATTTCTACTTTCTGTCATAGAGCCTTTATTTATTTACTGATATTTTACATATTTGGTTTGTAGGCACTTACATATTTTCAATTAAAAAATGAAATACTGCTTAACAGCAAACCTACAGCCAAAGTACTCAGGTGAGCGATCCAGGGCCATCATGGCCCTCTTGTTTAACTGTCAAACTTAGCTAGTTCATACTTTTATTTGACTGCAGAATCCAGATGTACCTTCACTCTTCTTAAATCTGTTATTTCTCCATAAATGATTCTCCTAAACCATCTTATAGGGTTGTTTGTTTTTAAGGAAGTCCACATTTGCGTGTACTAAACTTTAAATCTGACAAATAGGAATCGTTTTTCAATTTTGTCTGCAGTGAAAAGTAAAAAAAAAACAACAACTATATTTCCATGAAGACACATTTGAGTTACTGTTGTAAACTCACTGGTCTGGAAATGTTAGCTGATTGCTGTACCTGTTTTCAGGAGTTAACATCTATCACTGCTCTGAGCATACTTTAGATTTTTTTAAAAATATGCTTTAGTTCATCTGAGCACTGTGTGCTTGGGGTAAGCATTTGTGACCTACCTTTGTTTCTTGTCCATTTCTGTGGCATCAACATTTAGATTGTCAGCATTCTAGATGACAAGATTTTGACCCAGTTATCATAAAAGTTGTTCAGATTGCTGTTTTGATATCAGTTAAGTTTGAGACTTGAAACAAACTGGTGGCTCAGCCGTTTTGTCATTTGCTTACAGATTCTGTAAGTTAAGAGAATATAATTTTGAATTAAAGGAGCAGTTAGATATATTTAAACTAGGTAAAAAAATTAGCTCATCAACCAAGATCAGAGGAAATGCTTTACTGTAGTTTTTATACAAATTCTTGGTGACAGTTTTTTAAAAAAACTGCTTGAAATATAGTGGTCTTACACCTATAAACTCTACAGCCGTACACATGTTCAGTTTGTTGTGATTCTATCATTGGTCTAGTGCCATTCAAATAGTGTTACAATTCTTGACAACAATGGATGTAAAAAAAATGCTTTCTTGGTTTAGAAAAGTTGAATGTACGCCAGCAATGTATGAATCATTTTGTAATACATGTAATATAGAAAAGTCAGCTCCTGTATTTTAAGGAATTATTTGTCTGAAGGTAACTTTAAAATTCTTATTGAGAAATAACCGATAGTTGTTGCAAAGATCATGAACAGGAAAATGTCTTTTGTTATTTTTTTTGTTTCTGTTTATTATTTGTATACTTGTCATTTCTGACTGAACATGTATTATGCATTAAATATGAAAATAACAAAGGACTTGTTATGGTTTATGAACAAGATTACCAGTGTTGGGGTTGAAAACACCTGTACTTACAGCTCCAGTTTTTGCTTGACAGAAACTGGTGTATGCACCAAAGGTGGCAAGTATTTCTTTTTAGCTTCTAGTATGCTATTTTGTCTGTTGTCCATTCGTCCGTTCACAACTGACTTTGAACAACATCTCCTCCTATACCACTGGGTCAGTTGCAGTTAAACTTTACAGAAATGACGCCTGTATGGTCCTCTTTCAAAGTTATATGAAAATAGTATTCCATGCAGAACATTGGTTGCCATGGCAACTGAAAGGAAAAACTTTAAAAAATCTTCTTGTCTGAAACCACAAGGCCTAGAGCTTTGGTTGATAACATCATCTGGTGGACCTCTAAAAAAGTTATATTAATCATGGCTCTGGGGTCAACTTTGGCCCCACCGCAGGGGTCTCTTGATTTTTCATAGATTTACATAGGATAACTTTAAAAATCTTCTCAGAAACCATAAAGCCTAGAGGCTAAGATGTTTGCATGGTGTGTATGATTGTCTAGTGGACCTTAACCAAGTATAGACAAATATGGCCCCTGGATCAAAATTGGCTCTGCCCCAGGGGTCACTTGATCTAACATAGAGTTAAATAGGAAAAAGATTTAAAAGATCTTCTTGTCAGAAACCACAAGGCCTAGAGCTTAGATATTTGTTGATAACAGCATCTAATGGACCTCTAACAAAGTTATATAAATCATGGTTCTTGGGTCAAATTTGGTCCCACCCCAGGGGTCACTTGATTTTACATTGACATAATAGGAAAACTTAATCTTCTTGTCGGAAACCATAAGGCCTAGAGTTAAGATGTTTGGTGTGTATGTGACTCCACCAACAGTTCCCTACAGTTCCAAGTGCTTTAGATTAATGAAACTAATCGAAACCTTTCCCACAGTTCCAAGTGCTTAAGAGTAATGAAACTTAAAAAAACTTTTCCCACAGTTGCAAGTGCTTTAGATTTAAGAACTGATAGAAACTTTTACCACAGTTCCAAGTGCTTTAAATTTAAGAAACTGATAGAAACTTTTCACACAGTTCCAAGTGCTTTAGATTTAAGAAACTGATAGAAACTTTCCCACAGTTCTAACCGCTCTCGAGTAAAGAAACTGATAGAAACTTTCCCTACTGTTCCAAGTGATTTAGAGTAATGAAACTCAAAGAAACTTTTCCCACAGTTCCAAGTGCTTTAGATTTAATAAACAGATAGAAAATTTTCGCACAGTTCCAAGTGCTTTAGAGTAATGAAACTTAAAGAAACTTTTCCCACATTTCCAAGTGCTTTAGATTTAAGAAACTGATAGAAACTTTCCCACAGTTCTAACCGCTCTCGAGTAAAGAAACTGATAGAAACTTTTCCCACAGTTCCAAGTGCTCTCGAGTAAAGAAACTGATAGAAACTTTCCCTACAGTTCCAAGTGATTTAGAGTAATGAAACTCAAAGAAACTTTTCCCACAGTTCCAAGTGCTTTAGATTTAATAAACAGATAGAAAATTTTCGCACAGTTCCAAGTGCTTTAGAGTAATGAAACTTAAAGAAACTTTTCCCACATTTCCAAGTGCTTTAGATTTAAGAAACTGATAGAAACTTTCCCACAGTTCTAACCGCTCTCGAGTAAAGAAACTGATAGAAACTTTTCCCACAGTTCCAAGTGCTCTCGAGTAAAGAAACTGATAGAAACTTTCCATACAGTTCCAAGTGATTTAGAGTAATGAAACTTAAAGAAACTTTTCCCACAGTTCCAAGTGCTTTAGAGTAATGAAACTTAAAGAAACTTTTCCCACATTTCCAAGTGCTTTAGATTTAAGAAACTGATAGAAACTTTTCCCACAGTTCCAAGTGCTTTAAATCTAAGAAACTGATAGAAACTTTTCACACAGTTCCAAGTGCTTTAAATTTAAGAAACTGATAGAAACTTTCCCACAGTTCTAAGTGCTCTCGAGTAAAGAAACTGATAGAAACTTTTCCTACAGTTCCAAGTGCTCTCGAGTAAAGAAACTGATAGAAACTTTTCCCACAGTTCCAAGTGCTTTAGATTTAAGAAACTGAAAGAAACTTTTCCCACAGTTCCAAGTGCTCTCTAGTAAAGAAACTGATAGAATCTTTCCCTACAGTTCCAAGTGCTTTAGATTTAAGTAACTGAAAGAAACTTTTCACACAGTTTCAAGTGCTTTAGAGTAAAGAAACTGATAGAAACTTTTCCCACAGTTCCAAGTGCTCTAGAGAAAAGAAACTGGTAGAAACTTTTCCCACACTTCCAAATGCTTTAGATTTAAGAAACTGATCGAAACTTTTCCCACAGTTCTAAATGCTTTAAAGTAAAAACCTCATAGAAACTTTTCCAACAGTTCCAAGTGCTTTATATTTAAGTAACTGAAAGAAACTTTTCACACAGTTCCAAGTGCTTTAGAGTAGAGAAACTGATAAAAACTTTCCCACAGTTCCAAATGCTTTAGATTTAAGAAACTGATAGAAACTTTTCCCACAGTTCCAAGTGCTTCAGATTTTAGAAACTGATAGAAACTTTTCACACAGTTCCAAGTGCTTTAGATTTAAAAAACTGATAGAAACTTTCCCACAGTTCTAAGTGCTCTCGAGTTAAGAAACTGATAGAAACTTTTCCCACAGTTCCAAGTGCTCTCGAGTAAAGAAACTGATAGAAACTATCCCTACAGTTCCAAGTGCTTTAGATTAATGAAACTGATCGAAACTTTCCCCACAGTTCCAAGTGCTTAAGAGTAATGAAACTTAAAAATACTTTTCCCACAGTTCGAAGTGCTTTAGATTTAAGAACTGATAGAAACTTTTCCCACAGTTCCAAGTGCTCTCGAGTAAAGAAACTGATAGAAACTTTTCCCACAGTTCCAAGTGCTCTCGAGTAAAGAAACTGATAGAAACTTTCCCTACAGTTCCAAGTGATTTAGAGTAATGAAACTCAAAGAAACTTTTCCCACAGTTCCAAGTGCTTTAGATTTAATAAACAGATAGAAAATTTTCGCACAGTTCCAAGTGCTTTAGAGTAATGAAACTTAAAGAAACTTTTCCCACATTTCCAAGTGCTTTAGATTTAAGAAACTGATAGAAACTTTCCCACAGTTCTAACCGCTCTCGAGTAAAGAAACTGATAGAAACTTTTCCCACAATTCCAAGTGCTCTCGAGTAAAGAAACTGATAGAAACTTTCCCTACAGTTCCAAGTGATTTAGAGTAATGAAACTTAAAGAAACTTTTCCCACAGTTCCAAGTGCTTTAGAGTAAATAAACAGATAGAAAATTTTCGCACAGTTCCAAGTGCTTTAGAGTAATGAAACTTAAAGAAACTTTTCCCACATTTCCAAGTGCTTTAGATTTAAGAAACTGATAGAAACTTTTCCCACAGTTCCAAGTGCTTTAAATCTAAGAAACTGATAGAAACTTTTCACACAGTTCCAAGTGCTTTAAATTTAAGAAACTGATAGAAACTTTCCCACAGTTCTAAGTGCTCTCGAGTAAAGAAACTGATAGAAACTTTTCCTACAGTTCCAAGTGCTCTCGAGTAAAGAAACTGATAGAAACTTTTCCCACAGTTCCAAGTGCTTTAGATTTAAGAAACTGAAAGAAACTTTTCCCACAGTTCCAAGTGCTCTCTAGTAAAGAAACTGATAGAATCTTTCCCTACAGTTCCAAGTGCTTTAGATTTAAGTAACTGAAAGAAACTTTTTACACAGTTTCAAGTGCTTTAGAGTAAAGAAACTGATAGAAACTTTTCCCACAGTTCCAAGTGCTCTAGAGAAAAGAAACTGGTAGAAACTTTTCACACATTTCCAAGTGCTTTAGAGTAAAGAAACTGATAGGAACTTTTCCCACAGTTCCAAATGCTTTAGATTTAAGAAACTGATCGAAACTTTTCCCACAGTTCTAAATGCTTTAAAGTAAAAACCTTATAGAAACTTTTCCAACAGTTCCAAGTGCTTTAGATTTAAGTAACTGAAAGAAACTTTTCACACAGTTCCAAGTGCTTTAGAGTAAAGAAACTGATAGAAACTTTCCCACAGTTCCAAATGCTTTAGATTTAAGAAACTGATAGAAACTTTTCCCACAGTTCCAAGTGCTTCAGATTTTAGAAACTGATAGAAACTTTTCACACAGTTCCAAGTGCTTTAGATTTAAAAAAACTGATAGAAACTTTCCCACAGTTCTAAGTGCTCTCGAGTTAAGAAACTGATAGAAACTTTTCCCACAGTTCCAAGTGCTCTCGAGTAAAGAAACTGATAGAAACTATCCCTACAGTTCCAAGTGCTTTAGATTAATGAAACTGATCGAAACTTTCCCCACAGTTCCAAGTGCTTAAGAGTAATGAAACTTAAAAATACTTTTCCCACAGTTCCAAGTGCTTTAGACTTAAGAACTGATAGAAACTTTTCCCACAGTTCTAAGTGCTCTCGAGTAAAGAAACTGATAGAAACTTTCCCTACAGTTCCAAGTGCTTTAGATTAATGAAACTGATCGAAACCTTTCCCACAGTTCCAAGTGCTTAAGAGTAATGAAACTTAAAAAAACTTTTCCCACAGTTGCAAGTGCTTTAGATTTAAGAACTGATAGAAACTTTTCCCACAGTTCCAAGTGCTTTAGATTTTAGAAACTGAAAGAAACTTTTCCCCCAGTTCCAAGTGCTTTAGATTTAAGAAACTGATAGAAACTTTCCCACAGTTCCAAGTGCTCTATAGTAAAGAAACTGATAGAATCTTTCCCTACAGTTCCAAGTGCTTTAGATTTAAGAAACTGGTAGAAAATTTTCCCACAGTTCCAAGTGCTTTAGAGTAAAGAAACTGATAGAAACTTTTCCCACAGTTCCAAGTGCTCTAGAGAAAAGAAACTGGTAGAAACTTTTCACACATTTCCAAGTGCTTTAGAGTAAAGAAACTGATAGGAACTTTTCCCACAGTTCCAAATGCTTTAGATTTAAGAAACTGATAGAAACTTTTCCCACAGTTCTAAATGCTTTAGAGTAAAAACCTGATAGAAACTATTCTAACAGTTCCAAGTGCTTTAGATTTAAGAAACTGAAAGAAACTTTTCACACAGTTTCAAGTGCTTTAGAGTAAAGAAACTGATAGAAACTTTTCCCACAGTTCCAAGTGCTTTAGATTTAAGAAACTGAAAGAAACTTTTCCCACAGTTCCAAGTGCTTTAGATTTAAGAAACTGAAAGAAACTTTTCCCACAGTTCCAAGTGCTTTAGATTTAAGAAACTGAAAGAAACTTTTCCCACAGTTCCAAGTGCTTTAGATTTAAGAAACTGAAAGAAACTTTTCCTACAGTTCCAAGTGCTTTAGATTTAAGAAACTGAAAGAAACTTTTCCTACAGTTCCAAGTGCTTTAGATTCAAGAAACTGAAAGAAACTTTTCCCACAGTTCCAAGTGCTTTAGATTTAAGAAACTGAAAGAAACTTTTCCCACAGTTCCAAGTGCTTTAGATTTAAGAAACTGAAAGAAATTTTCCCCACAGTTCCAAGTGCTTTAGATTTAAGAACCTGAAAGAAACATTTCACAATATCCAAGTGCTTTAGAGTAAAGAAAATGATAGAAACTTTTCACACAGTTCCAAGTGCTTTAGAGTAAAGAAACTGAAACTTTTCGTACTCACCTTACGATATGGCTACAGATAAACTGATTTTATACAGCTGTTGTGTTTGCATGGAAATGTTGCATTGTCTTCCTTGATATATTTTGTGATTTTTTTTGTCTTTTTGTCCGTTCTTCCCTATGTGTAACTAACACAATTCTTGACAAGAGTATCAAGCATCTTGATGTGACAGACAAGTCAGATTTTACTTTTCTTTCATATAAACAATACTGAAGACGGTGAGAAGCTATATTCGGAAATGTCATGTATTTTTGCAGCATACAGCTAAATTTGGATATGAGTTATGTACGCATACAGCTCACAGGTAAGCTCAATGTGAAAAAAGGGTATATTTGGTGTTACTGTTGACGCATATGGTAAAAACGTTACGCATACACCATGTCAGCTTTCCGTAGGTCCTAACATTATCTTTATTAGTTTGATCTATTTTTATTTCAGCAGTTTTTGTTCTATTTCATGTAAATCACCTATGCACAGAGAATTTCTTTTCGGCGTTGCTGTATTAAAATCGATTTTGACCTACATTTGTAGCGAATGAAATTGTATGATACAAAATCTTCAGCTGAAGAAAGAAGTTTGCCATTGGTTAAAAGTATTGATGTTATTAAATTTTCGGGCAGAATTTGTAATTGTTAGTTTAACTATCTGAAAATAATGTAATATTGATAACATTAATACAGTCGTTAATTAAATATCATGCAGAACGTTTTAAACATGAAAAAATATACTATAATGAATTTATATATAATAAATATGACTAAACTTTAATTTATTTTACTAAATATGATGCTGTCACTTTTAGCATTAACTCAAAATTTTTTTATGTTTATAGCCTAAACTGTTATGGACATAGAACATGCGATTACTACACGCGTTAAATGTTTGCCATGTCCGAAACCTATACTCATATGAGGCATTAATTTTTGTACTGTGTCTACGCCGATCATCTTTTAAAAAAAAAGTTTTTTCTTGTTTTAACTGTTTTGGGAGGTTGTCGTACTTTAAAAAGCTGTTGTCTTCATACACATGTTGAGAATTCTGTAATAAAACAGTGAAACAGAAATAATCACAATGGAAACATTAACGCTAACAGAATATATTTGATTTTTTTTATGTGGTCAGATGTTTCATAATAGAGGGAAATAAATGTAAAATTATGAAAAACTATTGTAAATATATGTATTTACGTTCAAACTAATTATGTTTCACTAAACAAAACTTGTTACGCAACAGTTTATTTTTGTGAGAGATTTAGTCATCATGGCCTGAGTAATGCGAAATACCGGTGTAGAGATGGGATAAGTTTGCATAATTAAGTTAGTATTACTGAAACTGAAAACGCTTTGGCGATTTTTTTAAAAGAAAGATTGAAATACTGGTCATTCCTTAAAAGTTCTTGTACTCTCAGGCTATGTGTACGAGTTATTCTCTTAAAGTTTGTGAACTTTCAGGCTATGCGTACTGGTCATTCCATAACAGTTCTTGTACTCTCAAGCTATGTGTACGAGTCATTCCTTTAAACTTCCTGTACTCTTAGACGATGTATAAGAGTCATTCTCTTAAAGCTCGTGAACTTTCAGGCTATGTGTACTGGTCATTCATTTAAAGTTCATGCTCTCTTAGGCTATGTGTACGGGTCATTCTCTTAAAGTTTGTGAACTCTAAGGCCCTATGTAAGAGTCATTCCCTTAAAATTAGTGAACCTCCAGGCTTTGTGTACGAGTCATTCTCATAAAGTTATTTTACTCTCAGGCTATGTGTACTGGTCATTCTCAAGTTATTCTATTGTCAGGCTATGTGTACGAGTCATCACCTTAAAGTTCTTGTACTGTCAGGCTATGTGTACGAATTATCACCTTAAAGTTCTTGTACTGTCAGGCTATGTGTACGAGTCATCACCTTAAAGTTCTTGCACTGTCAAGCTATGTGTACGAATTATCACCTTAAAGTTCTTGTACTGTCAGGCTATGTGTACGAATTATCACCTTAAAGTTCTTGTAGTCTCAGGCAATGTGTACGAATTATCACCTTAAACTTCTTGTACTGTCAGGCTATGTGTACGAGTCATCACCTTAAAGTTCTTCTTCTGTCAGGCTATGTGTACGAATTATCACCTTAAAGTTCTTGTACTGTAAGGCTATGTGTACGAATCATCACCTTAAAGTTCTTGTAATCTCAGGCAATGTGTTATTTTACTCTCAGACTATGTGTATTGATTATTCCCTTAAAGTATATTTGCATTCTCAGACTATGTGAACCGGTTATTATTCTCTTAAATTTCTTGCACCCAGACTATGGGTAATGGTTATTGTCATAAAATTACTTGTACTCAAACTATGTGTTATGGTTATTGTCATAACATTACTTGTACTCAGACTATGTGTAATGGTTATTGTCATAAAATTACTTGTACTCTCAGACTATGTGTAATGGTTATTGTCATAAAATTTCTTGTTCTCTCAGACTATGTGTACTGGTTATTCTCTTAAATTTCTTGTACTCTCAGACTATGTGTACTGGTGATTCTCTTAAATTTCTTGTTATCTCAGACTAGGTGTACTGGTTATTCTCTTAAATTTCTTGTACTCTCAGACTTTGTGTACTGCTTATTCTCTTAAATTTCTTGTTCTCTCAGACTATGTGTACTGGCTATTCTGTTAAATTTCTTGTACTCAGACTATGTGTACTGGTTATTCTCATAAATTTCTTGTTCTCTCATACTATGTGTACTGGTTATTCTCTGAAATATATTGTACTCAGACTATGTGTACTGGTTACTCCCTTAAATATATTGTACTCAGACTATGTGTACTGGTTATTTTCTTAATTATATTGTACTCAGACTATGTGTACTGGTTATTCTCTTAAATATATTGTACTCAGACTATGTGTACTGGTTATTCCCTTAATTATATTGTACTCAGACTATGTGTACTGGTTATTCTCTTAAATTTCTTGTTCTCTCAGACTTTGTGTACTGGTTATTCTCTTAAATTTCTTGTTATCTAAGACTATGTGTACTGCTTATTCTCTTAAATTTCTTGTTCTCTCAGAGTATGTGCACTGGTTATTCTCTTAAATTTCTTGTTCTCTCAAACTATACGTACTGGTAATTCCCTAAAATTACTTGTTCTCTCAGACTATGTGTACTGGTTATTCTCTTAAATGTCTTGTACTCAGACTATGTGTACTGGTTATTCTCTTAAATTTCTTGTACTCAGACTATCTGTACTGGTTATTCTCTTGGATTTCTTGTTCTCAGACTATGTGTACTGGTTATTTTCTTGAATTTGTTGTACTCAGACTATGTGTACTGGTTATTCTTTTGAATTTGTTGTACTCAGACTATGTGTACTGGTTATTTTCTTGGATTTCTTGTACTCAGACTATGTGTACTGGTTATTTTCTTGAATTTGTTGTACTCAGACTATGTGTACTGGTTATTCTCTTGAATTTGTTGTACTCAGACTATGTGTACTGGTTATTTTCTTGAATTTCTTGTACTCAGACTTTCCGTACTGGTTATTTTCTTGAATTTGTTGTACTCAGACTATGTGTACTGGTTATTCTCTTGGATTTCTTGTACTCAGACTATGTGTACTGGTTATTCTCTTAAATTTCTTGTACTCAGACTATCTGTACTGGTTATTTTCTTGAATTTCTTGTACTCTCAGACTATGTGTACTGGTTTTTCATTTTAAGTTCTTGTTTTATCAGACTATGTACACTGGTTTTGACCTTTAAGTAACTGTACACTTAGGCTACGTGTATGAGTCACGCTTTTGAAGTTCTTGTTTTCTCAAACAATGTGGTGTATATAGAATTCTGTATAGAATGTGTTACTGGTAAAATATTTGTTCTTGTTACATAATATGAGGTTCGTATAGAACATGTTCTTTGTAAAGTATGTGTTGTTGGTATAGTTTGTATTTTTGGTACGTGATATGTTGTTCTTATAGAATGTATTACTGGTACAATATGTGTTTTTGTAACAGAATATGAGGTTCGTATAGAATATGTTCTTTGAATATTATGTGTAATAATTATGTGGCTCGTATAGAATGTGTTTTTGGTGAAGGATTTGTTTTTGATACAGAATATGACGTTGCAAAAATGTGTTATTTGTATAGTATGTGTTGATATACATTTTGTATTTATGTACAGGATATGTTGTCGGTACAGAGTGTAATGCTGTCTCAAATTATTCTATTTTTGCTGTAAGTACAGTTTGTGTTGCTGTTGGTACAGAATGTGCTGTTGGCATAAATTATTCTTCTGGTACCTTGTATTTGCTGGTAAAGATTTGTTTGTGTAACTTGTATTTGCTGTTAGTACAGTTTGTGTTTGTGTACAGAAAATACGTTAGTACAGACTGTGTTGTCGGTACATAATATGCTTTGGTACAAAGTGTGCTTTTGGTACAGAATGTGTTATTGGTACAGAGTGCGCTTTTGGTATAGAATGTGTTATTGGTACAGAATATGCTGTTGGTACAGAGTGTGCTGTTGGCACAGAGTTTTCTGTTGGCACAAAGTGTCCTGTTATTACAGAGTGTGCTGTTGACACAAAGCGTGCTGTTGGCACAAAGTATGCTGTTGGTACAGAGTGTGCTGTTTGGCACAAAGCGTGCTGTTGGTACAGAGTGTACTGTTGATACAGAATGTGCCTTTGGTACAGAGTATGCTATTGACACAGTGTTTGCCGTTGGTACAGAGTATGCTATTGGCACAGTGTTTGCAGTTGGCACAAAGCGTGCTGTTGGTACAGAGTGTAATGTTGATACAGAATGTGCCGTTTGTACAGAGTATGCTATTGGTACAGTGTTTGCTGTTGGCACAAAACGTGCTATTGACACAAAGCTAGCTGTTGGTACAGAGTGTACTGTTGGCACAAATCGTGCTATTGACACAAAGCTAGCTGTTGGTACAGAGTGTAGTGTTGGCACAAAGCGTGCTACTGACACAAAGCTAGCTGTTGGTACAGAGTGTAGTGTGGCACAAAGCGTGCTATTGACACAAAGCGTGCTGTTGGTACAAATTCTTCCTCTGGCACCTTGTATTTGCAGTGTTAGTACAGTTTCTGTTTATGTTAAGAATATTCTGTTACCTTTCGTGTGCGTCAATTAGAAGAAGGTATAAATACTTTAACATTTTTTTATGTACGTAAAGAAGACCCTCCTTGTTTTTGCCTCGTTTTTGCGAACCTTTCACGACCAACATTTATCGGCGTGTTTAAATAAAGACCACTTGGTACAATAGGATTGTTTCAAACATTCATATAGATACAATAAATCATTTCCATTACAGACGTGGAAAGTAAGCATGGCCTTCCCTTTTGGGTGCCTATATTTATATAAAGAGAATGATCGAAGATTGAAATTCTTTTCACAGGGTGCGTTTATTGCGTCAGCAAGCAGCAAGTCACATAAAAAATATACAAAAAAAACATATCGGGGTACATAAAAACCTAAAATAACCCGATGTCTAGACAACAGGTAATCTGATAATAGACAGGTTTCAAAGAAGCTTACATTAGTTCATTTTGTCAAATATGTACAGGTTGAATGAACGGTCAATAATTGATCCATTCTTATTCACAGACACTTGGGGTAAAGAGATAGTACTTGTTTCACAAATGCGAAGACATAAGGCACTCATATACCAAGTTTGATGCCTGTCTGAGAACGTTTCAATAATTTCTAAAATTCACTAATATGCCTTATAAATATATTTATATCTGTCTGTGTCAGTGAACACTCCGACCATCTCTAGAAGAATGCAAAATTAATTAATTATAAAACGAAAATAATGTTAATTATCTCTTAAAGATAAATAAAAAATAGTATTGTACTTTTCATAACACGTCACACTACTTTCATAATTAAGTATTTATTTTATTTCTTTTTATACTTTTCAGTTGTATATGTTTATAGATAAGTATCGGCCAACAGCGTCATAAACTTCTTACAGGCTGTCTTTTTTATTTTGAAGTATTTTAAAGTATGTAAATTAGACTTAAAAAAGATATATAAAACCATTTGATCAAAACGAAATCTGTATAAAATTGTAGGTGATAATTCGAAAAATATCACATTTTTTCTGTGATAATTCGTTATGTTTTATTATCAAATATCAATAGATGCTGATCGGGATAATATTTAGGTATTAGTATATTTGTTCTCTCCTCTTTAATACATAGTGAGATTTGACCAATGTATACGAAGTTATGAATATCTGCTAGCCTTGAAGTTGAAAACAGCTGGAATTTCAAGTCAGATACATATTTACGAAAATACAGCAATTAATTATATACGAAACATGTCTTTGCACCTGAAGATTTTCCGTGACGTATAATTATTATCTGAAAACATGCACTTATTGATCTAACTGTATGAATCAACCTGTTTGCTCAGACAACCGAGTCAGCAAAAGCTTTGTTAATACAGGATTGGACCAGAAGCTGAAAAATAGAAATGTGAAAACCGTTCGTGTAAAAGTTTCTGACCTGAACGCTGGCCATTCTTGTAAAAGGTTTTCTAAGTGGCGGCACTTCATAAAAATTCATATTAAATAGTTCTACAGAGTAAAATAAATTTTACAGAGTTGATCTCAAGTCTTAAGACTTAATTAGGATGTTTTATACATAAATCAGCAGCAGAAACATATAGAAGAAAGCAGTGTAACTGTATTTAGTTAAAACTATTAACTGTATAATACTTTACAATAAAACTTATATATATATATATATATATATATATATATATATATATATATATATATATATATATATATATATGTGTTACAGCCAATCTGTGAAATCAGCCGTTTCATGAAATGGCTAAAATTTTTAGCCTTTTCGTGAAATGACTAATTCACTCAGCCGTTTCATGAAACGGCTAAATATTTCAGCCTTTTCATGAAATGGCTAAAAATTTGCTTTAGTCATTTCATGAAACGGCTAAACTAAGAAACAAGCCTTTAAAACAAAACAAGACAACAAGACAAAGACTGAAGTTTACACCATCTTTTTATTAAAGTTCTGAACATTGGATAAAACAATTAGCATAATAAAGCACATTATGTAAGCACATCAAATGATCAGTTGTATGTGCCATGAGTGATCCAGATAATATAATGAGATTTTCAATTTCATACTGGCACAATAATTACATTACAATTTTTTCCTATTATCTTGGGCAAAAGATTTTAAATTGTCATCTAATTTTCAAAGTAATTGAATCACACAACATGAGATACTAAGAACTCACTTTTGCACAGGAACGATTTTTCCTTCACCTATAAAAGTACACAATATCAGCAACATACCATTATCAGACTCTAGAAGCACATATCAATAATGTACATTATCAACACCACACAAAATGTTCATGTTTAATTCACATACATCGTTCTACTTATTCTTGTTGACACAATTCAAGTTTTCTTTTTTTCAGGTATGATCAAAGAAGTAATGAAATTCAGAACAAGTAACTATTAATATAAAATACTTCAGTAAACCAATTATAATTATCCAATTATTAATGATGATTAGTTACACAATTAGTCACTTAAACCTTGATCAAAGCAATCAATGTAGATAATCAAATGGTAGTGGTAGTGGGGTTACTTACATTAGTAAACCAAGTATAATTATCCAATTATTAATGATGATTAGTTACACAATTTGTCACTTAAACCATGATCAAAGCAACCAATGTAGATAATCAAAGGGTAGTGGGAGTGGGGTTTATCATACGTTTTAATTAGCTTGCACGATGCTGTGTTGCTTTAATTTGACTATGATCATTTTAAATATGTTCTTTTTTATTGTTTTTTGTGGTATATTCAAATAAATTATACCAGTTATGATATCTAAGGCATAACTAAACTCAAGACATTATTACATAGATTGGCTGAAACTGAACCAGTCAATCTGTGTAACACTGACATGGAGATTTTAGCCATTTCATGAAAAGGCTGAAATATTTAGCCGTTTCATGAAACGGCTGAGTGAATTAGTCATTTCACGAAAAGGCTAAAGATTTTAGCCATTTCATGAAACGGCTGATTTCACAGATTGGCTGTAACATATATATATATATATGTGTGTGTGTGTGTGTGTGTGTGTGTGTGTGTGTGTACTTCTCCGTGATGTTCGTTTGCAACTTCCGGCGGAATAGTTTTCATTATCCGTAGTAAAATTGTCTTTTTTTTAAATAAAAAATTGTATCTTGTAAAAGAGAAAAAAATCGAATAAGAGATAAACGGCTAACGAATTTAAGGCATCATCGAATGCAATGTATACATGTTGAAAAGATTGGTGGACTATTTTGTCTTTCTTCTTTCATATAAAAGACACACGCTTACCACTTTCTCGATTAAGAAACTCTCATATTGACAGGGAAGTATGACCATATCTCTGTGTTCTGTTACCTCCGTGTTCTGCTACCTCCGTGTTCTGTTACCTCCGTGTTCTGCTACCTCCGTGTTCTGCTATCTCCGTGTTCTGCTATCTTCGTGTACTGCTACATTATCTAGAGAGAAGATGTTCTTTAATGACGGGAAATTAATGTAGAATAAGGGAAAATTCTTGTAAATGAACGTAATTGTGTTCAAAATATTTTCCTCCAAACCAAGAAAACTAGTCACGCTACTGTATTTTCTATAAAAACATTAGTCATTTATTAGAGACAAATAATTTCTATTCATTACCGTAGACAGACAGATTTTGATTATGCAAATACGTTTTACAGGAATTTGTCTAGCGCAAATCAGTCCTTCCATTAAATCACAACTCAGAAATAGAGAAAGTCGACTAAAAGTTTAAATATCAAATACAGACGGGTAACATAAGGTGTTAATTATGTACATATCCGTTCTTTCTTTGGTCACTTAAACACGTACAGAAATTAAAAAGACATACATAGTTCTGAAGCATTTATTTCATATACCTTTACATTAGGGCTGCTAAGAATGGCTTTTATGCTAAAATGCAAATGTTTAAAAGAAATGACATCACCTAAACGGTTAATTTTTGCATGTTGAATAAAAATTACTTCAACCATTCACAAAGCAATTTACATTAAAGTCCTAAAATGAATCAAACGTGAAAAAAATAATCATCTTTTTCAATCCATGACCTATCTTAGATTAGAAACTATTTTATGAGCCAGTTGAATACATTATTTTCTCATGCAGCAAATCAGTATTTTTCTACAGAAAAATCCCTGCAAAGAATTCTTAATTAGCATGTTAGGTATATTTCTTGGCATTTTAATATTTGTAATGACAAGTCCTCAAGATAAAATGTATTTATCTGTTTTGAGCATGGTTGTATTTTTTTAATCCACAAAACCGTAGTTTTCAAAATATTTACACAGAATTCTGTCATATAAGCATTTGTGTATGTCGTGTCAAATATCCCAAGACGTAAACATTTTAGGTAAAACAATGTGCAGAAGAAAAACATTTATGTCTAAACGTTATCAAGGAACATGGCATTTACGTTGTAATCGGCTTATTCTGCAATTCGTGGGTTTACATTTTAAATTGTCAATGAAGCTGAAAGAAAATCACGAAAAAATTGAGCAAAAAAAATCATTGCCAGTCTTTATATTTTCGAATGTTTAGGTAAGGATTAACGAGTATATCCGAATCACCGATGTTTAGTTCAAGTGTGTCTTAAAATTAGCCACCTACCAGAAATATGAAAATAAGCGTCATGGTTATATGGAAGAGCTTTTTGACGATTAACTTCGATGTGAAGAGCCAAAAAACCAGCACTTTTGTCACAAGATATAACTTCATCTTTTATTTACTTTAAAGGGCATGGACTACAATGAATTTAACATTGGCTCAATATACGATATTGGACAAAGGCTGAAATGAAATAGGTGTTAACTCAACATTGGCAGAAGTAAACGTTACACGCATTCGACAGTCGAAGTTTTAATAATTTAAATGTCGAATGTCGTGCTTGCAAAACGAACAAATGATTAAAACCCCGATTTGGATTTACCTGTGTCGAATGTACTTCACATGCATGAATTTTACTTCATTATAAAACTGCTTTGAACTGCTTATATCGCAGTACAAGCCTCCAATCACGACACGCATTTCTTGATTTTCCATAAATAGCAACAAATTGAAATGGGATATAACAGGTCTATACTAGTTTAAGTAACATGCGAAAGGCCAATGATCTGTATCTTCGTTCAGGTCGACCATCACAATGTCTTGTTTTGACGAGATTGTGCTAACGTTTATATAGGTGTGCTAACGGGTTACGAAATTTTTATATTTTTAAGAACATAACACTGACAGTACTGATGAAGTAGTTATGCTGGAGAAGACCTGGTCAATTGTATTTCTTTTCTTTGAAATAATAGCTCAAAATAGAATATGAAGGATAGAAGCCCGGCTCCTTGTGTTAAAACATGTTGGGTGGGACTCGTAACTAAAGTCAAAGGTTGTTACTTCCAACAACATCTATGAAAAATCATTAAAAATAGGATGACATTTTTTTTTATTTTGATGTCAGCAATTTTTGTTCAAACTCTGTATCTTTTGAGCAGCCAAACTAAAACTGTATAAAGAAGGAAAAAAACTGTCGGGTCGGATACAACAAAATGTCGACCAGAGTACTGATGTTAGACGTCTCTCAGATTACCACACCGGATATAAAGTAGAAAATATTAACTTAGGGATAGTAATTTAAATACAGTCAAAATGGATTCATATGGTATGTTAAAAAGAAAATACACATTTCAGTAGAAAAAAGGAATATTTTCTGTCTGTAAGTACCAGAAGACACTTTTTAGCGAGGCCTATCCCTTAACGTACACGAAACTTAGAAGTCTTCGCACTTTCTGCTACATACATGTATATCAGTTTAGACACTTAAATTGTTAACTATTCAGGAGAAAAGATACTAGACAAGTGGTTTAAAAATATGTTTTCCTAAAAACTCCATGACTGACGTGGTTAGCAATATTGACGTAAAAATTCTTAGACTACGTCTTATCTTAAGAAACCTACTGAGGCATACTGTGTAAATTTGCTCTCCAATTTTTTTTTCAGCAGATCCCTAAAACATTTTGATAACTGCAATGTGATATTTGCCTGGAAATAATCTGAAATACTCCCAAAAACCATATACAAAACTAGATTTTAAATGTGAGGTCAGAAACTCATACAATATTAATACTTTATTATTTTGTATATAAAAATACTCGAGATTCTTTAGTCAGTTTGAGCTAGTAACTTAAAACCATGTCTTCGCATCAACAGATAATGGCTATTTGTATAGGTACAAATGTCAAAACTTACTTTACGTATGACTGAAGCATTGTTTTCAATCGTTTGTGTTATTCAAAATAGTTCAGTGTCAGTTGAAAAGACACGGACTCTGTGGAAGCGTTCTCTGGCAAATGCCATGTTTTGCTAAGTCTTGGCAAAACTTTCTTCATAACAAGACTTTTTTCAATAGACAGAAGCTTTAAATAATCCTGTATTATAAACCTTACCTTTGTCTTGCCTTTATTTCGTGCTACTGTTTATTTTTAAGTTAGGTCTAAAAGTCAACATTGCGTGCAATAGAAACACACCTTTATAAGCGCAATTAATGATATAAAGGTATTGTATTGACTGGAGCATTATTTGTCTCATATATTCTGTTCGAGATATTTTTTCTGCTGTTTTCTACAGATTCCCTTAAATACTTCTCCTGCACCCAGAAGTATCCCGATAACCAAAATTTGTTGTCTAGGGTAACCTTTTAAACGACAATGTCCTTTAGCGTAGATCGAGCTGTTTTCAGCTGGCATGGTTACTGCCGCTACAGGGGTTGTATCAATGTAAGGAACTATTTTGTCTCCACCAGAATATTTACCCCCTCCCCCCCCCCCCATGTTGCTATTTTATTAACAAATTACACATGTCATGGGACATTGGCAACAAAGTTATTTTATTACGACTCCCATCAAATTGATTGTACTTTTTCATTTATAACAAAATAGATTTAAAAAAATAAGTTTTCAAAAAGTTCACATTTATCGAATTCGATATCTTTGCATTTAATTATGCACTCCTAACGTTACCATTGAGGTCATTCTAAATAATCTATTTTGTACTGTTCTATTGATCTAATTAATCAAAGTACTGAAGGTGCGGAAGTATGCTCAAAAATCATAGCTGCAGACAATGTATCTAAGTTTTCAACTGAGTTGACAATAATACGCCTATTTATGATTGGTATATTTAAACTTTCAGACAATGATACGCCTATTTGTGCTTGGTATATTTAAACCTCCAACATGAGAGGAAGTAAATTATGCTATTGTAGTACCATTTCAAGAAGCAACTTAAGTTTGTTGTAATCATCATGTTGGACAGGTGTTTTTTCTATGAGTGCTCAGCCTTTCTTCAACAGACTATAGTCTGTGTTAAGCGTTCATTTGCAATACCTACGAAATCTTGATGTTAAATAGCTTACGAAATAAATCTAGGGTGACTTAAAGGAAAAGCGATGAAAGTCAGTGATTTTTCTTTACAAATGAATGAAAATGCACATAATTAAAATTAAGCTTGATTGTAGCTCGTCTATCTCTGGCCCAAATAAAAGTATGGGTTTTCGAAATAAAAACAAAAATATATATGCTAAATTGACGAATTCCGTGTACATCTATGAAACACGTTGTCGCTTTCCAATTCCAGTGATTAAACATCCCATTGTCGAATAATATGCTAGCTCAACATTCAAAATCTATGTGAGTGATTTAAAAATTTGGATGTCGAATGTCGTGCTAGCACAACATTCAGAAACAAATGATTAGAAGTCCAAACGGTGAATGTCGTGCATGCAAAATATTTACTCATGCCAATGTCGAATGACAGTGTTGAGCTACCACGACATTATTTTTCGCGTATGTGTAATGCCGAATGCCGAATATTAACTTCATACACATTTCTTTTCTAGATTAGAGAAAAATAAATAAACACACGTGAATATACATGCAGAATTGAATTTTACCAAAAACTGCAGAGGTGCCGCTTGTGTTCTTATGTACCCCATAAAATTCTAAGACAAGGGAAATAAGGTGCTCTGTATGAGTTAAACGGATAAGGATCGTCTTCGGATACCCTCGGCATTTATAGTTAACATTTCCAATAAATGTTAAGTCGCGGAAAGGGTCGGACATGGGTATCCGGTGATGGATAAGAATGATAATTTGATTAATTTCTTATTTCAATATGGCAGTCTCGTATGCATTAACCATACTGCGTAATTAAAATAATTACCAATTTTCACCGTCTAAGACTTGTTTTAACGAATCTAATAGATAGCGAGAAATGATTTTCGACTGTAATCAGACCCGAAAGGGTGTTTTTTATTGTCTATAGACAAATGTATTACATGTAACATGGTGAAAAAACGATATGTGGTAGATGTATAGAGAGACTTTACAAATGCACCGATTAACACTGGTTCAATGTAATGATAACCGTTGTCAAGAATACGAAAATCAATGATTTAATATTCTACAGAATTTAGTTTTGTATAATACATAGTGAAAAGGGGCCACCAGATATTGTTAATACGATGACTATACTAGCTGACTATGTGTTTTGCTGCCTTATTTTTAATGCTAAGAACGAAATCCAATCGCTACACACAAAGATACAGTTCCAAAAGTTTTATATCAACAAGCTGGTAATATAGATACAATAAACTACTTTTACTTCAATGGATTAATCAACCCAGTCACAAGTGAAATATTGAAAGAAAAAAATTAACTAAAATAACAAGTTTTACTTGACCCAATTATTCTAAATCCTTCTACCATAAAATACTTCTATAAGCAGATGTTTCTACAAAGTCCTGGTTTCCTCGTGAAATTTTAGTCACACATATTCATTCACGTGCGAAAGTCGCATGGCAACCGGCTATCCCTGTTCTTTCCCATTTTTCTGTATTTTTAAGGTTTCACTGAAACGAAGTTTTCAGAATAAAAGTCAGATATTACTTAAACCTCAGACTAAAACATGGTATATAATCATTTTAGTTTGTAAAGTGTCCAAAAGAATAGAATATAAACATGCTAGAATTAGACGATTTTAATTTGACTTTGTGTAAGCAGGAGTTTGTATAAAAATGTTTGTTCAAATATGGCCCGAATGAGAAATCAGTAAACAGGATGAAAATGTGTACTGCGTTTTTTTGATCCGAAATGCTAATTTTGTCATCGTGTTTTTAATAGCTATAAATCAAAAGAACTATTTGAGATATATTACATGTATTTTATCTATGTTCAAATATTTTGATTCCTTCAACAACAACAAAAAAATCATGAAACTCCTTCTTTTGTGTGCTTCTCTAACCAATGAAAAAGACTTGAGATGGCTTTCCATGCGAGCATGTTTATGTCGCCTATATGATATTTCTGGCTTGTATTTTATAGACTGTTTGACCGTAGAGTTTGCAATTTCTCTTGGAAGCAGCCCGGCAAAACCTTTTCTTCTCACAAGAGTGAAAGTTTTCGACAGCTTTCAACTCTTATCAAATTATTGAATCTTTCAGTGCGTATAAGCCAGTTAGCTGGATACTTACGTAGTAAAACTGTGTTAGATATTCCCTAAACGACTGCTAAAACAATTTATAAATTTCTACAACTCCTGATTTCTGCATAGGACGAGACAAAGCGAGAAATTGTAACAGTAATTAAAGCATTGTTAAGGAATATAAAACCTAATAAATACCAGAATGGTAATCTGATTAAGGACTATTACGAATTTAGTCTTCCCTAATGACTTGAGTTTGTCGGTGATTTACAAAAACTGTTTTCATTTCTAATTACATCAAATCGCAATTGTTTCTTTTTGTATGTGTCTCGTGTGAAATAACTGCCTATAGAGATGTTTTCCCTCAATTCTCTCTTTATTTAAAGGGATAATTTCATGTCCAAATGCTTGTTTTTATTCTAGTCTTTTTTGCTTTTAGTTTTGTACTTATTCCAAAAAAAAGAAAGAAGAAAAAAAACTAAAAAGTGTTTGAGAAATAGGAAGTTTAACTTGCAAATGCTGCAGTTCTAATTTTTCTTGTTTAAATCGTCTAGGAACTTTCATTTTTAATTTTCATTGTGAGTTAAATAATCATTGAATGTATGATATGTTTAAATTTTCTTTTCGCTCAGCCATTCTATTGAACACGGTTTCATCTTTGACAAAGGCTCCGCTTCTCTAGTGTTGTTCAGTTTTCCTTTTTTAAGTGTCTGTATGTCTGGTCTGAAAACAAGCCAGTGCAAAATATTATATTCGTGTAGAACTAGATAAACAGGAATTAATGTCCAAAACAGTTCAAGCATGTAACATTCTTAAAGGTATTGTATTGATATGTGGACATTAAATGAATACATGTATATAAGAAGGAGATATTACCCTCATACATAGATACATATATATATATAAGAAAGAGATATTACCCTTATACATAGATATATATATATATATATATATATATATATATATATATATATATATATATATATATATATATATATATATATATATATATATATATATATATATATATATATATATATATATATATATATATATATATATATACATGTATATATATATATATCAGAAGGAGATAATACTCTCATACATAGATACATATATATAAGAAAGAGATATTACCCTCATACATAGATACATATATATCAGAAGGAGATAATACTCTCATACATAGATACATATATATAAGAAAGAGATATTACCCTCATACATAGATACATATATATCAGAAGGAGATAATACTCTCATACAAAGATACATATATATAAGAAGGAGATATTACCCTTATACATAGTTACATATATACAAGAAGGAGATATTACCCTTATACATAGATACATATATATAAGAAGGAGATATTACCCTTATACATAGATAGATATATATAAGAAGGAGATATTACCCTTATACATAGATACATATATATAAGAAGGAGATATTACCCTTATACATAGATACATATATATATAAGAAGGAGATATTACCCTTATACATAGATACATATATATAAGAAGGAGACATTACCCTCATACGAGAGGATAATTTTTTCTTCTTAAAAAGTGTATTGATCAACGCATTTTTGTCTGGTGAAATTTAATGCTGTCTTGGTTATCTTTTTTTTACATTCTAATTATGTTCAAGCGATCAATCGAGTTAGAATTTCACAAAGCTGCCTTGGAGGCAACCGACAACGCTTCATGAAGTTTCTTTTAGTTAGTAAGTTTGTTTTCTGTTTGTTTTTTTTTTTTTTTTTTTTTTTTTTTGAGGAATGGGGGGGGGGGCTAGAAAAGAAGAAAGAACAAATATGATGTCTTTTAAGATTTGTTTGTTTGTGCATAAATCACAGCGCATGTGAAAAAATAGTACTTTACACTTGGTCATTTTTCTCACATGTAACAATCCGGAAGTTTGATTTATAGCTCCGTAGAGAATAGAATTTACACTCGCGAATGGCGAAAAATGGTAATTATTTCCCTTTGCGATTTCTCAACGACAGAGAGTTGGTTCCAGTACCGTAATTAGACAGGTTAATACAAAATGCTACCAAAAGGCGAACATACTGATTAAATCTGTAATTCTTTCTGTCAGTATCAATAACACAAATCATGTAATCTTTTGTAATTCAACACCCATACATTACAGGACACGAGTGTTTATTACTTTGTATAAACAATGATTAACATTGACACTTCCTCTAGCATTTAAAATAAAACACCGTCTGTTAAAATATTGGCAAACAGTCAGTTATATCCAGGGTTATCTTTTCGTTCCAATTTCACGATGTTTTTTGGCTTAGATAACCTCTCTATTTGAGTTTATTTATCGTCGGTACCGGTTTCCCATATGACTGACGCCCTCTGAAGAGTTCAGGTATCTTAAAGGTTGTCTGTACAGTGCAAGATACAGAAAGCATCCCCTTCCTGACACACCCCTGATTCTTTTCCATGCTCAGTGTATAGCACCGATACCTGAGAACTCGGCTTAATGTCTTATCCGAAAATCAGTTCCAAGTGTTAGTGGTTAGTATCCCTGGTTACCACTGGACCGCTGATCCGCACCGGCTAATGCAACACTATTTTAGCACATATCTGGACAAATTCTGTATATGAAACCTCAAATGCAAATATGGTCAACAAGTCAGAAATTTTCAGAGAAGTTTTGATATACAATTGAAATATATGATTTTTTTACAAAAAAAATTGACTGGACACTAAAACTTTGCATGGTAAAAGCTTCTTTAGAAACTAAGATATTTGTGACGTCATAACGTAACAAAGACCTTTCAAATATGTTTAAAGAGTTCTAACAGCATTGTGAAAGCTGGTGCTTAACAAGCAAATTTATTGAAACTTACACCCAAAGTATTGGGGTAGAAATAAGTTGCCACTGTTTTTAGAAGCACAAATAAAGAAAACAAGACGATCATTGTGGCCCTAAAGCACTCACCTGAGGATAATTGCTAAAAGAGGCAAGTTCCCTGAAATGGATATATCACCAAAACTAGTGAGTTAATTATTTACCCTAAGTGACCTATATTTGAATTTTACCAAGAAATTATTATGAGAAACCATTTGATAAAAAGTCAGAACTGAATGTTAAATGTGGCTACAACAGTGTTTCCATTCAGCGTGGTGAGTTAGTATTTGACCCAATGTTACCCATTTTAAAAAATGACATAGAAGTCCTCAATTCAAACATTTTAACTTAACTCACCACGTCTGAGTTCAAAATATAGCCTCTAGAGCGTTCACAAGTTTTCCTTTGATTAAAACCATTGACCTAGTGTTAGACTCCAGATGACCCATATTCAGATTTGACCTAGAAATCTTCAAGATTAACATCATGACCAACGTTTCTGTGTTCTCTAGAGTGGTAACAAGCTAAGTGTGGGTAGACAGACAGACAGGCAGGCACACGATGCACATCAAGCCATAATAATTGCTCACTGTGAGCTAAAAAGAAAATACTGATATCTTTATGAAGCCGTCCAGGAATGAATTCACCTCTCACAAGTCCCTGATAACCCAAACATCATTCCCTAAATAAAGTTCTATGGTAAGTAGGCGAAAATATATGTTTTCAATATCAATTTGCGATACAAAAATGTTAAATGGAATGGATTTTTATCAAAAGACAACAAAGTACAGGCTCCGGATTTGATGTTACGAAACGAAAGTGGATACCTGAGACAATAATTTACTTGTTGTTACGCCAAGAGGTATAATCAAACGAAATTACCACCGTAAATATATATACATATGAAACAAGGCCAGGAAAATGTATGACAGGTCTTTCTTTTCTTCAACAAGTACCATGCGAATCAAATTGTCTTTGTGAAGATTCAGTTGTGTAATAAACAAAACAAAAGCAAAAACAGAAAACGTAAGGGAACTGTCTGAGGCTACGGTTTAAGATTGTGTACATCACGCGATATTTATGATTACACCGTGTCCATACGTTACCAGTGGATGTGGTGCGAGTAACGCTAGTCTAAGGTGTATAACGCCAGTTTTGCGGTGGAAATTGGACCCTCAGGTAAGAAAATTAAAAAATTTATGCGATGGATTGTTAAGTTTGACATTAAGACTGCGCGCAAGATAATCTCATATTATTTACGAACTCTCGCTTGAGTCTGCTTTGTTACGACGCAAATTGTAATAAAAACGCAAATTGTAATAATTATTACAATTTGCGTTTTTGTTACAATTTGCGTTACAAACGTAACGCAAATTGTAATAACGCAAATTGTAATAAAAAGTCATAATCGTGAATTTAGGGTTATTGCAATGTATTATTATCTACAATGGGTATATAATCCATTTTAAGACATTTCCCGAAGAATTCACTACTTTTAGAATATATCGAATACTAACCTTATGAAGGAGAAAAAAGTTTATTACAATTTGCGTTTTATTACAATTTGCGTTGCAAACGGTAACGCAAATTGTAATAACGCAAATTGTAATAAAAATTCAAAATCGGAATTCAAGGTGGATTAAAGACTATTGCAATTGTTTTATATAAAATGGCTCTATAATCCATTTTAAGACATTTCCCGGGAAATTCAATACTTCTAGAATATATCGAATACAACCATTATAAGGGAGGAAAAGTTTATTACAATTTGCGTTTTATAACAATTTGCGTTGCAAACGGTAACGCAAATTGTAATAACGCAAATTGTAATAAACTTTTCTCCCTTTTAATGGTTGTATTCGATATATTCTAGAAGTATTGAATTTCCCGGGAAATGTCTTAAAATGGATTATATAGCCATTTTATATAATTATACATTGCAATAGCCTTAAATCGTACATGTACTATAACACCTTCTGTATTTTACTTTTCTCTCTCAACATTATTGCGTATCTTATGAACTATGTTTTCAGATAGCATACAGTTCAGAAACTTTGATAGTATTTTCAGTCATGCATTTTGGTCTTCTATGCGATTCGAAGTTACGACTTACTGATCAACTGTTTGACATTCGATAATTGCTCTGATTTGTGGCTCTTCGTCATGCTTTGTTAAGTGCTTTACGTCGCTGTTAAAACATAGAGATTGGGTAAGAAAATTGAATTAAATTATTGAAGGAAAAGAAAGCAAAAAAAGAATCCAAGCGAAAGAGATGCAGTCTTACTAAAACAAGTATTACTACTCTGGATAGTTTAGATACACGATAGAACCATCGACGTTCCACAAGGTTGCCGGATACCTTCCTTACACGATAGAACCATCGACGTTCCACATGGTTGCCGGATATCTTCCTTACACGATAGAACCATCGACGTTCCACAAGGTTGCCGGATACCTTCCTTACACGATAGAACCATCGACGTTCCACATGGTTGCCGGATATCTTCCTTACACGATAGAAACATTGACGTTCCACAAGGTTGCCGGATACCTTCCTTACTCGATAGAACCATCGACGTTCCACAAGGTTGCCGGATACCTTCCTTACACGATAGAACCATCGACGTTCCACAAGGTTGCCGGATACCTTCCTTACACGATAGAACCATCGACGTTCCACATGGTTGCCGGATATCTTCCTTACACGATAGAAACATTGACGTTCCACAAGGTTGCCGGATACCTTCCTTACTCGATAGAACCATCGACGTTCCACAAGGTTGCCGGATACCTTCCTTACACGATAGAACCATCGACGTTCCACAAGGTTGCCGGATACCTTCCTTACATGAAATTACTAACAACTGAGCTAAGGATGCCCTTCTATCATTATTGTCAGTTGCACTTCGACATAACGTCAACGGTACCATTGATAACACCACGGTACCATCTATTACTGTCGGCTGCACAATCCTCATCCCCAACTTTATCATCGTTTCCATCAAAATCATTGTCGTCATCGCTTTGTCATAATCAACATAATCATCATTGTTGTCGTTTTCATTGTAACTATCATCATCGTCTCCACTATAATCATTTCCATCCTTTTGATATCGTTATTGTCGATGTAATCTTGTAATCTCGTTATCTCAAGTTATATCGTGACTTACATTTGTTTCCTTTTATTTTTGAAATAAATATTATTAAACATCTTCTATAAACATGATGGCGGTAAAAAAAACCCATAAAAATTCTTCTTTAAACATGATGGCTGTAGAAAACCATAAAAATATCTTCTGTAAACATAATTGCAGAAAAAACATAAAAATATCTTCTGTAAACATGATGGCTGTACAAACCCATAAAAATGTCTTCTGTAAACACGATGGCTCTAGAAAACTATAAAAATATTTTCTTTAACATGATGGCTGTAGAAAAACATAAAAATATCTTCTGTCAACATGATGGCTGTAGAAAAAACATAAAAATATCTTCTGTCAATATGATGGCTGTAGAAAACTTTTAAAATATCTTCTGTAACCGTGATGGCTGTATAAAAATTTAGAAATATATTCTGTCAATATGATGGTTGTACAAAACCATAAAAATGTCTTCTGTAAATATGATTGCTGTAGAAAGCCATAAAAATATCCTCTGTAAACATGATGGCTGTAGAAAACCTAAAAAAGTCTTCGGTGAACTTCATGGCTCTAGAAAAACATAATAATATCTTCTGCAAAAATGATGGCTGCAGAGAACCGTAAAATATTTTGTGTTTACATGATGGCTTAGAAAAAAAAACTGTCAATACCTTTTATGAACATGATGTCTTTAGAGAAGCCCTGTTAATGTCTTCTATGTACATAAACTTTGAAGAAAACCATACAAATAAATTTAATGTACACGATGCCTGCAGAAAACTCATATAAATTTACTTTATGTACATAATTGCAGCAGAAAACAATATAAATAAATTTTCTGTACATTATGGCAGCAGAAAACCGATATAGATTTCTTCTTTGTACATGATTGCTGTAGAAAAACCCGTATAAATATTTTCTGTGCAAGGAAAACCCATATGAATATCTTCCATGTACATGATGAATGTAGAAAACCATATCGATATCTTCTGTAAACATGATGGCTAAAAAAATGTGGCTGTAGAAAACCATAAAAATATCTTCTGTAAAAAGCCCTATGAATACATGATGGCTGTAGAAAAGCCCTATAAATACCTGATGCCTGGAGAAAAGCCCTATGAATACATGATGGCTGAAGAAAGGCCCTATAAATACATGATGGCTGTAGAAAAGCCGTGTGGATACTTGATGGCTGTAGAAACGCTCTATGAATACATGATGGCTGTAGAAAAGTCATTTGAATACATGATGGCTGTAGAAAAGCAATATTATGAGGAAAATGACAAAAATGGCAGTTATATGCGATGATTTGGCAATAATTTACTAGCCCCACCTGACAACGATTTTTTTTTCAAAAATGAAGAAACGTATGACACAATTACCGCTTTAAGCTGTGCATACGGAGTCCATTTAAAAAACCTTCCCTGAACTGAGAGGATAAAACGGTAAAAATAAATTCTTTTTTCATACGATTTTCGCCAGTTACGTAGTGTCAAAGAATGGAATTCATCAGCTGCGCTATTAACATTGTAATTAATACAAAATGCGATCAAAAAGATGTTTTTGTCGGAAACAAAAAAAACCCAGAAAGTTTATGCTAAAATACCTCCTAGACGTAAAATTTGAAATGTCTTAATAAATTCTTAACAATGATTCAGACTGACGTTTCAATTATCTGTCCTTGAAAAAGAACTGTGTAAAACCAGCCAATAATTTCACTTACCAGATTACTTGGTGATAATATTACGACCTAAGTAAACTGAAAGAAACTGCAAAAATACCCCAGAAATTCCTGTATTCAAAATGGCTTGGTATTATACGACAAGATCGCTACTCAGCAGAATACATTAAAATGACCCTATCTATCTCACATGTTTGTTTTAATCATTTTTTCCATGTGTCTTCCGTCACGTCTTTCTCAAAAATGCCAAACCATGTAGACCTAAAAATGACCTTCCTGGCTGAGTTTTACCAAGGGCCTGTAATTTCAATGAAATCCCGTCAAACTTTTGTCATCATGTCAGACAGGTCATAGCTTTTTCATCTACGGGTTAAAAGTGACATGAATTATAGAAATGAATAAGTCACAAAACAAAATAACAAAAGACGATTTACTTTTTTGTGAGTTATAAATGTCAATATATCAAAGTGCACGCATTCTGTGTCGACATAAATTTATTTGATTTTACTTGACACGCGTTTTGTCTCCGTGCTGAAACTTTCCGTCAGACATTTCAGAGAATACTTCTGTAGAAATAAGTAAAGTATGGAAGCACAAAGAGCCAGATTCTCTATAATGTCAAATGATTTGTTGACTTATCAGACATGTAGGCATGTTACTATCTCGACGGTATCTGTTGAGTTTTGGGCTGAACATTGACAGCAAGTTTCTTCAGACGGCTGTGGTCGGGGGGTATATAGCGGTCGTAAACACACGTCTAACGTGTCTGGGTCTGGAGCAGTAGTTAGTTTTTTTATACTCAACAAATAATTTATACATCTTGAGTATGACATTTTGGCATTTCGAGCACTGTAGAATGGAAATGCATCGTCCAAATTGATAGCAAATCATACTGTTTGTGCGAACGTCCGACGTCAACTTTAGATATCTAAAGCTTAATTAGACTGAAATCATACTGTTTGTGCGAACGTCCGACGTCAACTTTAGACATCTAAAGCTTAATTAGACTGAAGTCATACTGTTTGTGCGAACGTCCGACGTCAACTTTAGACATCTAAAGCTAAATTAGACTGAAATCATACTGTTTGTGCGAACGTCCGACGTCAACTTTAGACATCTAAAGCTTAATTAGACTGAAATCATACTGTTTGTGCGAACGTCCGACGTCAACTTTAGACATCTAAAGCTTAATTAGACTGAAATCATACTGTTTGTGCGAACGTCCGACGTCAACTTTAGACATCTAAAGCTAAATTAGACTTAAATCATACTGTTTGTGCGAACGTCCGACGTCAACTTTAGACATATAAAGCTTAATTAGACTGAAATCATACTGTTTGTGCGAACGTCCGACGTCAACTTTAGACATCTAAAGCTAAATTAGACTTAAATCATACTGTTTGTGCGAACGTCCGACGTCAACTTTAGACACCTAAAGCTAATTAGACTGAAATCATACTGTTTGTGCGAACGTCCGACGTCAACTTTAGACATCTAAAGCTTAATTAGACAGAAATCATACTGTTTGTGCGAACGTCCGACGTCAACTTTAGACACCTTAAGCTTAATCAGACTGAAATCATACTGTTTGTGCGAACGTCCGACGTCAACTTTAGACATCTAAAGCTTAATTAGACTGAAATCATACTGTTTGTGCGAACGTCCGACGTCCGACGTCAACTTTAGACATCTAAAGCTTAATTAGACTGAAATCATACTGTTTGTGCGAACGTCCGACGTCAACTTTAGACATCTAAAGCTAAATTAGACTGAAATCATCCTGTTTGTGCGAACGTCCGACGTCAACTTTAGACATCTAAAGCTTAATTAGACTGAAATCATACTGTTTGTGCGAACGTCCGACGTCAACTTTAGACAATTAAAGCTTAATTAGACTGAAATCATCCTGTTTGTGCGAACGTCCGACGTCAACTTTAGACATCTAAAGCTAAATTAGACTGAAATCATACTGTTTGTGCGAACGTCCGACGTCCACTTGAGACATCTAAAGCTAAATTAGACTGAAATCATACTGTTTGTGCGAACGTCCGACGTCAACTTTAGACATCTAAAGCTTAATTAGACTGAAATCATCCTGTTTGTGCGAACGTCCGACGTCAACTTTAGACATCTAAAGCTTAATTAGACTGAAATCATACTGTTTGTGCGAACGTCCGACGTCAACTTTAGACATCTAAAGCTAAATTAGACTGAAATCATACTGTTTGTGCGAATGTCCGACGTCAACTTTAGAAATCTAAACCTTAATTAGACTGAAATCATACTGTTTGTGCGAACGTCCGACGTCCGACGTCAACTTTAGACATCTAAAGCTTAATTAGACTGAAATCAAACTGTTTTTGCGAACGTCCGACGTCAACTTTAGACATCTAAAGCTAAATTAGACTGAAATCATCCTGTTTGTGCGAACGTCCGACGTCAACTTTAGACATCTAAAGCTTAATTAGACTGAAATCATACTGTTTGTGCGAACGTCCGACGTCAACTTTAGACATCTAAAGCTAAATTAGACTGAAATCATCCTGTTTGTGCGAACGTCCGACGTCAACTTTAGACATCTAAAGCTTAATTAGACTGAAATCATACTGTTTGTGCGAACGTCCGACGTCAACTTTAGACATCTAAAGCTAAATTAGACTGAAATCATCCTGTTTGTGCGAACGTCCGACGTCAACTTTAGACATCTAAAGCTTAATTAGACTGAAATCATACTGTTTGTGCGAACGTCCGACGTCAACTTTAGACATCTAAAGCTAAATTAGACTGAAATCATACTGTTTGTGCGAACGTCCGACGTCAACTTTAGACATCTAAAGCTTAATTAGACTGAAATCATCCTGTTTGTGCGAACGTCCGACGTCAACTTTAGACATCTAAAGCTAAATTAGACTGAAATCATCCTGTTTGTGCGAACGTCCGACGTCAACTTTAGACATCTAAAGCTTAATTAGACTGAAATCATACTGTTTGTGCGAACGTCCGACGTCCGACGTCAACTTTAGACATCTAAAGCTAAATTAGACTGAAATCATACTGTTTGTGCGAACGTCCGACGTCAACTTTAGACATCTAAAGCTTAATTAGACTGAAATCATCCTGTTTGTGCGAACGTCCGACGTCAACTTTAGACATCTAAAGCTTAATTAGACTGAAATCATACTGTTTGTGCGAACGTCCGACGTCCGACGTCAACTTTAGACATCTAAAGCTTAATTAGACTGAAATCATACTGTTTGTGCGAACGTCCGACGTCAACTTTAGACATCTAAAGCTAAATTAGACTGAAATCATACTGTTTGTGCGAACGTCCGACGTCAACTTTAGACACCTAAAGCTAATTAGACTGAAATCATACTGTTTGTGCGAACGTCCGACGTCCACTTTAGACATCTAAAGCTTAATTAGACTGAAATCATTGTGCCAAGAGTCCTAACTCAAAAGAGACAAGTGTTGTGTATATACCCCCACCCCCACATCAAGTTAAATTCAATTTGAAAACCTTCATAAGGGATGATATAGGACAATTAGGGCAGAAACATATATAATACATAGTATATGTGTTCAAAAATAGGTCACACGTCATACTATTATACAGTTATAGACCTTAATTTTATTGAATGTGATATGTTATTCACCAAATGACAGTGATATTGACCGAGACTGGAATCGTTTTATTATATGTTTAACTACCAAAGTTAAAAGCATCGATAAAACACTATACGTGATTTTTTTTCTTATATCTATTCCATTGCCGACAGTTCTTTTATTTTCTTTTCTTTTGGTTAGACTGATAACATATTTGATTAATTCCGCAAATTTTATTTATGTATTTTTCGCGATTTCTTCTACCGGAAGGAGAAACCAAAGGATTCCGGTCCGTGAAATGATTTTTATTGGTAAGGCGGGGGAGAGAGAGGGGCGGGGGACAGGGAGGTGCGGGTTATATAACAATAAAACTAAATATGTGTAGATTGTTATTTTGTATGGATTATTATCACGTGGAATATTGCTTAAATAATAAAAAACAACAAATGTTTACTATATTTGCTATGGGAAATTTTTTATTTGTTATACATAGTTCACAATACTGCAAGCGCAAGTTTGTTTTCATTGAAAATTTGTATTTTTTTTTTATTTCATTTTGTATACTTTGGCTCAAGCAGATTTGATACCATCCATTATTACAGGATGGCTTGAAAATATATTAATACGAGCTTTCTAGCCTTTAAAAAACGCATATATTACCCGCTGTCCCTACTACGATTTGTATATAGAGTGTAACTATATATTTTCTCATGTTCCATGTTTTCTAACAAACTGACCAGACTTGTTTTTCGCGGTCAATATTTGCTGTTTTTACCCCGTGTGTTTTTCGTCAGTTTCCCTGTAAAGTGAAATATTTGTCCGTAGATTTTTGTTACTACTGGTCTGATTATATTATCACGGCATTCAAAAGCCCAGTTGGAACCCAACTACTTTATCAACAACATTTTGACAGTTTTGTCGTGTTTTGTCTCCGCTCTTGTTATTAAAGACTTCTTGTAGAGCTTTACTCAACTTTGTATTTATTCCCTCTTGAATGCTGATCACAGATCGGCCGCGCTGTGTATTGTCATGAGCCTCGGTTCAGACCAGGAGGTTATTGTCGAGCGCAGAAATTAATGTGCTTGTAATTCATTTTAAGGAGGGGAGACACGCCCCTGTATTTGAACGCCACATGTTATGGTTGAGATGACAATAGCTCCCGCTAGGGGGCGCTGGTCTACAGGGATGTTAGAGTGACAAAGTATCGAGAATCTTGTCACTGTACACAGCAGTAAAGAGCAAACTTGCTAACTTCAATAGGTCACAAAAATTTCTATATCACTTCAAAATGAATTCAGTCTAATTAAAATGCCTTGAAGGTATATGCATTTTATTTCTTCTTAGATTAAGTCTTGATATACAAACAAAATTTGTCGTCGAAGGTCTAGATACTTTCAATTCTTACTAAGAACTAGAGTCCTGTGACTCCTGTCGTATTTTGTTTGAAAATATAAATCAATTTCATTAACAAAAACAAATGCTGGCATTATTGACCAATGATCTGTAATTGACAGGCACTTTTGCTACAGCCATTTTTTTCTCGAGATTATTCTTCATTTTTTTTATTTTTCCCTGTCGCTCGTTTCCTTTCATAGCATTTTAGAATCAGTGTCCATTTACGTAAGGATCATTGTAACTCAAAGTCTCACTTTTTAGAATTCATTAATTGTAGAATACTGTCTAAGTTGTTCTTGTGCTTACGGAGATACATTTGGATAAAGTTGAGTAATAGATGAAATATATAAAGGGCTATGGAATATATTGACTTGAATTATATCACCTGAGAAGAGGCTTAACTTGCACATATAATAGAACTTTTGTTGTAATACGAATCACTGTTGTTTAAAGACAGTCGTTTTGTACCAGGGCTGAAAATGTACAATATTCTCTCTAGTTTGTATTAACTTTTTTGTCTCTTTCAGGTTTTGATTCGGACTGACCAAAGGCATTTATTATTCTAATTTCCGATCAAACTGAAACTTTGAAACCTTCATATCAAGAAATAATCTGATCTCTCAATTTCTTCACTTTTCTAAAGTTTTTGTGCTGCATTGTACCGAAAGTTCATTCAGATTCCTTCTAAGAACGCTTTACTTTGCAAGCTACAACACATATAAAAGAAACACAAGAAATATGGTCATTTTAAAACTGTATTCTAGAAAACAAAACATAAATTACACCAACAATAGAAGCACTGAAAATAAAGGTAAACTTACGAACTTAAATATGTGTAAAGGTATATTTACATCAAATGTTTTATTCATATAACAAACTAGTTACAAATCGCACCAGAAGAACTAAGAAGTACCTTTGACATTTCTCTTCCGCAATAAAAAATTTTTCAAAGTATTTACAAAATCAAAAGCTAATCAACTCATATATGAAATCAAGATATGTAAGTCTGAGCAGAATTCATGAAATGTTACATATCAATGTTTGTGACCCTCAGTGTAGACTAAAACATTTTTACAATTATCATAAAAATTGCCATTGTCTACATATTTCCTTCTGAATTTCCAAACAAACTGAAAAAATTTCAGTTGACAAATTATCTTTTTTAACACGGGACAATGTGCTTCTAAACTGACTAAATAAATCAACTGATCTTGACAATGTAGATGCTGGTTAAAAAAGAAAGAAAATAGCACTAAAACGATTTATAAATCTCTAATATGTTTCCTTTTGATTGTATACGGTATAATCAAATTCATGAAAATTTTGAAACTTATGTTATGATATCATTCAAGATGCATTTTATTTCTGTTATTGTCCTGACATTTTATCCTAAACAGCCTAAAACTACAGTTGTACTAACAGATTTCTGTTTACCTAACCTGACACTTCTACTATAAGAATGGCGAAATGATGTTTTACAATAGATTCAAATGCGTACAACACGAAAAAGAATTTTTTTACTGCAACGTCCAAACCATACAACCAATATATATATAAAAATATTACAAGTTCAATGAAAACAAAAACAAAGAAAAAAGCACAAAAAATAATGCCAATATTCATAATCACAGTCTTGAAAAATACCATAGGGATTGAAGAATTATACACAAAATCTACAAATCTGTCTCGTCATTATCTCCTTGTCCAACATTTTCAGTCTCGTTTTTTGGACAGTAATAAATTTGTGCAAGACTAGAATATTTAATCATTCTCTTGACTTGATGCTTATATTTTTCATAGCTTATTCCATCACTGGATACACTTGTTCCTGTCTTTCTTTCATTTGTGCTTTCATTAGAAGCGCCGCCATTGACTGTTGCCATCTCTGAGCTGCTTCTATATCTAGTGGGGTACCCAGAAGTCCTTGGCGTGGAATCAACGGAAACTTTGATATCTGACCGACTGATCGAACCACTGTTTGCTTTTCGGTACTATAAAATGAACCCATTCCTTGAGTAGTACCAATATTGTTGACACACAGGTACGCTTGTGCCATATGCTCTGTGTCAGATATTGGTCGCGGCGCTCTAGAGTCCTTACTATCTGAGAAAACAGTGTTTAGATTGACATGAGATTGGCTACAGTTACTACTTATGTCACTGAGTGTTGATACCCCTGCTGAAGTGTCGTTTGAGTCTGTGCTGCTTCTATAGCTTGAGATATTACAGTCGTTACCACAATCAGTATCACTGTTCCGTCCATAGTCGTTACCAGTACTGTCACTGTCGCTTCCACTTGTAGCCTTTTTATCGTCCTCAGATACCTGTATACTTTCACTGTCATGACTTCTGTTTAGAGTATCAGTCAGTGTCTTGGACTCATGTGTGTATCTCTTTTCATCAGTATCATCTTCATTACTTTCACTGCTGTTGTTATCTGTGGCTCTTTGTTTTGCTAGTTCCCCTTGTTCAAAAGCAAATATTTCGGACGGTTCTTCGAACGCATGAAGACTAGGAAATCTGTCGGCACGCATTTTCTTATAACATTCTGTATCTGGTGCCAACAAGCTCTCGACATCAAATTGTCGGCGGATCCCCTGCTTTCCAGCTTGATTTACAGACCTGTTTTCAGTGCCTGTCTTACAGTGTAGAATATTGTTGTCATCGGAGACTGAAGTTCCGCTGTCACCATTTAGTCCTTCCATAGCTGGTGTGCCCCAGTTTGGAGAATGCTGGCTAGGTGCTGGTGAATGACTCGGACTATCATCATCATCATCATCAGGGACAGCCAGTCCCATATGCTTTCTGACACGTCTCTGAGCCCGACGCCTTCGAAAGTCTCCTTTCTGGAAGTCTTCCATATTTGCTGGATGTATTGCCCAGTAGTGGCCCTTGCCGTTTGCACTTCTCCCGGCTTTGATGAAGCAGTCATTCAGTGATAGGTTATGACGTATGCTATTTCGCCACCCTGGACCCCTGTAAGACACAAACAGTCAAATTGTCACAATCAGTGCTACTATTTTCACTCTATTCTCATTTTCTGTCATTGTTTTACTCTCACACACCATGCGGGTGACATTTGCATCATTAATGATCTAGTCTAGCTCTATTTCTTTTCTTTTACTGAAGACGCATATTTACTATCTTTGAAAAGAATTATTTAAAATGCTTCAGCCAATTTCTTTCTATCTTATATAATCGCGATAGCAAACTATCATTTTGCACGGAAATTAAAATAAGATTTGTTCATTAAATGAGCAGTCATTAATATCAGTTCTGACTGTGACTGTCTTCTATTTGTTAACATTTAGAAAGGCCAGGTTAGGCCGCGTTATATCTCGATGTCTATTAATTTATTAGCTTTATTTTTCTACGCTTATGAAATTCTGAAGATACAATGTCGGGACAGATTCGGAAAAATTAGTTTTTTTTTTCAAATATAGTACTTCACGAAAAAATTAAAAACTAACGCAGTATCTCACCTCGTTCTGAAATAATTATAGTTGTCCAATATCCACTGGTAAATGTCACTTAAAACTAGCTTCTTTTCTCGGGAACTCAAAATTGCCATAGCAATTAGTCCTGAAAAATAGATAACAATTATACAGCTAAAGCAATTATGTTATTATGTACTCTGCTTATATAAACTTTGTTCTTTTCTCTCCTTTCTTTCGCGTTGAAATATTTTGTATTTTTTGTATATATTGTATTTTATCTTAGTAGAAGTTTCATCAGTTTCAATGATTGTTATTAAAGAAGAAACTTTGAATACCATAAAATAATGCGTTGACAGTTTAGCAACTTACACGCGTTAAATAACTTCCTATATAAATTGTTGTTGTTGTTGCTGTGTGCTCTTTGTTGTTGTTGTAGGTTTATTTTCGTATCATTATGATTATGACTGACTTTAAGAAGATCCCAGATCGTTTACTTTTTTACTCATTTTCACGTATAAAAACAATAGTTTATGTGAGGCTGTCGGTTTATAAATAGATACTCGACTTCCTGTTTTGTACTATTACGAGTCCCTTTTGCGAGACATCTTAGTCATGTCTTTTACCTTAAAAGGATTTTTGAAATATTAAGAATGTAATATGTTGAACCGTGGTATACATATATATATAAAACATGTAAATGATTTTATAATTATGATTATCCAAGTATTACATGTAACTTTTTTCTAAGGTATGGATTAATTGTGTTAAAACTTGTGAACGTAAATGGGAAAATACTTGTTTGTGACTGCATCACAATGTGATAATTATCTGTTAAATAGTTTAAACCCGAGGTTGCTTTAATCATCTGTCAGATTGCATTAATGGTTTATGACCTTGACATATGTAAAACGTTTGTTGTAAACGTGGAGCTACAGAACTCAAGTCACAATAGAATTTATTTTCTGTTCCATACAATATTATGAACAGTTCTGTATTTCATTTTCAGTTTTTTTACGAGACAAAATATGAAAAATAAAACCTTTGTATTAATCTTTCAGATCTTGGTTAATTTGTATAAGTTTTCCTGTTATATATTAGTTAGTTTTACTGTAAGGGTTTTTCCTAATACGAATAAGAGTTTAGTCTTTCTGTAAAGGATTTCTTATCATGTATGAGTTTTTTTTTTTTTTCGTTTTTTTTTCTGTCGCATAAAATGCACCAACAGACACACACTAGAGACTAGTTATGTTACAAGTCAAACCTTATTCAAATAATAAAAACGTTTGTTTTTCTTAAAACTATTACACATGCTGGGATTTTTTTTCTTCATATGTTGGTATTTCAGCTTCCATGTATCATGATTACTAGTAAGCAGTTTTTATTTTTTTTATTTTTTTTTTTGTTATTCCGGAAGTACTACATAAACATGATATAACACGAATGTCACGTGAAATACGTATGTGAGACACACACCCCAACCCCCGCCCCACCCCACTTAAGTAGGAACATATAGAAATATGTATCTTAGGAGATTTCAGTAAAAAAAAATAACGGTAGAGTTCATTGACGAATATATTTCTGTATCATTGTGGCACTTTCTTTTGTTCAAAACTTGTGACAAGTCCTGAAATGTATCCACTAATAAACCAAATTGGCTATCTGCAAAATGTGGAATCGTTCAACAAAAAAAATCCGTATTTAGTATTTATTTCAAGTTTTTCTTTTATTTTTCTAGATGTATGTATTATAGTTCAGCACGTCTGTTTTCTAAATGATAAAAGTAAGACATTTTGTTGGATTTTTTTTCCACCCGTTTTCGTACTGAACAGAGTTTCACCGCAAATTCTGTATCAAATGCATTCAATAATTTTTTTATACAGTTTTCATGGATGGTGCCTGTCGATCTAATTTGATAAACACATCATCGTCATCTGAATATCTTCCCTTTTTTTATCATTACTTTAAATATCATAAAATGTTCTAATTATCATCATTTTTATCATTATTATTTTCATGAAATATAAATCAGTAACAAAGAGAGAACAAATACTGAAAAATATGAAGATGATCACGATGAAAGATGATGAAGATGATGGTGTTACAAATGATGATGGTGCAGATGATGATGCAGATGATGATGATTCAGATGATGGTGATGCTGATGTTGTTGATGATGTTGATGAAGTTGTTGTTGATGATGATGAATTGAAATACCTTCTGATTTACACAGTTGCTAATAAATAAATAGTGAACTACACTTAACACTTTTTCAAAAGTAAATTCAAATGTCAATTTAAGATGCCAAGGTTCTTGGCCTTGACATTATTGTAGATTTCACAATACAATATTTCAAGTTTATTATCACTTCCTACATATAATTTTCTCTGGAGAAAGATTTTTGTTTCTATTAACGACCTAACAACAGTTGTGCTTATATCATATCAAAAATTACAAAAGGAGAGGTCAACAAAAACAAAAAACAACAACAACAAAGAATCTCTATACATTTATTTTCCTTAATGGCAAGAATTGAAAACACAGCTTCAACTCTCTAAATTGTGTACCTTTAATACGCATCTTTTTTTTTAAATTTAAGATCGTAAGTTTGAAAATATACACGGTAGAATGTTTGATTTCAGAATTATTTTTACAACAGGAGGTAGCATATAATATTATAATACAAAAATATATCAAAGTCTGATTCGAAAATGAGCACGCCGATCTGATATCTAATCGGATTTGATGCAAATCATTGACTGATAACAAATAAAACTGATCAGTAATATTTAGGAATGGTAAAGTTTGATTTACTAATTACATAATCACTTTATATTAATTTCATTCTTCATTTAGGACGAAAGTATCTTGGGTAACCCGGTACGATTTTCTGGTGATATACCGTTAGGGAACGAAAAATTAAGTACGAGCTAAATCATTAAATGCTTCAGGTCTGATTTCCACTGTTTTCACGCAGGTTTTCAGTCTCACTTTTAGAGTTACCATGAAACCATGAAGCGTACAGTTATTGCCTCTTAAACATTAAATAGTTACGTTTTCCACCAAAACTGTCAAATTATAGCTTTTGTTTTCTTATCTGGTTTGCAAAATTTACTTTAAATGGTGTCCTTTTTACAGAAAGTTTTTTTATCATTTTATAACAAAAAAAAAGAGTGTGACACTATTATAGAGTTAACTCGAATTCGAAAAAATTGGTATGAAAAGAAAAATAGACCCCTCTTGGTCACACTTTTTGAGAAAAAAATCCCCATGAAATTTGGGTCTAAATATGAAAATGACAACTCAATGACAATAACACGTGGGGTAATTATCAGTGTGATGAATCTGTGAAACAAGCAGTGGAAATAACAGTGAAAACCATAGTGTAATATGTTTGTACACTTATTTGTAAATTTAAAATGACTAATTCTTTGATGAGACATGGCGCGGTTTCATACCTGTTTTTATTCCAGTTTATGGTCTTGTAGATTAATTAATCCTTTCGCTGGTTAAAATAAATATCTCATATCTCAAAAATAAATTTTCTCTACGCTTCTGAAAAATATAATTTTGAATTCTCCGAGCTGCAGAATGTTAATTATTAACAATAACTCCATTATTTGTGTCATCAAAGAGTCATTAAACTTTAGTTTATACGTGTTTCTAGTCAGCTAGCTAATGAAGGCATTTAATTGAAAATTACAGATATTGTACACAGAGTTTAAAATGTAGGCAGAAATATTGCTGTTTCATTAATTTTATCACGGCTGATAGATTTATGAAAATATTTAGTTAATATGAATGTTTTAATTGTTGAATCACCTTGATAATACTTAGTTAGTATTTAGTTTATACTCATTTATCTCACATTTAACTTATTGTACTCAGATATATAGTTTACATTTAAAACAAGTTCTTGCAAATTGTATCAATCCCGCACAATATCTAATTCCTGGGTTTAAGCCTGTGCTTGTACAATAAACTAGCGACACAAAGCAATGGTGGGATTCGAACAAACGACTTATGAATCGGGAGTCTGGCGATCTACCCTCGAACATGTCCACTGTTCGTTCTTCAAGTTTAGTATGGTACCTTTACTGTCTAGCATACGTTCAATGGATAGTGAGTATTACTGACATTTATTCTTGAGTTGTAAATAATAAATTTATTTATTTAGCATTATTTATATCTATATGTATCTAAATAAACACTTATGGATATTGCTTCATAAACATATCACTTAGAACAGCGACCTTTTGTTGAAATAATATATTTGCTAAATCTTTACTCAAGAAAACATGGCACTGTCAATGTTCGATAATATTGTTTTGAAAATGTATCAAACGATGTAATCTGATCATTCTATATGTATACTTCGATCAAATTAACACATATCTTCAACTTATAACTTGTATAATTCATACATGTCGAATATGTCTGATGTTGTACATTTTGTGTTGCGGCTTATAAAACTTATAGATGGACAAGTGATTCCTGTATATTTTATAAAACGTTTATACCTTTTCTGTAAAAAAAATCGTATCTCTCTATTAAAAGCATTTACTGATGCTGCTTGTAAATCTATTGCACGTGTATTTATATGTATGTATGCTATATGTATATTGTAAATTATATTAATATGTATCTTCAAGTCTGTCACACTTGTAGCAAACATGTTTCTTCATTTTATTTTGGCTTATCTTACTGCAAATGTCATGAATTTATGTATGTTGCATATGACTTTTTCATATGTTATAAATCTTTTTCTATCTTTGTCGAATTATGAAAATATAATCTTCAAATACAGAGGCAGTTTAGATAATTTACACCTATGTTGAATAAACGTTTAAGTCAGTAGAAGATACATACTTATTTTAAAAAAAAAGTAAAATAAAAAAGAAACGAAACAGCTTTTCTGAAAGAATTTAATATCCAAGACAACTTCTCAGAACAAAGTTAATAAAACTGGATTATCAAATCAGAAGACAATGATAATTATTAAAAACTATAAAACGCCACCTTTTTAAACAAGGGTGATGTATTTTTTTTCTTTTTAACAGAAAAAATTCTAACTTAAAAAACTTTTGAAGCTATCTAAAAGAACTACTAAGGTATTTATTTATTTATTGTATTCAAGTTCCTTCTATGATGACAAATGATAATTATTCTTTTAACTGAAGGCAATAAAACACGTTCTAAAATTACACAAAAAATTTACCTATGTAACTATGATTCGGTTTCGGTTCCTCGTGTACAAATCTTGCCCTTGGATCTTTACAGAAGTACGGATGTAAATACGGATGCATCAGATGTCCGTGGTATGCCAATGGGTTCAAACCCGTCATCTGCCCTGGAAATGATCTCAGACCGAGTTGGAGCCGCTGCGCGTAGTCCTGGAGTTGTGCTCTTTGTATATCCATGCTGAGTTGTGAGGAACTACCAGCGTAGTAAGGCAACTGTCCCCCGTTAATCTTTAAACCAAACGGCATTAAAGCCCCCGTATTACTACTCGAACTACACATTTCAATATCTAAAGATTAACAATGACAATAATAATTTCTTTAATTCTATCTCCTTTATATTTTTTTCCGATAAAAAAATGCGCAATGCAAGTTTGTGTATCGAAGTCTCCACAGCTATATTAACACTGGCTACAGAAGCGTTTATTTTGTTTGAGAAAGTTTTAGCACTTTCACCAACACGAACGATTTGTGAATGTTTACACTATTCTGATTGGTTGATGGAACAGTAATCGCAGCGGTGAGCAACTAAATATTTACCGATGATGTTCAATAAACAGCCTTATTCCGATAATGATCCAAACGACAGGACTGTGGCTCCGCCCACCTTCCATATCGATTGCAATCCCATTTCTTTTCCACAAATGTGTATTACAAAAATATAACGTTTATGTTAGATGATACGGTCTTAAAATGTTAAATTACAATTTTTTTAAGTAACACTTCTAATAATTTTTGCGATAGTTAAAATGGTTAAAAATTCTACATCTAACACCTTTAAATTTGTACTCAATACCAAATAAGCAAAATCGTATAATTTAGAATTTGTTTCTTAATAAGGAGTAGTGTAATGATAAATGAGTCTACATGATCTAGAGCAAAAAAAAAAAAATGTTGCCTACATTTTGTTTTCTGAAAATTACTATTCGCTGATATCCTGTATAATGTTTATGTTATGTCGTCATGAGCTTTTTAGCTCAAATAAATGAATTACATTTGTCTGTCTGTCTGAGTTAAACAAAGATTTTCAGCGCTTACAAATATTTTAGATGAATAAATTTTCACAGTTTAGATCAAAGAAATGTTCCTCTTATTTGTGTTATCTATCACATTTAACAACAACAACAACAACACGTTTCGTGCGGACAAATCTGGCTCGACAATACTAAGGTCTCATATACAGAAATGATTATTATGACAAAGAAAATTTATTCGTAAACAATAAACCACTTTCGATTTCTAAGACTTTCAAGTTGTGCACGTATTGTCTTTTGTTCGAGTATGGGTCTTCTCTGACAGAAAACATTGTGTTCGAAATCTCCTCTCAAACTTGCAGGAAATTACTTAAAACACTGTATTCTTTATACACTTAAAAAATTTAGCCATTTCTATGACACACAAAGTCTTTAATAAATATCTGATTGCATTTGTTTTTATAACTAATCTTACGCAAGATTCAAAATTAATTGTAATAGGAAATTATCACTTTAATTCGGCTCATCATTTAACTATCCAATCCCATCAGCTGCAGCGACTTCTGAACGTTCCAGAATACTTGCAGAGCCAGCCTGAGAAATTGTGGAAATGTGTATGGGTTTTTTACGAGTTTGGCCGTTTGTTGTGTAGAGATTTTGGTCTGATCTTGTATGGAAAAAGAATTTAAAAAGTTTTTTTTTTTATTCAAGATACAACCATCTCTAAAAAAATCAGGAGTAAGACGGAAAGCTTTTTATTCATAAAATTTTGAAATCCTAAAGGCACGTTGCCTATTATTTCGGTTGATGGTCACGTGACGAGATAACCGACTTCTGTATCATTTTTAAAATACATATTTACAGACAAATATTGGATTTCAAAACGAATGAATTCTAATTTTAAAACACAATTTCCATACACATTTCACGGAATTGTTGCCTTTAATTATACAAGATCAACATGTCGTCAAACTGTATTGGTAAATGAATTGTAACATTATAACAATCATAATAAAAAATCAAATCTTTAATTTCGTTTGGTCACATATTCAGTGTTGCAATTACATAAGTGGTTTTTTTTACTTTATTTATAGTTACAAATGATAGCTCCATTGTAGATAACAACATCTGGCACACCAAATATATATTCAATGCTGTTTCACCACATGCGATCATTTTAAATGATTGTTCACCTATCTTTTATGTTCCATCCTTTAATTCTTTTACCTCCATTGATTGACTTGGAGACTACATGAGAAATAAAATCTAATTAGGACATGAACATTTTCAGGATGCTTGCAAAAATTATGAATAAATTTTGACAAACAAATATAGTGATGAGATAGTGATGATGTCAATGTTGTTGTTGTTGCTGCTGCTGCTGTGGTTTCTTCTTCTTCTTCTCCTTCTGCTGCTGCCGCTGCTACATACAGTTTAATATTGAAATGTTTTATTTCCTTTCAGCTAGTGACGATTTCTTGTTGTTATTTCAACTAAAGCTGAGGTTGTTAATCTTGTTGTTGGTTGTTGTAGGTGATGATGATGTTGTTGTTGTCGTTGATGATGATGATGATGTAAATTTGTTGTTGTAGTTGTTGTTGTTGAAAACATTGTATAACTTGTGTAACATTGTCTTGTATGTAACATTGTCTTGTATGTAACATTGTCTTGTATGTAACATTGTCTTGTATATAACATTGTCTTGTTTATAACATTGTCTTGTATATAACATTGTCTTGTATATAACATTGTCTTGTATATAACATTGTCTTGTATATAAAATTGGCTTGTATATAACATTGTCTTCTATATAACATTGTCTTGTATATAACATTGTCTTGTATATAACACTGTCTTGTTTATAACATTGTCTTGTATATAACATAGTCTTGCATATAACATTGTCTTGTATATAACATTGTCTTGTATATAACATTGTCTTGTATATAACATTGTCTTGTTTATAACATTGTCTTGTATATAACATAGTCTTGCATATATCATTGTCTTGTATATAACATTGTCTTGTATGTAACATAGTCTTGTATATAATATTGTCTTGTATATAACATTGTCTTGTATATAACATAATCTTGTATATAACATTGTCTTGTATGACTCATGTAACATTGTCTTGTATATAACATTGTCTCGTATGACTCATGTAACATTGTCTTGTATATAACATTGTCTTGTATATAACATTGCCTTGTATATGACATTGCCTTGTATATACTATTGTCTTGTATATAACATTGCCTTGTATATACTATTGTCTTGTATATACTATTGTCTTGTATATAACATTGTCTTGTATATACTATTGTCTTGTATATAACATTGTCTTGTATATACTATTGTCTTGTATATAACATTGCCTTGTATATAACACTGTCTTGTATATAACATTGTCTTGTATATACTATTGTCTTGTATATAACATTGTCTTGTATATAACATTGTCTCGTATGACTCATGTAACATTGTCTTGTACAAACATTGTCTTGTATATAACATTGCCTTGTATATAACATTGCCTTGTATATAACATTGCCTTTTACATAACATTGCCTTGTATATACTATTGCCTTGTATATAACATTGCCTTGTATATAACATTGTCTTGTATATAACATTGTCTCGTATGACTCATGTAACATTGTCTTGTATATAACATTGTCTTGTATATACTATTGTCTTGTATATAACATTGTCTTGTATATAACATTGTCTTGTATATACTATTGTCTTGTATATACTATTGTCTTGTATATAACATTGTCTTGTATATACTATTGTCTTGTATATAACATTGTCTTGTATATACTATTGTCTTGTATATAACATTGCCTTGTATATAACACTGTCTTGTATATAACATTGTCTTGTATATACTATTGTCTTGTATATAACATTGTCTTGTATATAACATTGTCTTGTATATACTATTGTCTTGTATATAACATTGTCTTGTATATACTATTGTCTTGTATATAACATAGTCTTGTATATAACATTGTCTTGTATATAACATTATCTTGTATATACAATTGTCTTGTATATAACAATATCTTGTATATAACATTGTCTTGTATATAACATTGCCTTGTATATATCATTCCCTTGTATATACTATTGTCTTGTATATAACATTGCCTTGTATATAACATTGTCTTGTATATAACATTGTCTCGTATGACTCATGTAACATTGTCTTGTATATACTATTGTCTTGTATATAACATTGCCTTGTATATAACATTGTCTTGTATATAACATTGTCTCGTATGACTCATGTAACATTGTCTTGTATATACTATTGTCTTGTATATAACATTGCCTTGTATATAACATTTTTTGTATATAACATTGTCTCGTATGACTCATGTTACATTGTCTTGTATATAACATTGTCTTGTATATACTATTGTCTTGTATATAACATTGTCTTGTATATAACATTGTCTTGTATATACTATTGTCTTGTATATAACATAGTCTTGTATATAACATTGTCTTGTATATAACATTGTCTTGTATATAAAATTGTCTTGTATATACTATTGTCTTGTATTAACATTGGCTTTTATATAACATTGCCTTGTATATAACATTGCCTTGTATATACTATTGTCTTGTATATAACATTGCCTTGTATATAACATTGTCTTGTATATAACATTGTCTCGTATGACTCATGTAACATTGTCTTGTATATACTATTGTCTTGTATATACTATTGCCTTGTATATAACATTGTCTTGTATATAACATTGTCTCGTATGACTCATGTAACATAGTCTTGTATATAACATTGTTTTGTATATAACATTGTCTTGTATATAAAATTGTCTTGTATATAACATTGTCTTGTATATAACATTGTCTTGTATATACTTAGGAAATAGATTTTAAGTTTGAGTGATATACCATCTGATATATCACGGTGTCGAGTTCAGATGCGTAGTAATTTAATCACGAAGGCCGTAGACCTGAGTGATTAAATAATTACGCATATGAATGAGAAACCGTGATATATACGACGGTAGATCACGAAAATGTTAAAATCTATTTCCATTCTAACCCGTACGTATATTTATAAGGGATGTAAGTATGTGCACTATTTAACAGTGGCGTTCTCAGTGACGTCAGCGGGCGCGCGCTTGTATTCAGCGTGCTATACTGCCTGATATATCACGCTCAATTCCTTCTTTGTTTATTGTCGGCAAATTGCGGATAGTGTTAGAATATTGTCTTGTATATAACATTGTCTTGTATATAACATTGTCTTGTATATAACATTGTCTTGTATATAACATTGCCTTGTATATAACACTGTCTTGTATATAACATTGTCTTGTATATAACATTGTCTTGAATATAACATTGTCTTGTATATAATATTGTCTTGTATATACTATTGTCTTGTATATAACATAGTCTTGTATATAACATTGTCTTTTATATAATATTGGCTTGTATATATTATTTTCTTGTATATAACATTGTCTTGTATATAACATTGTCTTGTATATAACACTGTCTTGTTTATAACATTGTCTTGTATGACTCATGTTACATTGTCTTGTAAATAACATTTTCTTGTATGACTCATGTTACATTGTTTTGTATATAACATTTTCTTGTGTGTTACATTGTCTTGTATATAATATTGTTTTGTATGTCTCATGTTACATTGTCTTGTATATGATATTGTTTTGTATGACTCATGTTACATTGTCTTGTATATGATATTGTTTTGTATGTCTCATGTTACATTATCTTGTATATGATATTGTTTTGTATGTCTCATGTTACATTATCTTGTATATGATATTGTTTTGTATGACTCATGTTACATTGTCTTGTATATAATATTGTTTTGTGTATAACATTGTCTTGTTTATAACATAGTCTTGTATAATTCACGTAACATTGTCTTCTATCAGTCATGTAACACTGTCTTGTATATATAATTGGCATGTACAATTAATGTAACATTGCCTTGTTTATAACATTGTCTTGTATATAACCTTGTCTTTGTAATTTATGTAACATTGTTTTATATATGATTTTGCCTTGCATATAATTCATGTAACTGTTTATTATTTAAATGAAGATTGTCAACTTTCTTTATCTATTTTAAATGTTTCAATTTTTGTCTTTAATTGTTATTGTGATAGAAATAATTGGCGTGACGTTTTTCACACAAGTTAAAAGTTTCTGCATTTTTGTGCATAAATTTTCAAAACCAAATTAGATTATGTATATAATGGCATCTGTATTGTTGAGTCTTAAGTTCACACTTTCTAGATTTGTGAAAACCTGAAGCATGCTGTTGTACTGGAATCATACGTTTTATATTGTAAACTATGTTGAAAAAGAATATAAGGAGAAAATGACCTATATTAATCCACGTGTAATTTGCTATACATTTGCTCACGTGAATGTAATAACATCGTAGTTAAGGTATCTGTCAATGTTAATGATATCCCATTAGAAAAAAAGTACAAATGATTTGAAATTAACTCTATATTTGTATTTGATACACCGTGTGAAATGATGTAATTAAACTTCACAGATGGTTTTTTCCAGTTTGTAATGTCTACATGATCCATACACATCGCCATCTGTTGTATAATTATCATATGTCTGTTTAATTTAGAAGAGTCACAAACCATATTCAATCATTATAATTTTCAAAACCTAAACAGTGTAAAAACATGAAGTAAGTTCCTGGCTTTCAATTGTATATATCACAGCTAGTAACAGCACCACAATACGGCCCTCGGAGATGCAGAGGTCAAATGTAAGAACGCATGACTCCCGACCCAGAAGTTGCTGGTTCGATTCTGATCAGGCGTGAGAGGCTCCAGTAACTTTCCGCATTCCATACGCTCAGCGCGAGTACTGGCTTGTACCCTTACACTCTCTGACTTATTACAAATCATTATGTTTGTACAAATTTCAGATAGCAGAAAATCCATTGTCGTTGTTGTTGTTGCTGCTGTCTGTCTGTCTGTCCGTCTTTGTGGTGGAAAGCCAACTCATAGAAGACTTCCAAATTCAGCAGCTTAGCTGCAATTTCAGTGCTTTTATTTCGAGAACATTTGAGCCGAAATTTCAATGCCAATGTCTGATTCATCCTCGTACGGTTTAAATAAAACATGTTACCTTCACTGCAACATTTTTAATTAAGAAATAATAAATAAGTTCCTATATTTTATCGGTGAATAAAATATAGGCGGAGTTCGGATGCGTAGGAAATTAAATCACGAGTGCGAAGCACGAGTGATTTAATTTTCAGCATCCGAACGACGGCCCATATTTTATTCACCGATAAAATATAGAAACGTATTTATCATTTCGATTCTAATCACGAAAGAAATTTGAACTATGCTTTGTGTTCATCAATCTTCAGTTGCGGACATTCGGTTCCTTGCCGTTACAATTTACACCCCACTGGCGAAAGCGAGGGAATTTGGCTAATAATGCGGTTTCCGTTTTTCTTAAGTTTAGCATCACAGTTACAACTGCATCGATAACAATTTTCTAGACTCATACTCTTTGAAATCACAAATAAGAACAATATGTTGCGTCAAAAATGCTATTAAATAAACATATATACAAAGAATGACCACTCGAGATAGCTCACGACGTCATTTTACTAATGTGACGTATATTACGTTGTTATAACGTTTGGCGCACTTTTTGCATTTTTCGGTATTCATGTAAATATTGTTATTTTTATTTAATTAACAAGCAAAAATTGCGATGCATGCTTTAGAATGTAATAACTGATGTAAAGCTGACATTTTAGACCGTTACTTGCCTAAAACAAAAAAATAAATTAAATCAATGGAGAAAATTTTTTTATGCATTACATGGGAGGAAATCATAACAGCCACATATATTTTATCGTATAATAAAGTATAGCTGGTTTCCCTATATGATCATATAGGAAATGTTTCATATCGTATTAGAATTAAAGATACTATATGAGAAAAAATGAAGTGCCGGTTAAATATTTAAATAAATTACGCAAAATATGTCTGGTACAGTCATTAACTTTGTGTGCAAATGCTAAAAAGCAAACTAATTACGGAAATAGTTCAACAGCAAATCTAAGATATTAGTGTAAATTTATTTCAAAAGAATTCTTAATCTCTTTTCGCACAGAAACACTTTAAACAACCATTTTGCGTTAACCACCACCACGTACTTTTGTATTTTGAATAAGATACAATAAAATAAAACAGCGTTGAACTAAAACACTCTTCCTAATAATGCAAACTTAAGCATTTTTAGGTGTTTAGTCATTAGTTACCTTATATAAGCTTGCTGACTTACTTAACTGAAAAAAAATATATATATAATCGTTGATCAATATTAAAATATTGTCATTCGTTCTTTAAAGTTTTAGATCTTCAAGCACTGCATGTCAAAAGAATATTATAAAATACAGGCAGCCACCGAAGGAAACATAGAAATAATAATAATAGTAATAATAAAAATATAGTGCAACGTGCTATATAGTATTAAGGATTGTGTAATTGTGACTTTGAACCCTTCTGTTGCTTTTGTTTTGCTGTGTTTAGTTTTGTTTTTGTTGTTTATTTTATTCGTTTTGATGTTTCCTTATTTGTGTCCATAACGATTGTTTATATCCGTCTCTGTACAGAAATGTTTCTGAAGCAAAAGGGAATGTTTTTACACGCCGTTGCAAAGCGGCTAGAAACGTCTGGAAATATTATTCATTTCGTCTGTTGACACTGTGGTCAAATGTAAACAGAGAGCAGATAATTAGAAGGTTTTACACGCCACATCAGAAAGCTTTCAACCAATTTGTTAAATTATGGTCACAACAAACAAAACCCATCACAGGCCATTTGTATGTCACTTTGTATTTTCATTATAACCGCATCGTCCACAACAATTTGATACGTTGAAATATGTGACCTTGTTTTCCTTAACGAGATCAAAGGCTATTTCCATGGTTTTGAAGCCGGTAGTTTCCATTGCTGTATACTTTCGTCAAATATGCTATATTCACGGTGTATGCTGTAAACTTTATGAAGATAAGAAAGGTATCTCACAGAAACAGCTATATTCTCATTTAATTTGTTGTAATAGACTGTCTTCTTTGAAATATTTTGTTATCAAAACAAACATTCCAGACAACTAAAGAAGTATTATATGTTTCATTTGACTTTTTCTGTAATCAAAAGAAAACACGAGGACTTTTACAACTTAAAGGTTGATTACATATACCCGTCTGGCCATCTGTATGATATTTATGCCTCCGTCGGTCGGTGTTGACAACAGTTGTTGCGCACAAGAAGCACAGTTGGGTTAAACTGACCAAACCTGCTACGTCTGGTTTAGGTGTGAGTGGTTGTGAGCTAATGTTCACAGATGCACGGATTACGTTTGGTCCTTTTCTCCTCTGTGAGGCTGTGAATCCGCTCCTCCCTTGGCTTTGTTTCCTCCTGGAGCTCACAGCCACCCAACCCAACTGTTAAATGAAACTGCATCGACATAATAGTTTTTAGTTTGTTATGTGCTCATATAAATTTCTTCTGTCCAAGTTTACTTGTTTTTTTCTATGCCATTTTCAGTTCGTTAGGACATATATAAAAAGTTCATCGTGTGCACGTTTCGTTATAATTGGAGCAAACCCCTATTTGTTATGTAGATACAATACTTACATGTTAAAGCTGTAGATTTGCTTTTTTATGCAGTGCCATTTTTAATTTGTTCTCTTTTAGAAGTTGTTCGCCGTGTGCATTTTACCTTATATTTGGTGCAAACCCTATCTGTACAAAAAGCAGTAAAAGTATACTGATAGTAAGTTGGCAGTAGCAGTACGCAGTAGCAGTTGGCAGTAGAAATTAAATCAAACGTGGAGTTGGCAGTAGCAGTAAGAGAACCCTAATTGTAGAAAAAGCAGTAAAAGTATGTGCTGTCCATATAGAGGTTTGTTCATGCAGCTTTCAGATCGTTCTGTCAAAGAAATAGTTTCTTCATTTAGATTTCGTCATAATTGGTGTAAAACCAAATTTGTAATGTTGATAAAAATGTACGTTGTGTCCATTGAATAGTTTGTGCTGTCAGTATACTAGTTTGTGCTGTCAGTATACTAGTTTGTGCTTTCAGTATACCAGTTTGTCCTGTCAGTTAACCAGTTTGTGCTGTCAGTATACTAGTTTGTGCTGTCAGTATACTAGTTTGTGCTGTCAGTATACTAGTTTGTGCTGTCAGTATACTAGTTTGTGCCGTCAGCATACTAGTTTGTGCGGTCACTATACTAGTTTGTGCTGTCAGTATATCACTTTGTGCTGTCAGTATACCAGTTTCTGCTGTCAGTATACCAGTCTGTGCTGTCAGCATACCAGTTTGTGCTGTCAGCATACCAGTTTGTGCTGTAAGTATACCAGTTTGTGCTGTCAGTATACCAGTTTGTGCTGTCAGTATACCACTTTGTGCTGTCAGTATACCAGTTTGTGCTGTCAGTATACCAGTTTGTGCTGTCAGTATACCAGTTTCTGCTGTCAGTATACCAGTTTGTGCTGTCAGTATACCACTTTGTGCTGTCAGTATACCAGTTTCTGCTGTCAGTATACCAGTCTGTGCTGTCAGCATACCAGTTTGTGTTGTCAGCATACCAGTTTGTGCTGTCAGTATACTAGTTTGTGCTGTCAGTATACCAGTTTCTGCTGTCACTATACCAGTTTGTGCTGTCAGTATACCAGTTTGTTCTGTCAGTAAACCAGTTTGTGCTGTCAATATACTAGTTTCTGCTGTCAGTATACTAGTTTGTGCTGTCAGTATACCAGTTTGTGCTGTCAGTATACTAGTTTGTGCTGTCAGTATACCAGTTTCTGCTGTCAGTATACCAGTTTGTGCTGTCACTATACCAGTTTGTGCTGTCAGTATACCAGTTTGTGCTGTCAGTATACCAGTTTGTGCTGTCAGTATACCACTTTCTGCTGTCAGTCTACCAGTCTGTGCTGTCAGCATACCAGTTTGTGTTGTCAGTATACCAGTTTCTGCTGTCACTATACCAGTTTGTGCTGTCAGTATATCACTTTGTGCTGTCAGTATACCAGTTTCTGCTGTCAGTATACCAGTCTGTGCTGTCAGCATACCAGTTTGTGCTGTCAGCATACCAGTTTGTGCTGTAAGTATACCAGTTTGTGTTGTCAGTATACCAGTTTGTGCTGTCAGTATACCACTTTGTGCTGTCAGTAAACCAGTCTGTGCTGTCAGCATACCAGTTTGTGCTGTCAGCATACCATTTTGTGCTGACAGTAAACCAGTTTCTGCTGTCAGTATACCAGTTTGTGCTGTCAGTTTACTAGTTTGTGCTGTCAGTATACCAGTTTGTACTGTCAGTAATTTTTTATTTAGATAAAATAGTTGGCTATGCCCATTTTCTAATTTACTTTATTTATCGCAAATTACTATAGTTATTTTGAAGATATAATGCCCTCAATATCTTAATTTAAAATGATATATTTACGTTTAAAATACAATCTGAGTTATTCTTTTAAATTAGAGCATTGCCTCAAAAAGCCCTACGTTCTTTGCCAACTTAAGACTGAAAAATTGCTATATCTTCCTATAATTCCCCCGAGCAACCCTCACAATTTTTTCTGGATATGTAAATCGCTGGAACTTTGTTAACCACTTTATTTTCTCAACAAATTACTGCGATATTTTCTAAGAAAATCTGTAGGGAGTGTCAATATTTTCCTTCATTAGATTTTCACGCGTCGATCTCAAGAAAACAATCTCACTCGTTATGGAATCATTTCAGATCATTTCTACAATTACGTCTCCGAGGAAAAATGCAAGCGTTTACAGGAAGCAATCGTCTCTTTGATTGGATTAAATCCCTACAATCGTCTAGAAGATAAGATTAAATGAGTAAGGAAATTGTACTGGATGCAACCCTTTCAGCGCTAGTTAAGGGTAATTTATTGTAAATTAATGATTTATAACGTGCCTCTCTTCAAAAATGATCTTAAATTATTGTTCTACGATTGTGGAGTGTTTTCAAGTGGAAGCTAATGACAGCCTTTTTTGTGTCATTATTTTCATTGTGAAGTAATTATAGCAAGTGTAAACTAGCGCGTAATAGTGTAGTTGACAACTCGGAAGTGTCTCGGGTGTAGTTCTTGGCAAATTGGTCATTAGATAAAATGCCCCTTGATGAATAAAGAACTCATTTCGTATTCTGGCCAACAGTTAACGTCATTTGTAAATCGTTTGTGACCACAAATCCAAACGTTTATTATATTTTTGCGACGGCGGACTTCGGGTTGTGTGAGAAAATGTCCATTCCATTCCAGCACGGCCGACAAATAATCAGAAGTATTTGAGACAGAAATGCTTTATAATGTCATAAATTGATGTATGCCGTTATAAATATATGATGAAACGAGATCATTATAAAGGTAATTGTTATCTAAATTAGTCATTGGAAAATTCACGTTTGGATTTGTGTAGAATGACATTTTCGTATTTTACACCTAAATCAGCACATCCTAGTACTGAGATCTTTATCTTTGATCCCTTTAAGAGCAGAATCGAGAGCAGACGCTTTTTCGACGACTGCTTAATGTCAGCAACTGACAGGGGAGAACTTGCATGTAAATCAATTTACATGAAGTCAGACTTATGTTTTATTTGATTTAGCTCAAAGGACAACGCTTTACTTGAAAAAGTTCTTTTCATTGCTTGTTCAGTTAGAGGTAACCTAATAAAATATAAAAATATGGAACGCCTCGACTGTCTTATGTAAAGTACTATTTTATTGCCAAGTGTTGAGTCGGGCACATATGTTGGTATACGTAAATAACCTCTATTGAGCGGTCACAAATGCATTATGTTAAGTGACATATCAGTTTAACACTCTCACTCCTGACAACTATGGTCAGTCCTTTTACACCAGTTTCCAATTTTAAGAGTGCAGATCGAATGAACAGTAAATTTATGAACTGTAAGCCCCGTGTACGCAAAATGAAGTTATCTTCTAGCGTGCGGATGTAATGAATTGATACAATAATTGTTTTATTTACGTGTATTTACTTTATCTCCGCAGACAATAAAAGAGCTCAGAGAATGGTCTAGGGGAAAGTCCAGATTCATGGAGTTCAAAATGTGAAATGAGTTGATAAGGTTGTGTCCTAAATATCACGTGACCGCTTCGCACCATGTTTTTGTAATATAATTCACCAGGGAGCAGCCATCAAGTGGGATTGATGAAAGTTGTACAAATTTGTTAGCCTATTCGATCTATAATAAATAAATTTAATCTAAATTTGATCTGTAATGCTATTAAGCTCTGAAAACAAGACAGACTTTGTGATAAATGACTTATTAAGCCTGTTGAGAAGAAACAAATGGCCGAAACAAACAAATTGAAAAAAAGGGAAAATGCTTGCACAATTATCAAGCCTTTTTTTGAACTAGAAGCTAAAAGATTGTATAAACAACGCTCCTGTTTTTTGTATCCCTAGAAACCAACGGCGTAAATAGCAACATAAACGCCATCAAAATTTACTTCAAGTGTACTTGGTGAACTAAAACAGACATAAATATAAAATGGGACTGGCCTTACTAACAGAAAAATGATTTCTTTACAGAATCAAAGACATTCAGTTTGTTGTTGTTGTTTTTGTTGTTGTTGTTGTCGTCGTCTCTGTAAAAGACAGGTCTGTGAAATCAGCACTGTAGAAAACCACAGTTACCGTTGGGAATTACGTCATCAAATCAAGTTTTAACGAAAGGATATTGATGAAAAATTGATACATGTCTAATCACAACTGTCCCTTATTATGAGATATACTCTGCGCCATTGTTTTGACGTTTCGCAATATACGTTCTTATCCACCTTTCTGTTTTATCCATAAACTTTGTCGCAGACAAGGTCAACAGGGACCAAGTAAACTGATTTGTTTTAGCTTTTCTCTCTTTTTATTTATTTGTTTTGTATTCAAGAGCTTATTGTCGTAATGGACGACACTAAACAAACTATCGTTCTGATTTGCACTTTTAACAATAATGTTATAAAAAAGAAAACAACAAGAAAATAAAATGCGTACATGATACATTGTTTCAGAAGTTTCCGCACCTGTTGTTTACATACAATGTTTTCTGGTGATCATTTTCATTAGCGTCCTCTTCCAAATACATGGAAAACTATCGTGTGTTAACTGGCTAGATTTATGTGATAACTACCTCTCTTCAAAATTATGCACCTAAACATACTCCTTATGTTTCAATCTGTTTACATTGATTTATGGACGTGTACAAGAAAACATTAATTCAGCGACCTTTCTCTGCTACATTATGAGTTTTGCTCTGTTCTGTTGTGTTCTAAATTTCTCAGACACTTTGCAATCCAAGTTTCTTAATTCTATGTCCAGTATATCCAAAGTTGTTGATTGCCACGGTCGTAAAAGACGTGTTAAAAATTTTTACAGGGCGTATCAAGGAGTGAAAGAGGAAAAAATTAAGTGATATAAAATAAAGCGGGAGATAGCATTTTAAGCATTTACTCCTCTATTGAAAGTTGCCAAGTTAGAGCTTAGAAAAGCTTAGGACTTCAAATACAAGAGCTTACTACAATAAATATTGACGTTGAGCTCAACATTTAAATCAACATTTCAGCTCGAATTGTTTTGGTTTATTCTGAACATGCTAAATGTTTACTCAGGTCAATATTCAAGGACAGTACAAATAATATAAATAACATAATAAGGGATCGGTGAAAGGCATATAGAATACTTATATAACGGATCGTGAAAATCACGTGATAATATTTACAAACGTTTATTATCTCATGAATTAGAGACTGTTTGTTGGTATTGCATAAGGATCTAATCAAAACAACTTTAGGCGCATAAAGTAAGACAATAAATATACATGTATACACTTTCTGAGCAGAACAGAATAGAACAGAACCTTATTCAGATTTGTTTAAAGTATATTATCCATATAATAACATTTCTAATAAAAACTTGAATAAACATATCGACCTAGGTCGTAAACAGGGTATAATGAGAGTTAAAACACTCATGGTATAACTTGTGTTGGCAAGGATTAACATACTTACGTTACATTAATATATATGATATTCTTTCTAATAATCAAAGCATTGCAAGTTTGCATAACTTTCTTGATAACTAGACTTTAAAGGGTCTACAAATTTAATAAAACTGGGCCTTCAAATATTTCTTATGTAATACATTAGGAGTTTCCGTTCGTCTGTACCATGAATTACTCATTGTAATAGATAAGCTTTCACTCGGAACATTTCACGTAAATGCCCAGATTGTGTAGTCATCTTTGGCCAGAAAAAAACGTGATTTCTTCTTTAAACTAATTTATTTTACATAGATTGGGACGCATCTTCTCGCATATTTCTTAATCCCTTCATTAGTAACTGTTTCTTGGGTTCAAACGAGTACTCATGCTGGAAATGTGGAATACAGATTGTAACTGTAGCCCTGTTGGGATTCGAACCAGCGACCTCCAGATCGTGAGTCCGGCGCTCCATTGCTCCTTTGTAAATGAATGTAGATAATAATACAGAGATACAGAACTGTAAAAGTTCTACAAAGAACTATATATATATGTGTGTTTCCATAGATACATGCATTAGAAGCGTGTTATCCTCTGCCGTTGTCATATTTCTCAGTTTTCCATTGTACCTGCTGTCCTAAGTCAACGTTTCTAGAAACTTTTATTCACCTGTGGAAAGCGGTAACATCGTCATCACTTGGGATTGTAAGTCTTTCGTACTCGTGTACTAAACTTTTGAAAAAAACATCTCCGTGGCCATGGAGAGAACATTCCAGTTGCGCGGACTTGTTAACATTATTTCTTGTAAACAACAGTCTCAAAAATAATCCAACATTCTTTTAAATCTTGATTAGTGTTTTCACCAAACTTGTGACAGCAAGTCACGTAATGTGAGAAAATTGTTTCCTTGTTACGGAGGTACAAAATATATACTTTCTACGAACAAATGTTTTAATTACCTCTCTTCCTGAGAAATCACTGTGATATTGTGAAAGAACGCTAGACAGAACGCTACTAAAGGGTCTGTACCACATTTTGGCTATCTTGGCTTCTAAACACAGTATTTTGTCCTTTATCAGAAACAAAAGATTTATTGTTTAAGTTACCAAATGTAATCATACATGCTTAAGCACAATTAACCGATATATACTGTAGTCTCTACAAAGGTCAGAAACTTAAAAATGAAAAGGAGAAAACCACACGCGTATATATACGTAAGCTTTTACGCCATCAATAACACCTAGGAATGTGGATAGCACTTTTTTTCATGAGGAATGCAGAATATTGAACAAAAAACACAGTTTTTGTATCTGGCATGATGTTTTGCAAACTGAAGTCAGCGTTTGTGACTTGTGTTAAATGTTTTCATTAACTTAAGTTTTATCATTTCTTACGAAAGTCTTACTAGACTTTTGGCATCCCCCCAAAAAAAAAGAAAAACCATTGAGTAAATCTGTCTAAACCATAGAAGAGCAGCAAATCGTTGGCTGATATTCATCGATCTTTTGTATTATATCATTTCTTCTATTTCTCAACATTAAAGGAACCATTGAACTGAAATACATTGCTGAACCTAAACGAACGAACGAAAGAACTAACAAGCAGGGAGAAAGACGGGAAACAGAGCAAATCGATATCTCTATATTCTTTCCTTCGACGATGGCGTCTAGTCTTTGCCATCTTATTTGCAATGATTTTCTTTCTGTAGGAAGATATAAAATAGTTGTTTTTTTGGTCATTAGAAGTTATTCTACCACGCTTAAATTATTATTGTGTATAGCACGTTCTTTGGCGCATGAACTTTCCTTTCAACGTGCTCTGGTAGCAAGAAATTGCTTACAGCCCAACAAGCAACATTTTTTAAATGTGAAACACGCAAATGTTGAAACATTTAATATATTCCGTGTCATAAACAGAAACTTCGGAATTAATCATAGACTGCGGAAATCTCTAGCCAAACTGTAAACTACGGTGCTTGCATGATAATGTAAATTAACGCGCAACGAAACCTTAGAAGGAAATGTAACAAGTTAGCCCTTAGAAAATTATCACCCACAAACAAGAAATGTTACAAAACATGTAGTAATTGTAAGTTCATGGTAAAAAAAATTCTGTTATAACTTTATTTTTACGAATCACTTCAATACAACGAGATCACGTTCATATGTAGAAGTGTTTATGTCTGCGAGTTAAATATTTTTTTGTTTTTGGTGGTGTTTTCTAAAACTATGTCTTTTTTTTTTTTTTTACAGAAATGCTCATGCAAATATAAATCAACGACTGCACTATTTTTCAAGCCGCATAAAAGATGTCGGACAAAAAAGTGGTCATTGTCGTAGAATATATTAAGAATACTTTTTTTATAATTTGCAATACTTCCCTTTTTCAAACAGATGGGATTTTGCTTTTGTCATATAGTGTCTTTGAGTTCATTTATTTAATTCACTTTACAGATTAAACTTTAAAAAAAATACATTTTGGAATATTACGACTTGCCCAGTTTTTTTTTTTTATTCACATTATATTAAAAATTAAAAATGTCTGCTTTTCCAAGAGATAACACGGCGGATAATGAGGGTGACACACGGAATCACAGATTATAGTTTACAAGGATTCTCTTTATATCGTTAAATCTTTTGATCTTCCGTCAGCAGGATAAAAAATAGAGCAATAACTATAAATTAAAATTAAATATTTAACATGTAGTCCAAACACTTGCGCCGTGCGGGGTAAACAAATTAAATTCTTATTAAGTGTACAAATACTTTAGAAGCAAACTAGACAAAGATTAAGTAAAAAAGGACCCCTTTAATTATTCACAAGATGTAACAATAAACCTATAATCGCTTCTCTGAAACGTTTTGTCATGTGCCAGATAGACGGATTTTATTGTTTTGTTTCCATGCGTTTTTCATGTTTTATGCAGACGGTGTCCAGGTTTTATTATCAAAGGTTCCATGCCTCATTATTTTAAGAACTTTCTAAGGACAGAAATGAGAAGACAAACACTTTAAAAAATCTCGAAAATTCTAGATGTATAGAAAAAAAACCGAAAACTGATATTTATTTGTAATACGACAACATTCTACTTTTAGTTGTCTGCCAAGGGAGACAACAATTCTCTGTCACCTTTTTCACCTTTTTTGTAAATTTTGATTTTGGTACAGAAGGATAAATCAAGATAGATATTTTAAAAGTATTTTCAAAACTTGTTCAAATATAAGGCTTTTTTGAGCGTCGAGTGATTATCAAGAAAGGGAGGCAACTCTATTCATTGTAAAAAATGTAAATTTCTTTTTTTTAATAGTAAATTGCAAAATCTTTGGAGATGAATGTTTCAAAATGTTTTCAGTGATCTTGTAAATATTGCTTTCATATATATGTAAATGCAAAACTTCCGTTGTAATTCCTATTTAGTACGTTTGTAATTGACAGAACATGTCTTACAATTAAATAAAAATTCTTGCTGAAATATTTTAAAAGAAAAAAAAAAGTTGTATCACCACAACTTTACAAAAAAATCATTGAAGCAATTGCTCAGAAAATATGTATGTTGCATTAACGTAGAAATAATTTCATCTGTTTACCAAACATAGTTTAAAATTTATAGGAATTCCTAAGAAAAAGTGTTAATGTTAACCAATGGACAAAATCTTTTGCTACTTTTTAAGTTTTCAAACTTTTAAGTTTTAGAATAAAAAGCATAAAATATCTTGTCAGTTGGGTGATTATGCAATAACATTTTTGTCAGAGAAATTTTAAAAGAGCGCTACCTTAGTAAAATAAAATATATACGTTTGTATTTTTTTGTATAATAATAATAGATATAGATAATGAATGTATTCAATAGTCGAACATTTTGGTTGTTCACTATATATATTATCTAGTCTATCGGACGCTAGTGAAGTGTCTGCTACAATTATGTTACTGTAATTTTTATCAAAATAACACAATGGCAAGGATCATAAATTGTGTACTTCCTTTTAACACTAAAATAGGTTTTCATTTTGAAGAGTCTGAACAGTAGAAGTACAATTATTCTGAACCCTTTCTGAGAGTGTAGCTAAAAAGCTCAAACAAAAACTAACATTTTAAATACTTAATAAACTATGAAATATAGGCACAAAAAATCGAAGAAAACAAATTTGCACAATTGCTATTCAGGTTTTCTCATTAAATTAATTAAAGGCCACGTTGGGTATAATACACCTCTTTTAGTGTTTAATATTTCACACAATAAGAATAACTCAAAGATTAATCATATGACTGACAGCCAGAGAAATCCATTACTTGTTTATACAGAAAACACTTTATCTTAAATACTATCCATTAAGTGAAGCCCCGATTCTCTAGGTGCAATATATTGTTCCCTTCACCCGGAATCTCCAGCGAGTCGCCATGAAACAACTTGAAAAACACTTCTGTGTTTACTAACCATATAACAGACCATCGACGTTACAATTAACAAGTTTTTATCCGTTTAGTTTTGTCAAGCAAACAATTGAAGGCATAGGTTTAGCTGAATAAATCTGTTTTTCAACAACCCTTTAACGCATAATGGATCAAACAGTGCTTATTCATTCCACACAAGGTAAATCTTGGTAACAATATACCTCGAATAAAAACCATTTAAGTGATATTTATAAAGCATTCAGCTTTCCATTTGCCATCGTGTGTGGTTAGTATTCTCAAACGTATTTTGATGTTTTAATTTTGTAACATTGCGTTTATTCAAACACAGACCAAAGAGTGGAGTTTGGTCTTTTGGTTGTTAGTCATTATTGTGTCAAGCGCCCCCTGTAATAGATATATTGAGACAGGCAGACGAGAGATTTTACCAGCCCACCCGGACACGTTTGATGTAATGGGTTTAAAATAATACATCGACTGTACATTTCAAATACAATTATACAAAAAATATGAATTAATAATGACAAAGGCAGGATGAATTGAAAAGTCACGATTTAATTTAATATAGCTCTTGTATGACGCGGTTATTGAAAAGGTAAAAGCGAACATTAACTAATAAGTACTTGTCTCTCTGAAGTATGTAATTTAAAAAGTTACTGTCTATAGGTAGAACTCATAGCAACAACATAACTTTAAAAAAAAGATGAGGATAATTTCGTTGACATTTTTATAACGACTGACTAAAGTACAAATACACAAGGCGTAAATGGTTGTGGCATGCTGCATTACACCATTCTACGGCCTTTTTGTTTAAAGGCAGATATTGAGAAGAAAGTCTAGTTATGAATGTAACTGAGTGTATACAGTATCCATTGTTGTAGTTATTTTATCATTTTATTATTTTATTTTATATTTTTATGGTGTTTGTTCCTTTTTTATGACTCGCTTAGTATGAGCATTTGACATGGCCCTGGCAACATTACTTACTGAATGTCTGGTAACATAAACATTAGTACTTTCAGATATCATGTGACCATTATCTAAGAATTCCTAGGAGAACTGTTTTTTTGAGCTTCTGCTTAGCGCTGTTGCTCAGTTGTTACTTTTGTCAATAATTGTATAATTATAAATTATTTATTCTAATATTACTAAAATGGAATTAATTTATTATTTAAAATTAATGCTTTTTTATTGTTTGGGGTTTACTGTAAAAATCTGCTATGTACTTTCTCTGTTTGTTCGTGCGGGCAAGCGTGCAGGCAGGCGTATGTGTGCGTGCCGTGTGAACATGCATAAGATTGTAGTTGATGTTTAATAATCTTTTCTTTTTTTTTTAATTTAACGGTCGTAACATTTTAGTGAGGTTATTCATTAAACAAGCAAAATAATATCAGAACGTATGGAGATATTCATTTACAAATTAAGCATTTTCCGAATAAAATTTCATTTTTTTTTTTCGCAAAGTAAATTTAAAATCGATTCATGAAGCGTTTAGTGAAGAAGTCGAGAGCAAAATCAGATTAGCGATACAAGCAAACAATGAACAAGGCGACAACCATTGACCCCGTCACATGACACACTCTTCAATTTCTTAAACCTGTCATCGGTCAATTGTTACATGAATAAAATGACCATTAGTGTCACAATTAAGTGACCTCCAATTTAATGCACAATTCATTCTGGTTAAATATTCATTTACTGAAAAGGGAAACATATCTGTTTCAATTGGAACGCAGAAATGCAGCATGTAGTCGCTTACGTAACATGTAATTGGTTCCCCGCCTCCATATTGAAGACGCTGTAATCAAGTGACAGACAAATCGCCGAGAAATGGCGAGAATCCGCGGGATGTTAACAGGGACCACAGTAGGACGGGAAGTTATCACATAAAACATCGGTTTCAGCTCTTTAATTTCCAAAAGCAGATTTCGGTAATGAATTTTTAATCGGGAAAGCATTTTTAAGAAAAGAGAAAAGAAATACTTGTTTTTTTTTTTTTCCTGCAAATTCAAACGAGAGGTATTTAATTTGATTTGGACAATTTCTTCAAGGAGAAGTGGATTCTTTTTACAGTGCAAAACAAAAGAACGGGAAAGTTAGAATTTTACATGGTTTATGTCATAGGATTGTCGTATAGACTTAGAAACAGTTCTTTTTACCATCGGGACATCATCGGGACAATAAAATGTCTCTTTAATGGCCAGATTTAGCAGACGACTGCTCGCCTTCATAAAAACTTTTTTGAAGGGCATAAAACAGAGGAGGGTAAAAAAACATTAGCGTTACATAGCAAACAGGAAACAAAGTACACCTAATCAACACATGTTTGAAAATGACCGTTTGTTTTGTTTGTCCGCTGTTTAGGAACGACATATGTGAGATACATTATCAGTTTCATAGAGGATGAGTATCACTAGAAAACCAGGAATAAATTGCCGACACTAAGACAACACCCTTGTTTATTAAGCGCTTACCTCTTAAAGAACAACAATGAACTAATACACCCACGACTCCCTTTGGTTTTAATATGTAGACACACGCTCCTTTTATGCAGTCGATGAACTTTGTGAATAGTACAGGACTTGAGTACTATGTAATGCTCGGCTACTGTAACATAACCCGCTGATCAGATCCCAGCCTCGTCAGGGTAGTGAGTACGAGCTACATGCAGAGCAGTCGATAGGACGCACAAAATCTAAAGAACTGATTCGTGTTTAAAACAGAATAATGTTTAGTGAAGATAAGATTGCTGTTGTTGTTGTTGTTGTTTTTGTTGTTATCAGCATCTTTTTATTCATTCATTCCCTCGTTCGTTCACTCATTCTTACATTCATTCACTCACATTTTTAGATTCAACTCGTAAATGCCGTCAGGCATAGATTATTGAGAATGTTGTTCATACCCTCTGTAACATGGTCGTGTATCAAAAACAACTCTTTTCTAACACATATTTATATTCTTTTGTCACGCAAGTTTTGCATCGCGAAAACTAATATCACAGGTGCTTACATGGAATAAAACTGTGTTTTTAATTAGTTTTAACGGTGCCTAATTCTCTCATTTTCACAGAATCGTAAATGTTTATCTAATAGCTTTGCTGGGTTTTTCAGCACGTTTCTAATCAATTACATCCTATCATTCACTTTGTATCAGAGAGTAGCATCTCATTTGGTGGAATTTGAAAGAAACAAATCTTAATTAACAGCGTCTAGCTAATTACATTTCCATTACAATGTCTAACTACGGGGATTACCTGTCACGATTCATACGTACGATTTGAAGTAACGAGAATCATTTTGTCCATATACAGACAAAACACGTCTGTTTTAAATAATATTAGAAGTAAATTTGCATCATAAAACTTCGTAAACGGACTAAGATAGAAGCATTGATTTTTTGTCGTATATGAGATTTAATCAGACCAAGTCGCTTTGATAATATAGGACTGATGAGTTTTACACAGTTTGCTTGGAAGTTATTAGTTTTATTTTATCAATTCAATCTTTTACTGTTCTTTTTTTAGTAAATGACAGACTTTCGATATGAAATTTTTGTTTTGTTATAAAATATAAGTTAAAGTTTTGTTTACTTCGGTCGAACTAAATATACGAACCAAGCCTGTTAAGACATTTTCGGACCTTTACAAAAACAGCCATATTAATTACTTTAAGGGCTTTATCATCTGCTGTTTGTCGAATGGTATGCTTCTGTCTTGCACCATTTTAGGTCTAAAATTCGAATATAGATATAAGAAAAGTGAGTGTTCGAACGTTCCTTGAACGACACTAGTTTATGTACAATATATAAAGCTTTCGCATAAAGTTTTTTTCTGGGAGCTTCTAGGTGATTCTTCTGTTGTCATCAATATCCCTTTCAAATCTTTTATGAAGTACCTTAATCCTTCTTTATATTTGGCGGTCAGGAGAAATATTTTACTTTTTTGTCAACGAACACTTTCTTACTATTTGTTGTTGTTGTTGTTGTTATAGTGGTTACTGATTTCGTGTGACGTAATTGTACCAAAAAAGTTAACACAATTGCCAAATACAAACCATTTAAGGTGCAGCGAAGAAGTCAAAATGTCGGGTACAAATTTCAAATGAAATCCTGCCTTTTGTTACAGGAAGTTTACGCGGTGCTCTACGGTCAAACAGGTCAATCGCAGACACGCATGCGCAATCGCGGAATTCACCTGAACGGTACTGGATTTTTAGACAACTTTTTCAAAAGAACCTGAAAACTGCACTCTAAACAAACTGAAAACATCGGTTACTTTCCTTATAGCACAACCTGGCCGAGTGAAAATGACAGATGGAGAGGACAAAAGTGAATCTAAGAACAAGTCAAAGACATAAAAAATAGTTTAAGTCTTTGAACAAGTGAATGGGGTTGCTGAACTTTCTTTAAGGGACAACGCCTTTGTTTTTGAACGTGTATGTTAATTTCATGTAGGGGCTGGTTTAGATGGGTTTATTCAATTTATCCTAAAATTTTAACTGCGTAGTATGATAAATCTGATTGTTCTTCGTTTCGTTTATTAGATATCACCCTTTCAAAGGCGTTTATTTGAAGTGATAGTATTTTAACTAACTGTCGAAAATCAAATTGACTTGTTGACTCAAATTGACAAATGACGCACATTCACGTTATTCGCACGTGTTCGTGCGTGGAACTAATGCAAACTCGCAAATAAAGCTAACAATATTTGATTAATTTACCGTCAAATATTTACTGTGATATTAGCAAAGAAATCCGCTTAGAACCAGTGATTCCTGACCTGTCACAAAGATGAAATTTATCAAAGACAAAACTCACAATAACCGTATTAACAATTCATGATTTGAAATTACCAGTACTTAAAGATGTTAAATTAAAGGTAACTGATGGAAGTATTGTTTTAGTATTAACCTGTGATGGAATGTGATAGAAAATATCTGGATACATCTGCAGACTGCCAGGCGAGCGCACGCATTTAAATGTCACATTTTTCCATGAAGTTAACTGAACTGAAAAAAAATCTATACAAATTAATTTGATATTGTAATCTAAGATGTCAAAAATTATATTAGAAATTTCAGCTGTAAGCGGTCACATCCTGGTAAACGTGAAACCCGCGAGAGCTTGAGATATCCTGGCCGAAACTTAGACAAGAAACTGTAGGTGTTTTTTTTATTTTTATTTTATTTTTTTATTTTTTTTGAAGCCAGAGGGTTTAGCTGAAATTTTCATCCAAGGGTAGTTACAACTTCCAAATGTGTCAACTGCACAAATTGTAATTTTCTTGAAGTCTTATGTATAGAAAACTTTAGCGCTTACAGGCTGGAACTAGACACATGTGAAAGTATTATCATTTATTTTTATTATTTTTTATCTTTTTGTTTATAGTAACAGTATACTAAATTATTTATACTCAATTATTTTGGAACCGGAAGACTACGAGACAAAAATGATATAATTCAGAAATACGGAAGATTTCCAGTAAACGTGAAATAATTTAATAAAAATATGTTAATTAAAAAAATGTGTAACTAGTAAGATTAAAAACGAATTAGAAACAAGGTTATTTATATGACAAAACATGCACAAGAAACTCATTAAGATAATCTTAAGAAGTCTTTTTTTGAGACCCAGGAGTCCATCTAATTACCGGAAAACAGTAGAGAGAATTCGTTAAGAATGTTCCAGCTGACATCAGACAATTTCTCCTTTTAAACGATAATGGTGATTATTTGGTGTCTGATGAAGAAATAACAGACATTCGACGATTCATCTGCTGAACATCCGTTTTTCACATCCAAATTTAACTCATCCATATGTGTACAAAATATCGCCGATGTTATTTTTAAAGAATTAGTTTTAAACAAAACAAGTGGATTAAACAAAGTAAGCCATCAAGTGCTCATAGAAACGTTCAGATCAGTTAATCTTCCTTATAGAATTATAGAATATAGACCTGTCCTTCACAATTAAGTTCTTATCCGAACTGTTTTTTTTTTTTTTTTTGTTTTTTTTTGTTGTTGTTGTTTTTTGTTTTTGTTTTTTTTAACGCTGCCCTCCATATTAAAAAGGGAGACTCGTCTTTGTGTAATCGAGCCCCGATACTGAACATTACCATTTATATGAGAACGTTGGCAGTTCCTTACGGAAAATGGGGGATCGGTGAAGAGGTCCCTATACCAGCAACGATGGTTAGATAAACTGTTAACCTTATACCATTATGACTGTTAAACGGTGGGTGTTAAACTTAGTTAAATCAATAACTAAGCAGGATCGTGGCTATCTCTCAATTTACAGACCCATATAGCTACTCGTTTTCAAGAAAAGGTTGTTGAGCATACATTTTTAAAAAAAAACTGAATTCAGATCTGGCAAAATTAATGGTTGGCTAATTTTGATTCTTCCTAAACGGATGCAGTAGCCTCTTTATCAGCCTTTTTTCAGATAATCACATATCGTTCAACTTTAGAAATCTCATGTTAATTGTTCAGTTTGTAAGAATCAATTTCTTCGAAAAACTCGTATACATGGTACTGTATCAAGGGATGTTGGGCGCTGCACAGCAAAGTCTAGATTTTCGAAATGTATTCAGTAAAGTTGAACGCTAAACAAAAAACGAAAATAAAAAATAACATATTTATCTCTTAGAAGTGGCTGCCTCTATCGTTATATTTTGCAGTACAATTCAGTAATAAATTATGGCTTGTAGTTTGGTATTTAGGTTTCTATATTTGAAGCCTCAGCTAGATGCTATAGAAGTGTTATTTTGAAAGCAGATCTGAATCCACAACTACAATTCAGAAATCAATTTTCAAATGCACATTTGAAACCCTAGCCACAAATCAAAAATGAATTTTCAAATGCACATTTGAATCCAAAACTACCAACTACAAGTCAAATTCACAGACTTTGTTTAAACGTGAAAATACATGTTTGTTAGGTGGAGGGATGGGGGTACTTTGCACCATGTTCTATAAACACTAACAAAAAGCCTCTAATAATCATTAACAGACAATCCTGCAAAGGCCACACGTGAGTTTTTAGATATTTTGAAATGGAAGAATATTATAATTAACACGTTAAGAGTATTCGCACCTGAACCATCGCTCCTGGAGACTTCGAGAAATGAAAATGATGAAATACTCGTAGTATACATATTAATTAGATTGCAATTTTTCAATAACTATCATTAAAATTATATTCAACTTATGCTAATACAAGTTGATTCTCAGTTTGTAAACTGTTGACAATATCTCTCGTATTCGATATATTACCTGAAAATCTCCATGATCAACATGGCTTTTACGTGCAATTTTGAAATGTCGTGATTTTATGAAATTAGAAATCAAAAGATGAAGATATTCTATCAGAGCAAGACTGGCGAAGTCAGCAGCTTGGCGAATAAACAGAAACATATAAAACAAATCATATTTGTCGTAAAATTTGGTATATCTTAGTATTATCGGATTGGTCGTTTTCATATAGATCGTTATTTTTCATCATTTATATTTTCATACAGGTCGTAATATCGCACTTAATCTTTTTTCATATCGGTCGTAATTTCACACTGGTCGTGTGTTATACAGATCGCAATTTCACGCTGGTCGTATGTTAATACAGTTCGTAATTTCAGACTGGTCGTATATTAATACCGATCGTAATATATTACATTGGTCGTATTTTCCTTCTGGTCGTTATAATTATAGCTTTTGTCTTTTTAGACGTAATATATACCTTTGGTCGTACTTTTCTATAGGTCGTAATAAAGCTATGATCGTATTGTCATACATGTTGTGATATCGCACTGGTCGTACTTTATACAGGTCGTTATATCGCACTGGACGTACTTTATACAGGTCGTTATATCGCACTGGTCGTACTTTATACAGGTCGTTATATCGCACTGGTCGTACTTTATACAGGTCGTTATATCGCACTGGACGTACTTTATACAGGTCGTTATATCGCACTGGTCGTACTTTATACAGGTCGTCATATCCCACTGGTCGTACTTTATACAGGTCGTTATATCGCACTGGTCGTACTTTATACAGGTCGTCATATCGCACTGGACGTACTTTATACAGGTCGTCATATCGCACTGGACGTACTTTATACAGGTCGTCATATCGCACTGGTCGTACTTTATACAGGTCGTCATATCGCACTGGACGTACTTTATACAGGTCGTCATATCGCACTGGTCGTACTTTATACAGGTCGTTATATCGCACTGGACGTACTTTATACAGGTCGTCATATCGCACTGGACGTACTTTATACAGGTCGTTATATCGCACTGGTCGTACTTTATACAGGTCGTTATATCGCACTGGTCGTACTTTATACAGGTCGTTATATCGCACTGGTCGTACTTTATACAGGTCGTTATATCGCACTGGTCGTACTTTATACAGGTCGTTATATCGCACTGGACGTACTTTATACAGGTCGTCATATCGCACTGGTCGTACTTTATACAGGTCGTCATATCGCACTTGACGTAGTGTATACCTGTCATAATAAAGCTTGATCATAACATACACTGGTGGTCTATATATAACAGCAGCAGACGATAAACCGTCCATATGGTTTATAAGAACATTAAGAAATAACATATTATCAAAGTTGGTGGAATAATTGGCTGCCTAAAAAGAAAATTTTGCTTGTCATATATTGCGATCATGGCGCATTTGTTCCGTGACATTTAATTTAGCACGGAACAATTTTTCTGCTGTTTCCGGCTCAAACGAATATAGCACAATATGTACACTTCCGGTGCACGAGACAAACTGATTGTAAACTCTCCGGTCGCCATTTGCAATCGTTACAATTGAAAAAGAAATAAAAAGATACAAGAAATGCTCACTAATGATTTTATATCGCAATTAGATATCTCCGAGTCACGCATGCAGAAGGGAATTTCAATGAAAAAAATTTCTTCACGACAAGGACCATTAGAAATGCTCTTATATAATGGCGTTATCATCCACGTGAGGTATTTAGATGGTCAAATGATCTGTACACGGCTACGTTTAACGTATCTATGTTCAGAAAAAGTCGTTAAACTTATTCACCTTTATTCAGTTTTAGTAAGTTGTGAAATTACCGACGTCATTCGCGGTTTTTAAGGAGAAGACCTGACCCTTTTGTCTGTCTTAGTTATCTAAGGTTCCTGAACTAAGTTCCAACCACTGCTCAAATTACAGAAAGACGTCCAAGTTGAAGCCTGTACATTCTGTGTACAACATACGGAATAAATTCTTTCTCTTGGCAATTTCATTAGGAAGACAATATAAGGAACAAATAAAGTAATGGTTTCCTTTCTTTCATTTTTACAAATAAATATAATTGAATATAACTAATCATCCAATGTAACCTAGCAACGACTAAACACACTCGAAAAAAAAATATTATTTGTTGTTATTGTTATTGTTATCTTGATTTCGTTGGTAGTTTTGTTCTTGTGTTGCTGCTGGTTTTGCTGCTGGTTCTGCTGCTGGTGGTGTTGCTGCTACTTGAGTCTTTTACATTGCTGTAGGAAAGAAAAATGTAAAAGCTTCTGTTTACTTTATTTTAGGTACACCTTCATTTAAACTTACGTACAGTTTATGTTTCTGTAAGAGAACAAAATTAACCGAAAAAATATGCTAAGCAAACGCACTGCTACATTTCATCTTGCGAAAGCATTTGACAGAATCAGATGGAATTTTTTAACCATGCGCTCCCTTGATAACTTAAACAGCAACAAGATACAAGGCGATTTGAAATTTTCCATTTAGTGTCAAACCGACTACTTCTTGTGATAAAAAAACAACTCTCACCATGACAGTGCTAAAATTCTTGCTAATATATATGACAGTATTTTTCTTCTCACGGTTAAGGTTATTGACGCACTTGTTCCTAACATTTAATACCAAAACACCTCCTTTACATTTTTTATAACTTTTCTACACTTTATTCCTGACTACCACGGAACCAAAACCATTCGGAATGTCTCAGTTACATGAACGCCACCTGGGATCTGTTTTGATGATACAGCGAAAATAAAAATCTTGTATGTTTCGACAGTAGAGAAACAATGGGGAGATACCTCCACGGGGAAACATTATACCAATTATCACTTACAAAAAGTGTCGACAAACTTCCAAATAAATTAACCGGTGCTAGAAAACAAAACAATGATCAATATTTGCACATTATACCCTAAATTGTCAAAATTATGGAGGTCTTTTCTTCCTAAGGTAGAACTCAATCCATCAAACTGTCCAAGAGCGTCGCGAGGAAAACTCATTAGTTCATTTGTTTTGCGGCGTTCACACCAGAGGAGGAAAATAATCGGATTAAGGGACGTTTTGTAGACGCTCTCATAACACCATTAGGACAAAACAAGACATTGTTTGCCAATATGAGTATTAGTTTCATTCCCCTAAGTGAGGGCTAAACAGTTTATAAATTCTGCACAATCTAATTAAAGGGTTGCGGATTTACACCCGTTACGTACCGCTATAATGAAACGATAATCAACTTCATAACTGTGGTGTTAAACCTTAATAAACTTGCAAACGATAATTAAATCAAAGACGTTTAATATTTCACCGTTAGGAAAATGTATGGCATTTTCTAGCCGTATTTTCAACACGTTGGCATATCAGATTGCAAGGAGGACTAGAGGGCACCTAGTTTCTCATAGAAAAACACACAAAGGAAGCGTCACAGTTGTCTGGAACGATCATAACAAAGAGTTTCCGAATATTAAGACCGAGACAGTGCGTCTGAAACTGTGTGACAGTAAGGTCTATGTTCGAATTCGGGTTAAAACGGAAATAACTTGAAACAGTAGTCATTTAAGTAAAAAGAAAATCTGACGTGGCGAAATTTCTATTAAAAATAAGTTTATGTTTAAAAACTATAAAAACTCGTAACAAGATAAGGCCATACCAAATCGTTCTTTCGTTTAGCGTCCGCGGACGGATAGGTTTGAGCTTCTGTGGTAGGAAAAAAAAACAACATTGTTTTCTCTTACGACCTTACTGTACAAAGTATTAAATGTTCTCCGGTATGTTTGAGAATTTATACGTGACTAGTGTTGTTACCTCCCTTACATCATTACCCCATTTTGTATTTATTGAGATGGTAAAGAAGTTCCATGCGTGCTTAAAGGTGTAGCGACGTCAGAAGAGTTTAGTTTCTGGTCAGTTATAATAAGATTTTAATATCTTTGATTGTTTTTCAAGGTAATAGCAAGTAAATGATTGTTTTATGTAAATTTCATGCGTTGAAGTATTTGTTATTTGTTTTTGCTATCAGTCGAATTTCTCAAGTGTAGTGTATACGCGGCTGCAGCAAGAATTTGTTGATGAAGTTTAATGTAATTTAAATAGGTAGAGTCGAAAGACATTATTTATGACGTTTTGTTAGTAGTTCACTAAGCAGATATTCCTTTTGTAACATTTTTGCTGAGAATTCTTCTATCATAAGGGCACCAAATTCATTTTGAAGTATTTCAAAAAATTGTGTTATCTTTGCATTGAAGCCAACAGACACTCAGACAAAACAGATAGAGAAAAACAAATACCAGTAAAAATGATATTTTGGTGTTCAGTATTAAATGTTGAAGAAGTGTTTACTTTTGTAATTTTTTACAGTGATACCTCATTTGGATTTTAGTGCCATAGTATGGAAGGACCTGTCTAATAACATGATGTGCATCAGTTCAGTTTTATAGATTGTTGAAATTGAGTTGATATTGACAAGTTGACTCCAAATATAGACTCAATTGTAAAATTACCTATGCAGAAATATATTTTCAGTTGAATTTATAGGTGGTTTGATTGAAATTTTTTTAAGAAATGCATTAAACGTCTCTACAAAGTGGAATATGAAACTTGATAATTATATCCTGGTGTAGATACTAGTCAGTATGACTTGTTTATTTTTTGGGGCTTCGTTTGTGTTTTCAGGATAGCTAGATAGGTTTTTGAACGTAGGGTGGACGCTAAACGAAAAAACAATTTGGTATGGCCTAAGGGTAACCGCCAGGGGAACTCAGCAGTCTTTCTTCCCTTTGTTATTACTCAGCTTTTTTGGTTTTGTTTTTAGACAAAATAGGATTGTCAAGAGATTTTTAAAAATCCAAACTACATGTATAATAATTATGATATTATTCATTGACATTTTTGATGGGTTTTTTCTTTTGTAGAACTGGTTTCTATTCTCAAAGGGAAAAAATGCAATATGTTTAGGCTTTTTTATTGTATTTTACTGATAATATAGTTAAAGCTATCATTCATTGAAAAGAGCCACTGAAGAAGAATACCTATTGAAAGATTGTATAAAAAAAAACATTTTAATGCCGATTTGATTCAAAGGCAACATGGCAACTCTCCGTGACAACGTTGACGACTGACCAGTAATTTTGTTAGAAATCTGACAAAAGCCCTCTTTTAAGTCTTCCTCGTATATTTCTCAATGTCACACATTCTGCTATATTGCAAATACTAGACAGGTGCACGACTAGGCGAAAAGCACGAGTAAACCTTATACTGAAGTTAATTTATTTTCTTCGATGTATGAATGTAAAAGGGCATATATGCCTCAATAAAAATGACCTAGTTTTATAACCAATCCCCACACAATAACTTAAGTATGTAAATTATCTTAATAAGGTCAGTTGACCAAATGAAAAGAAAAAAAATAATACTTGGCAGAAGTGCATGTATTTTACCACTTTGGTTCAACCACTGATTAAGCCGCTAAATAAGAAAAGAAAAAAATCATCTGCGAAAAAAAGGTGAAGGTATATTTTATGTCAAAAAAATAAGTGCCAAAAACAGCAAACCATTTATATCCGCTAGTTTCCACTTTAAAGCTTATTTTTGGAAAGTCATCAGCTGTCGTGCATTGCTCAGTTTTGCTTTCATTCATTTTCTTTCAAAGCTGTTCAGCGATTTTCTTTTTAAAAAAACCTTTGAAAAATAATATGACTGATCAACGCCGAACTACATATAAACTTATACAGGTCACTGTTGTCTAAATTCTGAAAGGCTCTTTTTCATAATTCATTATACTTTTAACTTGTCGAGTTTAAGGGAATATAACAGAAACGCTAGAAGATGAATCCAAGAAACCAAACCTTGGCGAAAATTTAGCGAATTTCTTAGTTTGGTGTTTAAGGTGCGACGAACGAGACCTCATCCATATTTGCTCTCACCTTATCCATGTTTGTACTGACCACATCCATACAGTCTGATCATGGCCTGCACATCCATACATTCTATTCATGGCCTAAACATCCAAACAGTCTGATCATGTCTTGTATAACCATACAGTCTGATCACGTGTTGAACATCCATACCGTCTGATTATAGTCTGCATATCCATACATTTCCACACAGCATTCTTATCATAGCCTATATGTCCAGACAGCAATATGATCAAAGTCTATACGTCCACACAGCAATATGATCATAGCCTATACGTCGACACAGCAGTATGATCATTACTTATACGTCCACACAGCAATATGATCATAGCCTATACGTCCACACAGCAATATGATCATAGCCTATACGTCCACACAGCAATATGATCATAGCCGATACGTCCACACAGCAATATGATCATAGCCTATACGTCGACACAGAAGTATGATCATTACTTATACGTCCACACAGTGGTATGATCATTACTTATACGTCCACACAGCAGTATGATCATAACTTATACGTCCACACAGCAGTATGATCATAACTTATACGTCCACACAGCAGTATGATCATTACTTATACGTCGACACAGCAGTATGATCATTACTTATACGTCGACACAGCAGTATGATCATCACTTATACGTCCACACAGCAGTATGATCAGTACTTTTACGTCGACACAGCAGTATGATAATTACTTTACGTCGACACAGCAGTATGATCATTACTTATACGTCGACACAGCAGTATGATCATTACTTATCCGTCGAGACAGCAGTATGATCATTACTTATACGTCGACACAGCAGTATGATCATTACTTATACGTCGACACAGCAGTGTGATCATTACTTATCCGTCGAGACAGCAGTATGATCATTACTTATACGTCGACACAGCAGTATGATCATTACTTATACGTCCACACAGCAGTATGATCATTACTTATACGTCGACACAGCAGTATGATCATTTGTTATACGTCCACACACGCAGTATGATCATCATTTATACGTCGACACAGCAGTATGATAATTACTTATACGTCCACACAGCAATATGATCATAGCCTTTACGTCCACACAGCAATATGATCATAGTCTATACGTCCACACAGCAGTATGATCATTACTTATACGTCCACACAGTAAATGATCATAGCCTAAACGTCGACACAGCAGTATGATCATTACTTATACGTCCACACAGCAATATGATCATAGTCAATACGTCGTCACAGCAGTATGATCATTACTTATACGTCCACACAGCAAAATGATCATAGTCTATACGTCGACACAGCAATATGATCATAGCCTATACGTCCACACAGCAATATGATCATAGCCTATACGTCCACACAGCAATATGATCATAGCCTATACGTCCACACAGCAATATGATCATAGCCTATACGTCCACACAGCAATATGATCATAGCCTATACGTCCACACAGCAATATGATCATAGCCTATACGTACAAACAGCAATATGATCATAGCCTATACGTCCACACAGCAATATGATCATAGCCTATACGTTTAAACAGCAATATGATCATAGCCTATACGTCCACACAGCAGTCTGATCATAGCCTTTAAGTCCATACGAGCAAAGATTGAGGAATTAGATTTTTTACTGCCTGTACGGTCCAATAGAATTTTGACTCCAACTGGTAAAAATATAGTCATTAAAACACTAGCTTTGCCAAAACTGAACCACATTTTTATTAGCTTTCCAACCCCTCCAAAAGATGTCATTAAAAAAATCAAGACATGTTTTTTTTTAGCTTTTTATGGAATAAAGTCCCAGATAAGTTTAACGAGCCTCAGTAGTTCAAGATTTTAACAATGGAGGATTAAGAGTTGTGGAGGTTGAGAAGTTTATAATAACTCTTAAATGTTCATGGTTTAGAAGGTAATCTGAAAGATATTTCTCAGTAACACGTTCTGGTTAGTACGTTATGTCAAGCCTTTCATTCTGTAGGAAAGTATAGAGCAAACTTTGTACAAAAGGAAGATCTCCACGGTGAGCAATCCCTTTTGGAAAGAAATACAAACAAACATCTTGAACCTTAATAATTTTATTTTTATTTTGTAAGTTACCATTTATATAAATAAAACATACAAAACTAAAGTGGCTTCAGTTTAGAAATAATCATAGAATATTAGGAACTAATAACCTTAGGGCTAAAATGGGGTTTACCAATAATAATACATGCTCCTTTTTGCAAAAGCGCTCCTGAAACAATAACACACTTACTTCATGAGTGTTCTGTGATTACTACTTTTGGGACAAAATGTTAAACTCTGGATACAAAGAAAGTAAACTATATATACAGATTGTACAAATTTTGATATTTTACTTTTCTATATGTACTAAACAAATTCTTTTAATCTGCAAATCATATGTTTATTCAAGTAAAATAAAAACGGGATCACAAAATTGAGAAGGCCTAAAAGAATATCCTATATTTATATGAAATTGAAAAAATCAGTGCAATTAAAACAATGAACATTCAGAACTTTGAAAACAATGGAGACATTTTTAAGACTTGGTACCTTGATAGAATTATACTATAATTCAATTATTGCAATCTTTTTTTCGTTTATCTCTTAGTTTTACTGGTGTTTTTTCCTCATCACTTGTATTTCCAGCATCCTCTCTCCGTCTAGGTGCTGCCCTTTTTTTTATGAAAAACTCACTCATCAAGCTACTTCTGCCTTTTTCTCTATTCTTATATATTAATTTCAAGGAATTAACCCGTTATTACGGTGGCACAGAGGTGACATGCACAACTTTTTTTTTAACTGCACTTCTCCTTTTTTTATCTCGTTCCCACGAGATACTAACTCGTTCCCACGAGTTACTATGTCGTGGGAACGAGATAAAAAAAAGAGAGAAGTGCAAATCTGAAAAAAGAATCGCATTTGAAAAAAAGAGTTTCGCAGTAAAAAAAGAATCGTGTTGTAAAAAAAAGAACAGCAAATGTAAGCTATGTCGAGGGAACGACTTACTAACTCGTGGGAACGAGTTAGCTATGTCGTGGGAACGACTTTATATCTCGTTCCCACGAGATACTAAGTCGTTCCCTCGAGTTAGTATCTCGTGGGTACGAGATAAAAAAAAAAGTGCAATTTAAAAAAATGTATTGCTTTGGAAAAAAAAGTGTTGCACAATATATTTCTTTCTCGTTCCCACGACATAGCTAACTCGTTCCCACGAGTAAGTAAGTCGTTCCCACGACATAGCTAACTCGTTCCCACGAGTTAGTAAGTCGTTCCCTCGACATAGCTTACATTCGCTGTTCTTTTTTTAACAACACGATTCTTTTTTTTACTGCGCAACTCTTTTTTTTCAAATGCGATTCTTTTTTTCAGATTTACACTTCTTTTTTTTATCTCGTTCCCACGACTTAGTAACTCGTGGGAACGAGATACTAAGTCGTTCCCTCCAGTTAGTATCTCGTGGGAACGAGATAAAAAAAAAGAAGTGCAATTAAAAAAAAAAGTTGTGCATGTCATCTCTGTGCCACCGTACGTTATAGTTAGGTTTTGTTCTAAATATCAGAATGTTTTAAATCTGTTTGTTTTTTTCTCCACTACAGTTGTAAAGGGAGATAAATATATTGATTTGTCATTTATATTGTGATTTGAATTATGGTTACCTAGTTACTTCCCCTTTTATAAATGATAGCTTGCTTTGATCAACTTGATGCGATTTTTTCCACGTTAAAAGAAAAATGTCAGAATGACCCTTTATTTACTTCTGTCGTACTAAAGATTTAAATCACATAATCTTTCTTCGAAATTGTATACTGAATAACATACATATCTGGATATAAGATATAAATTACAAAAAAAGAGTTTATTCATATTTGCATGTGAAACTGGATCTAAACTATCTGCGTTTTCACTAGAGCTGCAAGAGTATAGAAAACAATCGGTCATATCCACGGGCCGAGACCATTGTCCTTTACTATAACATTTTGAAATATTGAAAGTGTTATGATTGTAAATTAGACTTTCGTTAGTTAATTTTTTAACACTTTCGTGCCAATTCCGTCAAGAGTTTGAAATCCCGCCTACGTGCTTTTACATCATTTCTACAATTCTTGCTAATATGTGTTTACTAACTCACATTTCAAAGGTCATTTTAGAAGCCAAGAAAGACATCCATCGAAGTCTGATGAAGGTGTGAAACCACCAAAAATTCCTTAATTGTTCTAAATAAAATTCATACAGTTCAGAGGGCTGTTATACATAGCAAGACCTTTTTCAAAGAGTTTTAACTTGCATGTTCTTGAAGTTCTGCATCTGTATTTGAAAAAAAGTAAGAAAAGTGGGCGTCATGTTTCGCATAAAACAGATTTTATGTAAACTTACCCCAACAATTCTGAGCCAATTTTCACAATATTCAGATTAGGGTATTTGATACAACTTCTTCTCATGTATTCTATTTTTAATGTATTCTACCCATTATCAGAAAGTGTCAAACAAACATTTAAGCAAAAAAGTAACAGATAAATAAAGAATGTTAAAAAAATGCTTTAACCAAGAAAATTGAGAAATGTTTCGAGTCGTCATTATGTGGATTTCCATTTTATGAGCCCTGAAAGACTGAATGGGTGGTTTCACATTAAAACGAACACATTGCCTGCCAATATCTGGTATTAACAAAGGCATGTAACGAATGTTGTATGTTGTACTGCGGGGACAACTTCGCGCAATGAATATTCCTATGGAAAGCCTCAACTGTCTGATGTTAAAAATCAACCCATAATGATGTTCAGTGTCTTCATAATGTGTCACGTAAACGGTATGTTCTGTTAAATACATCTTTAAGACAGTTGAGGCGTTCTATATCATTCTGTTGACCTTCTTATAACATTCTGACAAGAAATACGAACTTTCCTCACAGTGGTCTAAAAAATGAAAATCCCTTTAAGTTAAAACATGTCAGAAAACGTTTACAAGGCTAAACTCGCTTTATGATGTTAAGAGTTTGACTTGCAGTGACCATGTGAGCGATAAAAGAGACGACACAAATATCGTTTTCTAACTTTGAACACTTATTACATAAATAACCTTGGAGTCTTTTTGCACCAAAGGGAGACAACCTTTTTTTTAAACATTTATACAGTCGTTTCACAGTTGTGAAACGCTCAAATTGAGTGTTCCTGATATTTTAAATGGTTATTGTTTTATCAACTGACCCTCATTGATAGCACATAGAGTACAGATTATAATTCTTCATACAATTAATACATATATAACGTATTCACTGCACAGGGGTCGGTGAGGAAACCTTTATTCTTTGTTGCAACCTCTGAAGGACAGCATGTCTCTGGGCACTTCTTACCGCCGCTGCAGGATTCGTTGGGGGCGGAGACTGTTCTAACGGACTAGTACTCTCTAATGCGCCAGGAAGTAGTTCGGTAGTACTAGCGACGGAACTACTTTTTATTTCGCTTCGTGATTCGCTTTCGGAAGTTTTACGTTTTGAAGGCCGCGGAATTTTCGAAGTAAAAGCATTATTTCTTCTCATTTGGTCTTCTTTTTCTGTCCTTTCATTCCCGGTGTTTTGACCATTTATCACGTGACTATGAACAGTTATCTCCCTGACAGAAACTGGAGTTACCGAGTTATTGCCCCCTATTCTAAACTGTCGACGACTTCTTTCACTCGTTGTTTTATGAAGTGTGCCGTTTCTTCCAAGCCCGTTAAACATGATGGATGATATTCTTCCGCTTGCTAAACTTGGATGCGGTGAACCGTGACGTGTACCATCCATTACATCATTACCGTTACCACTTAGTCTGCCTAAACCGGAAGTTCCAGGCTCAGGGGTATCGCACCTATCATCTAAATTACCACTTTGTTCCATATTAATAACACTTATATATGTAGGTGGCGCATCATTTTGTTGACCTCCAATAGCATTCCTGTGTTCAAGTGGCGGATTTTGTCGTCTGCTTGATCGCGGTTCTCTACTAGGTGGAGCATTTGTTGTTCTGTATCGCGGTAAGATCGGTTCAGTTGACCTAGATTCTTCAGGACCGGGTAAAAAGTCATACTGAGGAGGGGTTTCTGAATATGGCGGTGGTTTGGGAACTTCGATGGGTCTTGTGCGTAATTCTGCAAATCATAAAATCTAACAATAAATGCATACTTTCAAATGAAACATTTTCATTTTTCATTGGCTGACATATGGATATTTTCTAACACAGAGAAAGTAAATGTAGAACAAGTTTTTGATAACGAAATCAATCCAGACACTTATGATAAATTTCTTAGTCATTCTTTTAATAGAATATTTAAAAGTATGGAGTAAAAGACTTTTAGCCTGAGTAAATATTTTAAAGACATCAGTTTGAATTCTGTGTTAAATGTGATACCGTTGTCAATCCTGTTATGGCGTTGTCGGAGTCGTATTCGCGTCACTCTATTTTTCTGTTTGCTCGTTAAGCATATGATAAGGGCGATAACTATTGCAACAACAACAAGCGCCCCGACTACACAGATCACTATGATGACGCTCTCAGACAGACTGGAAAAGAAAACAAACGATAACAAGGGAACCAGCTTTTTCCTGACAGCATGATGACAAGTTTAATGTTCTTGATTGCCAGTTCCTGTCAACACGTACCCAAACATGTCATCAACCAGATTTACCAATGTGATGCCATGAATTCAGCAAAAAGTCAAAATATGTCTTTCCATTCAAAACGTCTTTACTGCATTGCAGTAACATGGCACGGGGGAAATTTAAATTGTCTTATGTTTGGTATAGAGCATGCACTTCCTCCACAAGTAATGAATCGGCTCTGAAAATTTTGTTGGAATTGTTTATTACCTGTACCAGGTTCTAACAAATAAGTAAAGAAACAGCATAGTAAGTTCTATTTAATTCTAGTCTACTTGCGGATGCTGTCTAAGGCCGCCTTTCTTATTACCTTTGAACCGGAAATTGCGTCAAACAATTATCAAACAACTCGATACTTACGTGAACTCACAGCATGTCCTTTTGTCGCCAGTTCCACAACATCCGTAATCACATGATATTGCCGACGAGTTTGCGACCGTACACGTTGTCATTGCGTAGGATCTTATGTGGCTTTGTGGTTGCAAATTACTAATAGTTTTAGTTCCTCTGTTAAAAGTTAATAATTTATTCCTGTTATACCTACATGATAACTCTTTTAAAGTTTAATTTCTAATATGCTCCTTTTTCCATTTGATTTCCATGTGATAATGATTAACAAAAAACCTTTTTCCATCATTATCAAAAGTATAAACCAACAGTCTTATACGTTTAGAAATGTCATAAATTATATGTTTATTTAAAGCTGACTAGCTTAAATCCTATGCATATCTTTTTCTTAATTTGCCCTGTACAAGATAAACTATTGAGTGAAACAATATGGAATTATACATTTATTTTTTATTCTCCAAAAATTAATAACTATTATAAATATATTATATATATCGTTTTTCAATCTTTGATTAACTTAATAAACATAACCGCATCAAAGGTCAATATTTCATTCGTACATGAATTCTATGCATGATGAGAAAATGCTACAACTGTGCAAAATTCGCCATATTATATTTCAATATTTGATAGATCTGATTTTAAACAATAAAGGGACTATTTGTTACATATTATTGAGCCAACAATGTGATTTATCTACAATTACTTATGCTCTACAAATTATATACGCACTCGACGATATTTGAAAATTGTACACTATGTTAGACGCCAATCTCATTAAAATCAGATCATCGTTTTCGCTTCGTTACTCTACGCTACGAAGATCTGACTACATTGCGTGTCGGGTCGCCTCAAATTGACCTTTACGCTATGAATATTAATGAGCAAACGCTATCTTCGTTGTCCATTAAGAACCATCATCTTGTTTTTGTAAAGTTCGATTAAAACAATTGTCAATCTTTTATACTAATGATT